>MU228310.1:2135815-2185590 GCA_018584345.1 Thuja plicata
TTGATCAATACTTAGAGTACATAAAATGAAAATCTGATAATAAATGTAGTAAGTGAATGCAAATCACCATGACCTGTAAGATAGTGTTAACTGGGTAACATGTACATGCAAATTTCTCTTTTGGTGCTTATTTTGTTGTATGATTAGATTTTGGATAACAGTACCAATGACATTCTTGTCATTTGGTCTTGGTACAAGTGTCCATGTCTTTTTTTTCTCTATCTGTTCAATCTCCTCATTCATAGCACTAATCCATTCATCATTATCTAGTGCAGCATTGATAAATTTTGGCTCATAATCACAAATAAGATATCTTGGAATTAGAGACTTACTTCTAGTTCTCATACCAGCCTTTTTATCTCCTATAATCTGGTTCTATGGATGGTTCCTTCTGACATATCTTGCAAGTACAGGTTCAACTCTTTGTCTATCATCTTGATCATCATTTTGTTCTCCATTCTGTTGTCCATCAATTTGTGCAATATTTGGATCATTGGTATTTGTAGCCTGATGGTCGGGTGCAATGATCTATTGCTCGGGAGCTCTATATTGTTGGTCGGGTAGAGTGTCAGGTTCCTCATTTTAAGTGAATCTATTGTAGTCCTTTGGTTCTTTAGTGCTTTCCTTTTCATTCTTCTCTGCAAATTCATCCATCTTTACATTTGCACTTTCAACAATTTTGTTAGAGGCTTTATTTAGACATTTATAAGCCTTGCTCTTGGTAGAATACCCTAAAAATATTCCTTCATCACTCTTGGAGTCATGTTTTCCATTTCTATCATCTTTTAAGATATAACATTGACTACCAAATTTTTTGAAATAACTCACATTGGGTGTGTATCCATACCATAGCTCATAAGGTGTCTTTTTGGTGTCTTTCTTTAATTGTACTCTGCTCAATGTGTAAACAACAATACTGCCAACTTCTCTCCAAAATATTTGGGTGATGCCTTTCTCTATCATCAGTGTCCTTGCACAATCAACTATGGATCTGTTCCTTCTTTCAACAATTCCATTCTGTTGTGGTGTTCTTGGTGTAGAGACCTATCTTTTGATTCCATGCCCATTATAAAAGTTAGTGAATCCATCTGATGTAAATTACCCTCCTCTATCTGACCTTAAGCATTTTAACTCTTTACCACTTTATTTCTCAACCATTGCTTTATACCATTTAAACATATTAAATGCTTCTGATTTATCTTTTAGAAACATGACTGTCATCATTCTAGAGTAATCATCAACAAAGAGAATAAAATATATATCTCCATAATATCTCTTTGTCCTCATAGGTCCACATAAATTAGTATGGACTAATTCTAGAATTGCATCAGATGTATGGGTTTTTGTTTTAAAAATAGACTTTGTCATTTTACATTTTTGACAATTCTTACACATGATGTTGTCAGGCTTGGTCATCGTCGGTAAGCCTTTGACATTTCTCTTTTTGCTAATATTTATCATGTTGTTAAAATTCACATGACACAATCTTTTGTGCCATAACCATATGTCTTCGTTTGTAGCAATCAAACAAGGGGAGTCAATATCATTCAAATAGAATAAGTTACCTTTTGTCTGCTCACTGGTACCAATCAGATTTCCTGATTTGTTGAAGATCCTTGCCTTCTTATTTTCAAATGCTACTTTGTGACCTAAATTATTCAACTGAGAAACACTCAATAGATTATAATTCAATCCATTTACCCAATAAGAATTTTCACATTTTATCTGGTTATTCAACATTATTGTTCCTCTACCTTCAACTGGAAAAGGTGTGTCATTACCCATTCTTACTGAACCACTTTTATAGTATTCAAAAGTCTCAAAATTTTTCTTATCACCGGTCATATGGTGAGTGCAGCCACTATCTATGATCCAAACATCATTTTTACTAACTTTAGATATGAGAGCTGTTTCTACATACCTTTCTTCATCATCATCTGAATCATCCTTTACAGCCACAAACACCATCTCGATGTCTTCATCAGATTCGGTGTCAGTATCATCATCTTTACATTTTTCTAGGTAACTGGCCTTCTTTCCTTTGTCCTTATAGTCTCAGGTATCTCTTCTTTCTGATTGTCGGTAGCTTCTATAATCACCTCTATCAGACTTCTTTTCAAATGATCTGTCATTACTTCTGTCATGTTTTCTTCTGTTAGTACATCTTGCAGCAAAGTGTCCAATCTCTTTGCAATTAAAACAAGCAAGTAGTAGTTTACCTTTGTATTTGCCTTTTCCTCTTTGCATTCTTCTAGCCATAAGTGCTTCAATTTCATCAAGATCATCTTCTTCACTTTCACTATCACTATCTTTTCTCATAGTGTTTTTATTACTTGATTTACTTATTCTCATAGAAGTTTTGGATGCAGACTCTATATTTGGTAAGACACTATTATCAAAGTTATTCATCTCAAATGAAATCATTCTTCCAATCAAACTGTCTAGAGTAACATTTCTATTTGCTACTGCTCTCATTTCTTGAATGGCAAATACTCTAATAACATAAGTAGGTAGTAAGGTTCTTACAATTTTACTTACCACTGTATCTTCTTCTAGTACACCTCCAAATCCTCAGATAGCATTGACTACCTCTTTGATTCTTGTGTTGTACTGAGTGATTTTTTCACCTTCTTTCATTTTGAGATCATCAAACTTTCCTCTAAGGCTTTTTGCCTTGGCTCTCAAAGAATTTTTGTCACCACCATGTACAAGCTTCAATTTGTCCCACATCCGCTTTGTAGTTTTGCAGGTTTTGACATCTTCAAATTCAACATCGGAGAGTGAGGAAGAAAGTTCTATCATCATGCCATTTTTCTCATGCTTCTCTCTCATTTTTCAACCGTTGGTGCTCCTATGGGAAGCACATATTCAGTATCTAAGTATTGAGTAACATCATTACCAATACCTGATAAGTGGAGTCTTATTCTGCTCTGCCATGAAGCAAAATTATCTTTGTTCAACTTGGGCACATCTCACTTGTTCATCTTGTGATCTTTAGCTTAGGTCTTGAAACCTTCCTTTCTAAGCACACAAGCTCTGATACTAATTGTTAGTAATAGCTGAGAGGGGGGGGGGGTGAATCAATGGCCTAAAAAATTAATCCTTAAATCAACCCCTTAAATTTATAACCACAAATTATATCTCAAGTTATCTTCTGTCCTACAAGATGAATGCCATGAAATACTTATATCAATTTACTACTTGTCGGATTTCTTTGTTAAACCTTCTTCTATATGTTTACAGATAAGAAGTCATCTATTTACCAAAACACAGTAAATATGCAGAGTATACCGATTAATCCAAAATTAACTTTGTAAGATACAAAATAGTAAAGAAATGAATCATACACACATAACACATAGATTTTTAATGTGGAAATCCTGTTAAGGGAAAAACCACTGGGACCGGTACCCTAAATTTTCACTCTTCTAAAGTGAGCCCTATTAAGAGCCAACCCTGTTAAAGGTTACAAACACACTTTTAGGTGTGACCTTGTTAGAGGATTTAGAAATAGTTTGTCAACTAGTATCTGGCATCTAATGCTACCATCCTTAATCAAATGCTCACTTGGCCTATCAATAGGTATCAGGCATATCCAATGCTACTTTTGTGATCAAACTTTTTGATACTCCTTGGGATGTATCTCAATTGAAAAGGACTTTTAAGTCCTACTCGATTAAGAGGCTTATATGCTTCAATGGTTAAACTGAAACACTAATGATCTATTCATACACACAACTCAATTGTAGATTTTTAGATCTATTATAGGTCCATTACTTCATTGATCAATATAATCAAATATGTACCTTTTATCCACACTTGTTTAGCTTTGTGATGCTTGTCTCACTGTTCGTTGGTGTCTGCAGAATCTAGCTCTTCCTTTAGCTTGTTGATTAGGACTGAAATGAAGACTTTCTTCTCCTTCAAATTTTCCTCAGCATCTTTCCTCTTTCTTGTTCACCCCACACACACAATTCGTAATGAATTGAGTTTGTCTCTTATAGACATGATTTCCTCTTTTCTTGGCCTTCTTGATCCTTGCCATGTTCTACAATTCTCGCCAATAGATTTAAAGAAAATCTTCAATTTGATATTGTAAAGATCTTCTTGCCAACTGGACAAAGCAACTTTAAATCAATTACTTATCTCTAGCTTTGTCTGGATGATTAAAATAATGATAAGTATCCATTAACTCCATCTTTAGCTTCTTGACAGCCAAGCATTTTGTCATTTTTTGAACTCTCTGTTCTGTTGATCAACACGTCAGTTAGTCATCGATGATAACTGACTGTTTCGTCGGTGTGACTTGAGTTGTCATTGAGATCTCCATCCTTGTCTTCTCCGTCGGGCAACACTGAGATTCTGTCCGTTGGGTTACTCTATGTTTTGCTCATCGGGAAACACTATAACTTTGCTCATTGGTAATGCTATGCATTTCCTCGTTAGGCAAAACTGTGACTTTGTACTTTTACTCTGACCATCGGGTGCACTCTGTCAGTGTATATAGTCACTTAGTGAATACTTGACTTGTATGCATTACTGATAACATAGCCTTGATTCATGAGTTCTTTGAAGTCTTTGGCAGTATCTCCATGGCCATACAAATTATATCAAGTTGATATCAATGACAATACAATACATTAACTGATTTAATGTCTTGCATGAATATCAACTTAACATCTTCAAACATTCAATCAGTTACATGTCATGAGCACTATGTAGTGAAAGGTAAAAGTAATTTTGTTTGAAAATTGAAGAAATATTTTTATGGCCTCAAGCAGAGTCCTAGGACATGCTACCAATAATTTGATACATATGTGTTGAGTTTGGGATTTGAAAATTCTAAATTAGATTACTATGTTTATTATAAATCTTCTGGTTGTCATTTCCTTTACATTGCATTATATGTTGATGATATGTTATTCATTGGTAAAGGGAAAGGTATGATTATAGAATTGAAGTCTCAGATTCGTGCTAAATTTTAAATGAAGATCTTGGTGCAACTAAACACATTTTTGATATGGAAATTAGAAGAGATAGATTGAACAAAAAGATATGGCTAGGCCAAAGTAATTATGTGAACTTAATTTTACGGAGGTTCAACAAGCATGATTGTAGACCATTATGTGCTCCTTTTATATCTGGAACAAATGTGTCTATTTTAGATTGTCCTATATCCCCATCAGAGATGGAATACATGAGTAGAGTAACTTACCAAAGTGAAGTTGGAAGTTTGATGTATGCTATGGTCTATACTACTCCATACTTTCCCAAGTAGTGAGATTTCTGTCTAGATATATGTCTAATCCTCAAAGAGTTCACTGAGATGCAGTTAAAATAGTCTTTACATTTTTGAAGGACGCCTCTCAATATTCTCTGTGTTATCATGGTAATATGATATGAAACAAAATTTCCCTTAACATTTGTGGTTATGTAGATTTAGATCCACTAATGCTCATGTGTTTAATTATTTGGTGGTGTAATTAATTGGATGAGAAGTGATAGGTTGTGGATTCTTTGTTTACTATTAAAGCCGAGTATATGACATCTACTCATGCTTGTAAAGGAGTCATTTGGTTGAAGAGATTGTGTTCAAATATTAGAATAAAACAAGGAGCAACAAAAATTTATTGTGATAGTCAGAGTAGGATGTGCCTAGAAAAGAACCCAAATTTTCATGTCAGAACCAAGCACATTGATGTTCAGTATCATTTTGTCAGAGATATGATCAAGGATGTTCAGATGAAGTTGATTCAGGTAGAGACTTTGATGAATGTTGCAGGTTCATTAACTAAGGCTGTGAACACAAAGAAGTTTAGATGATGTTTAGAGTTTATGGGCCTCATGGCCCGTAGTAATTAAATTATGTTGTAGATACTCCCTTTTCTCTTGCAAGGTGTCCGACAAGTGGGAGATTGTTAGGAAAATATTTCTCAACCTTGCATTTACATACACTTACTATATTTATCAAGTTGATTATTTGAGCGTGAATTTTTCATATTTGTTTCTTGAAGATTTGGTTGGGATAGATAAGAATGCCGATAAATTTTGGTTGAAAGTTCATGTCTAGTATTGAAGTACTAAAGTTTTCATTTTTTAAAATTGTTGAAGAAAACATTTAAATTCAATTTTGGAGGCTTTAGAAGATTCAAAATGGGCTAAGAATGTGGGAAAATGGTGTAGAGATATAGGCGATAATAGAGCATATTGTGAGATTTTTGGTGCTTCAAATGGTTTGACAATCATACACTCAGTTTGAAAGTTACGACCTCTAGAAGTTGGGTTTCCTAAGAGAAGATTTCTCCGCAAGTATATTGTAATATGTTATTGATTTCTAAATAATATATTGGGCGACTTCTGGAGAGTGGGGTTTTTTTCTCTTGAAAGGTTTTCCCCCATATAAATCATTGTGTTGTGGCATGCATGTTATTTTATGTTATTTATGTTAAATTTCAGTAACTATTATCAACATCTAAGAAAGTTTTTCCATTATCCTCTCCTTAAGATTAGTGTAGGACGTTATTCATCTACATAACTTCCTTACACATTGAACCATCTCTAGCTACACTAGGACTAGAACAATTTGAAGTAAAATCTACCTAGAAAACATATGAAGACTCCTTGGTGAAGAATGTTGGTGATAAGAATTTGTCTCAAACACTTAGTTTATTTTCCGCATGCATTATGTAATTTATTTATGACATTTTACATGTAATTTGTAAAATGTGATTAGATGTAACAACAACACAAGTCAAAGTTAAATAAGACTATATTGTTGAATAAGTCAAAATTATTTGTGACTTTTTCCTCATTTTTCTCATACCCTCTCCTATATATATATATTGGGGATCTCATTTGTAAGTATTACCTTTTAGCATATGCAAGAAAACTCTGTTAGTTTGTAGAGCATTTTAAAACTTTGATTTTGAAGTGCAAATCAGATTTCAATCAATAAAGGAATCGAGTTGCATTCAATATTTGTCTTGATTTGAGTTTTTATGGGATGATAGTGTTCTTATGTCATAATTGTTACATTATCATGAATTGGGTGATGATATTGTGGTGTTGATAGTTGTTTAAAACATATTCAAATCTGATTTTGTAGTCTTTGAGCTACACTATTGAGTTTGGAAGTTGTGTTAAGTGTTTAAACTAGAGATAATTTGGAGTCTTTAAGTTGCAATTTTATTCTATGTTAATGTGTTTTAAGTTGTGGTGTATGGTGAAGAATTTGGGCTATAAATACACTTCATCTTCATTCCTAAATTTTTATAGGAAGTAACAAAATTCTTTGTACTTTTGTGTGCTTCTTGGTTACTTGAATTTGCTAGTGCAGACTTAGTTATTAGTTTGTTTAACCTTTTGTATATGGGAATTATTACACCAATTAGTACTTTGTGGTGAACTACATTAGTGTTATAATATTTTGTTAAAAGTTTATTATAAGAAAAGAGTCTCTATTTTGAAAGAAGGGAATATGATGAGTGTCACACCCGATTGTCAGATTAGTGTTAATAAAATTAGTTAAGTACTTAATTGTGTTTAGTAGAAATAATAAGGGAGCCTTCCCCTTTTTGAGAAAATAGATTTTACCTCATAACATTGTGGTTGAAATAACCTTTTGCAATTGGTTGAATCACATTTATTACAAATAGTCATCCAATAGTTTTTGGTGACTCTATTGGCGATATGGATATGCATCCAAAGGTCTCACACTTTGGTTTGAAGTATATCCATATCCTTATAGTTGGTAATTTATTGTATTGATTGATTACCAATATTTCATTATGGTATAAGGACATGTAAAATGGCTATCCAATGTACTTGGGGAAATTATTTTGGTACCTTGAATTTGACACTGCCTAAGCATGATCTTCCTCATGGATCACAAAATAACACTCATAAGTTGCATGTGGATAATAAGAAACATTGGGATGAACTTATTTATAAATTCTACATTGAATGTGGAGTTCTTGGTGTAGAACATGAAGACGTGTCTATGAGATTGTTCATTAAAACACTTCAAGGAGTAGCTGCTAATTGGTTCTGTCATCTTTCACCAAGTACTATTACAAATTGGGAAACAATCTGAACCAAGTTTGAAGAAAGGTTTAAGCCTCTTGAATATGCGCATGATCTTTTGGCTCAAATCACTCAAATGAAGACAAAATCATATGAGCCTATGTGTGATTTCATTGCCAAGTTTAACAAGTTGGCAAATAGGATCCCACCTATTTCTTAGCCTACAACTAAAAATTTGAAGTGCTTCTTCATCAACTCTCAATTGCCTAAGGTAATATTTTTTCTCAGAAGAGTAGCCTTAGATGATCTTACAACTACACACTTTAGCTACTAAGGTTGAATATGAAAATAATTTCTTCTTTGGAATCATCCTCTACAAGTACCATAGATATATTGGTATAAAAGTTAGCTAATGAATTGATAGCTCTCAAGAAGAAGATATATCAAGGTTCCTTCTTTACTCCTTACAAGGATATTCCAAGAAGAACTTATCCAAATTGTGCTTCTAATTATCTTGTAAATAATCAAAACAAGCTACCTCCACCACCAGAAAGGCTTGCACTTGAAGCACCATCATAAAATGCAATAGTGGAGCACTATGAATCTAAACAAAGTGATCTTGCTAGTATCTTTAAAGAGAAAAAACTAGACATAGATGACAACTCTCATATTTGGTCAGTATATTATGAAGAAGTTGTTGAAAAATAATACGAGACTATGTAGGATACCATGGGGAATAAAGCACAGGATGATAAATGTGACTTTGATGAAGTGCTGATAAATAAGGACAATCATGTCTTAAGATGTGAAAAGATGGATATGCGTGAAGGTATTAGACAATTTAAGCAAGATGAAAATAATTAATCTATATTTTAAGGTTTGGATTTAAAAACTCCCCCAGTTCTCTAAGAAAAGAGTCATAAACTTGAACATATTATGTAGGGGGGACCTGACAAGGAATTTGATGAAGACCTTTTCACAAACATAATAGAGGATTTTTTCTCAAGTCTTGATGATAACTTAACATCTCTCAAATTTGAATTTTGTGAACAACATAATTGGGTAAAACATGCAACCATGCTTTCACATGAGGTAACTCTTTCCAATGAACATGATGTTGTGGTTGAGGAACCATTTTATAAAGGTGGTACTGAAAAGAAGAGTTATGTTTTTGTCCTTTCACGAGGATATCCTATAAAAAATCTAGCTTGGTTGGAAGCCAGTAAGTCATCAAGTCACACTTGCACACAAGCATGAAGATACACTTGCAACAGAGAAAGAACAATCTAAACTCATTTATCCATTCTTGCACAATAGTGCGTATGACCAATTTGAGGAAGTAAGGGGAATTATTGATTTCTTCCAAGAATTAATGCATCAATTAATTGTACAATTGTTCATGCTTCATTCATATGGCTATTTATGATAATGTAACACATTCTACATTGTGGAAGAAGGGAAGCTGCATTGGAGAGCAAGTTAATGGTTTCATTTGAAAAGTTTTTGTTGTGGGTTGGTTTAGGTTAGCTTAGTTTTCCTTTCCAATAAGTGCAATTGCAAAAATTTGAGTCTTATTTCAATAGGCTGATTTTTAGTCAATTCTGTCATACTTTTTGTTTATTAGTGTCTTTTGTTTCTTGAATCAGTGCTCCAATGGATGGAATAAAGGCACTTAGAGTTATAGATTCTTCTCCCTTCAATCATTTCAACAATCAAAGGAAGATCCCTAATTAGAGTCAATGACTATCCTTAATTTTAGCTCTCTCAAATCATGGGATAACCCCTGCAAAATTGTCCTTTTTGTAGCCCACATCCTCTAGGTGCCCATATCGAGTTATTTTTCAAGTGCCCTTACGCGTAGTTTGATCCCTCAAAAAGTCTTTTCGATTGAATCTCTATCCTATATTTGTCATTTTTGGCAAGTCCCTCTTTTTTAGGATTTAAAAAAATTCCTTCTCATGCAATATCGAGCTTTTTCTCTGCCTCTGCATAAGATTTTAAGTGCAATTTTTAGCTTAGGTTTTAAATCTCAAACTGCAGGCCATGTGCATTGTATTTTGCAATTGAGGTTTCAAAACCCAATTTGCATCATGTATGCTATTGTATACCTCTAGATTGTAACAATGCAAAATCTACCAAATAACATACAAATTTTACCTATCTACAAGTATTACAATAAAATTTAAAGAAACAAAGGAAAACTAAGAATTTATCACTTTTTACCTTATTCCTTTAGATTGATTACATTGCTCTTCTTCTCCATGAGATTTTGATAAGATGATGTGCTCTCATAACTGATCACATTCTAAAATGACTTCAAAGATTCAAATGTTGATTGTATAATGCAACTAGATAAATATAAAGATGAAATTCTAAGATGGATGAAGAAGATAAGTTATATGATAATGAGAAATGACATGATTGCTATGATGTATGGCTATGATAATGATGTGATACTAAATGAAAAATCTAAATCACTGAGCCAAAGGCACACTTTCAAAACAATGCTCTCAAGAATGCTAAAATCTCCAAAAACTATATGATTTCTAATTAGCTCAAGATGGAGGAATATGGGCTCCTTTTATAGATTTTTCCTCACCATGATCCAATGTGACATAATCCAAAGGATGAGAATGAATCTTGGAAGAATAAAGGGTTAAAATTTACTTTGTTGAGAAGGTAGAGAGGAATTAGGGATTAGTTGTATTTTGAGAGAGAAAGTAGGGGAGATGTTCCTCCTACAATGGCAATATAGAGGTTTATGTGGGAGGGAGAGACACTTGTCAAGTGTTTCTCCATGACCAAAGAGAGAAGGGTGGAAGAAGATTCAAGTTTGTAGGACTCTTAGGAAAAGTGTACTTTGAGTCACCTTTGACCAAATGAGGTGGAGGGACAATGGGCTAAAGGATAGGAAAGGTGGAAAAGACTTGGTCTCATGAGAAAACATAGTCATGTGACTTAGTCCTATGAGGCCTATGAGGCCACATACCCATTTTCTTACCTTATGAATAGGGACACCTTGTTGAAAATAAATAGATAATTTATAATTTAGATAAATTAATTTCATTAGCCATGGGTGAGGTGGATGGTGAGTTGGAATAGGAGACCTAGTCATATGATGAAAAGGTAATTAAATAATTTTTCAAAAACCATTTAATAGTGGAATTTAAGAGACTTAGGCTTAGAAGAATAAGATAAAGTGATTTGCCTAAATAAATTAAATAATTATTTTTAGAAATAGTAGAAGGACTATTAACTAAATAATTAATATTTATTTAATTATCTCAAGTCATTTTTAGGTGTATACATTTTTCCCTTCTTTGAAGTGATGTGTTTATTGCATTATTTCAAATAAAAAATTAGTCTTAGGTTCATTCCCTTTCCCCTGGTATGCATCATATGTGTTCCCCCTCGAGAGATTGATTATTATTATTATTATTATTTTAAGGGGGTCGATCGATCTCACGATAAAATAATAGCTAGATTGGAAGAAAATAAGTGAAAATCAAGCTGACAAATAGTTATTTTTACACTTCCAGTTATACATGTTCTATTAGGGCTCACAAGGATATAAATAGATTCAAATGGGTCAAAAGGTCCTCATTTGCACACTTGGCATTGGTTGATTGGTGAGGAGATAAGAAAGAGGAGGAGAATGAGTGAGTTAAACAATCATGGTGTTTTTTATTCACATGCATAGGTTTGAGCATGTCCGTCAGTTCTAAACACCACCCGACTACAGGGAGATGGTGTGTACCCCTTCAGTTTTGTCAATTTTGTACATTTATCACATTTTTTCTTTGGTCGAAATTTAGTTTATATGAATGTGCAAGTAGGGGAAAGGCACCAGTAGTGGACATAGCACCTATACCCGTTCACTCAATTTTAATCATTTATTTATCAGTAGTGGATCATTTATATACCAATAGTCGGTCATTTTTTAGCTTTTTTGACCCATGATTGGCTCATTTGTGCACCACTACTAGTGATTTATTGAACCACTACTAGATTTTTGAGTGATTTTTTGACCCATGATTGACTTAATTATGAACCACTACTGGTGATTTGAGTGAGTAATTATTGGTGTGATGGGGTCAAGTATCAGTAAACACTTTTTTGGACCACTTTTTGACCTCTTCGCGCATAACATTTTTATAGAGTGCATTATTATTGGCCAGAAGCTGAAACCTTAGCTTAAAGCAGTTAAGTCGCATACGAAAATAGCTAAAAAAACCATCGAAATTTGATATCATTTGGTACCTCAATTGAACACGCAAAGTTAGCTATAGCCACTACTGTGCCTTTCCCCTAGTTAGTTCTGTGCATTTGGCCTTTTTTTCTGCACAATTATGCCAATTTTGCACATTGGTACAATTTTTTGATGTATTTATTAATTTTGCGCATTCATTGCTATCTCATGTACATGTATATTTTATGCAGTTGGTTTTTTTGGCGACGCATATGTTAATTTCCCGCGCAATGATACAAATAACATGCACATTGGTAGGTTTGACACATTTATCAAAATGTGCTATACAATTGTAATTACTTATTCTATTCTTGCACATCCATGAGAGTGTTGTTTTTGGTTTGATAAAATATGTTATTTTTATAATGTTTAATTGATTTATCTCGATTAATTGATAATCTACATGATAGTTTGATCGATTGATGTAGTTAATGACATTGCATGATGCTAATTGACTAGATAAGTAATGTAATTGATGAAATCAAATTAGGTCTAATGTAACAGAATAAATCACACTAGAATAAAATATTGCTTAGATTGATAGAATATTTTTGATTGATTTGATATTTTGAGAGAAATTTTGTATCTTCTTGCATGATATACACCATGTCTTCTTGATAGATTAGAAAAGACTCGATTCGATAGTTTTATGTGATAATATTGTTATGATAGTTACATAGAAGTTTGTTGATATGTATGTTGGTATTGTCTTCGATAGGAGGACTTATCTGACATTATGATTTCATGAGAGAGATATTCATTGACAGAGTATGAGATCATTGTTGTCTGCCATTGATTGGATCTTGATAGGGTGCACACATCTGCAACATGTGATTTATTTGCCCAATATTAGGGAAAATTTAGGGATGCTTAATGGTTTAGCTAAGATATGATATAGCGAGATGAGCATGTTTCACTTTATGACCGGAGAGATGTATGTTAATCGAGAGGATATCCTCCACATATTGAGCTTACCCATTATTGGGGAGTTTGTCTAGTATGATCTATAGGGAGGTCTTGTTGAGTGCAATGAGGTTTTTGGTAATGAGGATATTGGTGAGATTGAGATTATTTGGGATGATATGTTGGCTTTATATGAGCATTTACCTTGTGTTCTAGTTAGAGAGATAGGGGGTTATGTCTACCCAGGTCAGAGGTCACATGGTTTCTTAGATGGATGGGGTAGGATGCTACAAAGGATGGTGAATGAGGAGACTATATTTTCCTGGGGATATTTTTGTTAGCCCATTTGTATCATGATCTACACGAGTTTTTATATGATGGTTCAACATAATTATCAACGTGGGTGACCTTACTACACATATGGGCTTGGAAGCATATCACCATCACTCGCCCTATTTTGATGAGATTTAGAGGTGTAGGGAAACATTATGTTATTACTTATGCAGGTGTATATACCCATCCCGAGGTGGGAAAGTTGGAGTATTGGAAGAATTCTTTTGATATGTTAGATACAGTCACCTAGAGACCTTACCTTGATTGTGAGGATTGGCATGACGATAGAGAGCTTGGATATTTTTTTTAGACTCAGTGGTTTATCGATAGGACTCCCTACATCATTAAGAGGCATATAGTCACTCGTGTGCTCTGACAAATCTATAGGATCCAGGACATGCCCTAGGGTACTGCCAAATTTTCTAGGACACACAAGGAGAGGAGAGAGTGGGATGCTATGGTATCACTTGGGACTGCTCAAGTAGAGTTTCTAGAGATACCATTTCAAGCATGATCAATAAGGAGAGGGATGGTTGATCCAAGGATGAAAAAAAAATTGAGAGATACTTTAGGGAGTATCCATTTTCTAGACTGACATCGTTGGATGAGATTCCAACTCCATTGGAGGATGTAGTGAAGGAGGTAGTCAGGTCTCAAAGGGGGGGGGGAGATTAGATGAGGATGGAGCACAAGGCCATGATTAGGGAGATGATGGTGGTAGAAGACCACAAGGACAAGTGAGACAGGCTCATGGAGTTGGTTAGCAGGGCATGAAGATATTGGAGACGCTTAGACAATAGGCTCAACAATAACAAGTTCCTCTTGTTAACATTCCTATACAAGTATAGGGTGGAGGGATGAGGTCACCATAGGTATAACCATAGATATCACATTAGGTATCACCACATGAACAACCACAAGTAACTATACATGTTGATATTGTAGAGGATGATTCATATACTTAACATCATGCACAACCTAATTTGGAGGATATTGATGTGGATGGTATCTTAGCAGAGTTTTTTGCATTACATATAGAGGTTGTCCAGATTCCCCAGTTGGAGGGATATATTGAGAGGCTACATAGACAAGTACAAGATCTCACTAGAACGATGTGAGCAGGAAGAGGAACTTATTGATGAGTTGGAGAGGATTTGATCCATGGGGTCTTAGATAAAGAGCATGAGGTTGATGATTAAGATTGTGAAGGGGGTCACTTACTAAAATAATTCTTAGTACCTAGCAATGCCTCTTGAGAAAAGGATTGGGAGCTATGTAGAGATCTCATATGTGAGGACCTTTAGATAGGTATAAGTGGAGAGTTCAAGAGTGGTTTCTCAACCATCAAGGCCAGATACAGGTACATGTGGAGAAGGTCCCTCCACTACATAGCCATTACATAGACCTATAGATTCTAGGGGAAATTCCTCATAGTAACATGGGCATGTAGACATCCTTTTTGATATGTTTCTATGTAGTTTGTGATATGACTTGAGATACATCTTTTCTTTTCATGATATCATTGTACTTTGGACATGCCTTTTTTGATGATCTTTATGATGTATGATGTAGTAATGGAATTATTATGCATGTTTCTATAGTTTATTCTTATGATATGGATGCACAAATGATGGTTTAGTTTCTAGATGCATTATGTTTATGCGATATATGCTTAGATGCATAGTTATTATTTTTATGATATTATAATGTGACAAGTAGGATGATGTAATAGAGAGCTATATAGATGAGACCATAACTGATGAACTTATGATCTTAATGCACATGTGATTTTTTTATTTATTTCTATATGCATGTTATGTTATGATTATGTGACTCTATTGCATACTTGCTTAATAATGGTGGATGCACAATGTTTCTAATTGACATAGCTTATATAATATGATCCTATATGAAAAATGTTAGTAATAATGTATACGATAGTGAATGTATATGAATGAATGATTCTATCCTTGAACATATATTTGTGTATGGTGTTTATCGAATGCACACTATGTAACATATTTTCTAAATGAATGTTTCTAGAGTAACGTAGAAGTGTATATGAAAATGAATGAATATTTTAAATGATACAATGCCCTAATGAAATAATTATTGAATGTATATATGATGAATAGATAATGAAAATTCCATGTTGATGATTTGATGAGATACAATACAATCTAATGGTAAATTGAATGCAAGAAGTGATTTACTAAGTGACAATGAAATGTTTTTGTAGTATGTCCAATGTACTCAACCAATTAAAATGACAAGATGTTTGACCAATGAAGAATTTGTAGACTCAAAAGGATAGGCAAATGGGATCATAGGTAATAAAATGTTGCATAAAAGATACCACATGCTTAATAAATGATAATGAAAACATGCATGTAAATGTACAAATTCTAATACAAATGGATTTAAATGTAATTAATCGATCTAAATGAATATGCAAAATACTATAATGGGTGAAGTCATTTTGTACTGAATAATGTGATTTCTATCATCATTGAGATTTTTATGTTGCAAGAAAATACAAGCACCATGGTATAATTGAACCAATACTACTTTAGTCTTTCTTAGATGGATTTTAATGTAACAAGTTTTACAAGCATCTAGGTATAATTAAACTGATAACCTGATTATCACTTGCAGTTATCAACAAACAAGGAATTTTTTCTAATCTAACTATGGTTACAAATATTTAGAGTCAAGGTATGTGAAGTGTATCACAACCTAAGTTATGTATTGCAATATATTCTAAAATTAGATACTATATGGATATGCGAAGGCTCTTATCACAGACACCCATAATTTTTTTACATAGACTTCATTAAAACAACCCACAAACAACAAACAAAGAAAAATATCATTCCCCATACCGACCATTCTAGTCTCAAGCATCCTGAAATAACATAGGTAACATGGTAATAATGAAAAAATACACAAACTTGGACCTATAACAACCATTCAAATCTTCTTTCCATTAATATATTTCTTGTCAAGGTAACCGGTCCTATTTGTGTGTGTGTGTTTTTTTTATTTAGGCAATTAGTTTTGTTTGATCTGATATGTGTCATAGTTTAGTGTCAAGAGTCCATTCGAAACATGTTGTAATGTTATTTGTAGATATGAATATTTGTGTCATGATCTATTTATCCTCTGAAAACACAACATTCAAGAATCCATTTCCCTAACTAGATTGAGGATTTTTCCCCCAGTCAAGTAAAGAACTAACTTATTATGGATGGAGAAATTTGTGGATAGATGAATGGGTCAAAATATTATTATGGGAGAGGTGGATGTATAAGAAAATACCAAACCATGATGGAATTTTATTAATGATATGTACAGATGGGTTGGATATACGATATAAAAATTTGTATATGGATAGGGTTTTATTATGGGTATGTATAAATGGAATGAATATTGTAAAAATGAATCTTAATATATAAGAGAGCTTACTTGTCACAAATAACACATGTTTCCAAATTTTCACCATTTTCTTTAATTTCACTTTTGATTTATATTTTATATTTTTATATTATTTTTCACCCTTGCATTGGGATTGAAGAATATTTTTTTGAAGATGAATACTGTTGATAGGATCCTCCAATTCACCTTCTAATGTTGATAACTGATAATCCCTAGATCCATAGGCATATGTAATAACAAAAGGACCAATCAAATTAGGTTTAAATTTCCCCTTCTATTCTCGATCTTGTGGTTTTTTTAGGACTAGATCTCCCTCTTGAAATAAACGGGGTTTGATGTTGGCATATTAGAAAAGATGGATGATGGTTGTGTTGGAATTGATGTCAACATAGCATAATTATTTATCAGAGGAAGCAATCAAAATAATTATTTGCTTGACGCTAACTTAACTATTGCAAGTTAGCCGATTGAGCAGAATGGTAAAAGGTCCTTTGAGAAGAGGAAATTGCAGAGAAGAAGTAAAATATGGGGAGGGATCATGTTGAAGATGTTTACTATGTTCACCCAAAGTTATATAAAGTTTCATGATGATTTGAACATGTAACCAAGTTGTAGAAGGTGAATCGCGGATAGGGTGACAGATTGTGCCAACAGGAAGACAAAAAGAGGTTTGGCGTGCTCAATAAAGTGAGAATTTAATGGAGTGAACCTAGGAGTGTGTTGGAGACATACTCAGGTGTCTTCAACTTAGAGAGTTTGTACTTCAAAGGTCTGCAAGGCATAATCTTATTATCTCAGAGACTTATTGAAAATGTTCTTCAAGTGTGATGAAAATGGGCTGGAAAATCCAATGGATGTGATGGATATAAGTGATTGATTGGTTTTCATGATGTTATAGGATGTTCTTGATGAGTTGGTGATACACATGAATCCAAAGGATTAGATTGGTGGATTTTTCAATTAACAATAATATTTTTATTATTGTTCATGTTCTTGGTCGACTTAGTTGGTAAATCGTGTTGTGTAAGTGCTAAAATTTGAAATTTGGGAGATTTATGATCTCGAGGTGGTGGTCATTAATGGTGGCTATGATCTAGTGGTTAGAGATGGATTTGAATCATGAAATATGGCGCGTTGATTGAAGAAAGTGTGATTTAGGTTTTTGTTGACCTAGTTCTTGATATAAAAAGATGAATTAGGGAAAAATAAAGGTGCATATCGTGAATGCAAATGCTAGAGGTGGCTAGTGAAGGGAGATCATGATTCAGAGGGAATCAAAAGTGTTTCAACAAGAGGTTGAATATAGATTTGCATTGTGATACATTGGAGTTGTATCAAACATGAGGTGGATGTCACTTTCATAGTTGACAAAACTTGTATGGATTATTGTAGTGATCATATTGTAAGGGAGTGAGCCTTCCTCAAGTTTGTAGCCTAAGGATTTTCATTTGAGCAGTGAGCTATAGGAAGTGAGCCAGAATGCACGTGCATTCTGGTGCAAGAGCACCTAAGGGTTAGTTATGCTCAACCCTAGAAGTTTTGGCTTGTAAGACCTTAACAAGGTCATGTAGATAAATAAGGATTCTTTAAGGGTCCATTAGATGTATTTTGAAAGTGTTTTGATTATGAAAAATGTGGGGGACAAATGTATCAAAAGACCCAAGCAATGTAATGTAAGCCAATGATGAAAAATGTGAAAAAGGGCGCTAAAAGTGCACAATATGACTTAATGTTTTTGTAATCAAGTCTAGGGTATGTTTAGGGGTCATTTGGAACCCATAGATTGGGTCAAAGTGTTGTAAGTGAAACAGATGTAAAAGTGCAAAAAGTTGCTTGAGCAACTTTTGCAACTTTCAATGTTGCATGACAACATTTGGGCAAAATGTTGCAATGTTCCCTAAGGTAGTTATGTTAGAATAGACCAAAGAGATAACTGAGAGGGGGGAGGGTGAATCAGTTATCTACTAGTTTAATTCTTTTCTTTTATTAATTATAGAATAACATTAAGCATTAACACATTCAGATAACGCAAGATAGAACACAACAATTTTGGTTACGGGGAAACCAAATAGGTAAAAACCCCGGTGGGAATTAGCAACCACAAAGAAATGTACTTGAGTATAATTATCCCTGTTAGGAGATCTTGCAACCCTATTAGGAGTTGTTCTATACAATGCAATAAGTACAGTGACTTGGTTAAGGGTTTGACCCTATTAGGAGTCTTTTACAAATAACCCTGTTAGGGGTGAGGACTCACTATCCAAAAAAGCTCACTACTAAAATGATGAAGGCTGCAACCTTCAGTAAAATAGATATGCACTATATCTGATAAATGAACTATTTTAGTAGACCCGTTTTCTTGATCAGTTCCAGTGTGTTGTATACTTCCACTTCTTCTTCACATAGATCATTTCTTGATGAATGAGATGTCTCTACTATCCCAAAACAATGGACATTCTGTCTTGTAATTTTTCTATCTCTTTTCTTTATCATTCACACTTAGTGTTCACCAAATGAACTACTATAAGTATCTTCCCAAAAGATGTGATCTTCGTCAGCTTTAGGAGTCCCTTCAATACTTCTTTTGTTGGCCACATCAAGCATGCAACCTGATTAGAATCACACAACCCAGACTGAATAGATGCAACGCTTCACAAATTCGGCTCCACCAAATTAAATCCAACATCACGATTCTAATAGAACATGTTTGGCACCTTTAGATAATTATTTTTAACTCATAACTAAACATGAATACAAACACACATATCCCAAGGATAGGTGCAACTCAATAAATAATGTAATTACGTCAGCTCTTCACAGATAATCTTCAATCAATGTAACTTCCATAACTGATTAACATAACTCAATTGAAACTTCATATCTGACTTGGTGTGAATGCACATAGCATCTAGAACATGTACACACCATGGAAATAAATACACATAGCTCCAAAAAATCTATAATGATAATTGCATATAGAACACCACTGTATATTATATGTTGTCATCAATGAAAAACATACAATCAACTATTTTATCAGAGGCAAATCTTCAACAATCTCCCCCTTTGACATTGATGGCAACATATGATATCATCAACTCAATGTTTCTTCCTTCTTTTTACAATCTTCTCAATATCCTCATCAAAGGTTCCTCTTCACTGCTGCTGCTCTTCTGACTATATACTCCCCCAGAGTATATGCTCACCCTTACTAATACTCCCCCTTTGACATCAATGACAAAGGGTGCCAAACATTATTAAGCATAGGTACTACTCCAGAAGTAGAGTAGTCAACCATTCACTAGTCACCAAGGACTGATGTTCTTTCTATAAGTTTTAATCAGACTCAGGAAAGGGAATTACTCCCAGCTTCTCCCTGAGATACTCAAAAGTATCTTTTGATAATGGCTTTGTAAAAATATCTGCTAATTGTTCTTTAGTGCTCACATAATCAGACTTGACTTCTTTGTCTGCAACTTTTTCTCTTAGAAAGTGGTATTTGATCTCAATGTGTTTTGTCTTTGCGTGCATCACAGTGTTATTTTACATATTGATAGTACTTGTGTTATCACAGTGAATAAAAATAGGATAATCAATCTAAATACCAAAGTCTTTAATCATCTGTTTGATCCAAACCATTGTTGAACAATTCAATGTAGCTGAAACATAATCAACTTCTGTTGTTGACTGAGAGATACAATTATGCTTTTTACTTGTCCAAGTGACCAACCTATCTCCAAGAAATACTGCTCCTCCTGATGTACTCTTTCTATCATCAACACAACTTGCCCAATCAACATCAGTATACACATGAAGTTGTATATTCTCTGAGTTAGGATACCATAAGCCAGAGTCTATAGTCCCTTTTAAGTATCTGAATATTATTTTTATTTCCAATAGGTGATTTTTCTTGGGTTCAACTGTAAATCTTCCAACAATGCCAATTGCATTAGAAATATCAAGTCTAGATTGAGTAAGATATATGAGTTTTCCAATCATAGACTTGTATAGAGTCTTGTCAACTATTGTGGAATCATCATCTTTAGAAAGCTTGTGTCATGTTATCATGGGGGTGCTTATTGGTTTGCAATCTTCCATTTTGAAAGTCTTGAATTTCTCCTTCAGATACTTAGACTGATTTATGAATATGCCTTTGTTTGTTTGTTTTACATTCAATCCAAGAAAATATTTGATAGGTCCAATCATGCTCATTTCAAACTCACTTTTCATTTCTTTGGCGAATTCTGCACTAAGTTTGTCATTAGCTCCAAAGATAATGTCATCAACAAAAATAGCAACGAGTAGTAATCCTGCATCTATCTCTCTTATGAATAAGTTACAGTCTGTTGCTCCTTTTCTGAATCCTATCTTTTTAAAGTAACCATCAAGTCTCTCATACCAAGCTCTTCAGGCTTGCTTAAGTACATAAAGTGCTTTCTTTAATTTGCATACCATGTCTGGTTTGTCTGAAAGTTTGAATCCTTCAGGTTTCTCTATGTAGACTTCTTCCTTCAAATCACCATTCACAAAAGCTAACTTGACATCCATTTGATATACTTTGAAGTTCTTGAATGTTGCATAGGCCAAAAACAACTTGATAGCTTACAGTCTTCTTACAGGGGCAAATGTATCAGTGTAGTCTATTCCTTCTCTCTGCGCATATCCTTTACATACTAATCTTGCTTTGTTTCTTACCACTGTGCCTTCTTCATTCACTTTGTTCCTGAATATCCACTTTGTTCCAATCACATTCTTGTCATGAGGTCTAGGGACCAATTCCCGTGTATCATTCTTGATTATTTGATCTAATTCTTCTAGTATAGCACTTTGCCAATATGAATCATTGCACGCATCTTCTACACTTAAGGGTTCAATATGTGAAAGTAAGCATACCTCTTCATCAATGGTTGAATGTTTTACTCTGGATCTTGTACAAAATTTAGCGCTATGATATCCAATGATGTCTTCCTTAGAGTGGTATTTGGATGTGTATTTTGAGTTTTTAGGAGTGACACTTTCATCTGTAATCTATGATTCTTCTTCACTTGGTCCAGGATTGTTACATGAAACATCAATACAGTCAAACATTTCTTCAATAACTGTGTCCTTATTGATGGGTCTGGGCTCATCTTCAAACATGTGAGCACATTCATAATATCTTTCTTGAATCATAAAATTCTCATCAATCTTCACATGAGTACTTTCAATGATCTTCTTCAATCCTAGATTAAAACATCTATAGGCTTTGCTTTTAGTAGAGTAACCAAGAAAAATACCTTCATCACTTCTAGCATCAAACTTGCCAATGCTATCATCTCTTTTGATGTAGCACCTACTTCCAAAGATTATGAAGTATTTTACAGTAGTTACATTACCAAACCAAAGCTCATAAGGTGTTTTGTCTACGCCTGGTCTCAATTGTATTCTATTGATAGTATAGACTGTTGTATTGACCACATCTCTTCGATAGGTATGGGCAACTTTTCCTTCAATCATGATAGTGAGTTCTATGTCAAGTATTATTTTGTTGCTTCTTTTTGCAATCCCATTCTGTTGAGGGGTTCTAGGTGCACTTAACTATCTTTTGATTCCATGTTCTTCGTAGTAATCATAAAAATGGCTAGATGTGAATTTTCCTCCTCTATCAGATCTCAGACATTTTATCTTCAATCCAGATTCATTCTCAACCTTAGCTTTGAATAATTTGAACTTCTCAAAAGCTTCATATTTGTCTTTTAAGAATGCAACCGACATCATCCTTGAGAAATCATCAACAAAAAAAATGAAATACCTTTCTCCGTAGTATGATCTTGTTTGAGTAGGTCCACATAGGTCTGTATGTATTAGATCTAATTTGTTTTCAGCAAAGTCTTGTTTACTCCTGAATGAGGTCCTCACATGCTTCCCCATCACACATTCCCTGCACATAGTATTCTCTTGGTTAGGATGCAAAGCACAAAGGGTAGATAAAGCCTTTTGTAATGCCTCATGATATGTCGGGGAAGTTTGAAGAAATTCCCATAAAGATAACTTAGCGGGGGTAGCACGTAATTCTTCAAATAAATCATACTCCTTAAAGGAAGATGGCAACCTAGGTGCTTGAGGAAGCGTAGGTTGAGAAGGAGGTAAAGAAACCAGAACAATAGGCTGAGGGTTATTCCATCTGTGACAAGCATGTGAAACATAATCTATGTTATCAAAGAAATCCAAAGGATCTCTAGGTTTACCCTTAATTTTTATTTAAGGACATCCTTTTACCATCAAAAAAGGTTTAGGATATAACATTATAGGTGCATCAATGTTTCAAATAGTGGAACATGAAGGTAACCATGCACACACCCTATGGTAAAGGTCAATTGAAGAGGTTCTAGAGGAGGATGAAATAGGAATAAGATCAATGGAGATCTTATTCGAACAATTTTAATCCTCACTTCCATGTACCTCATTAGGGGATCTATCCTCTTTTAAAATAAAATACTCATCAAAGTATCAAAAAAAAATCACACATGTTGAACACAAAGTAACACTACAAGCATGAAAAATGTAAATGTTTTTGTATTTTTAAAGAAATTTTGTGATTTTTATTTATTTTTGAAATATAAATGCAAGAGCATAAATTAAATCTACTTTTGTATGCATGTAAGATCTAACATAAAATGCAAATCTAACACCAAAATGAAAGAGTTGTCTTAAACGAGTTCACCAAAATATACGGTGGGAAATATGGATAGGGTTTAGAACAATGGGGGATTGCACATAAAAGAGACCCTATGCATCTATTAACCACATACATGTAATTCTAAAGATAAGGAAAATAAATATGGAAATGTTTGCAAAGAATAATGAAATTAGATAGAATGAAATACATACCTCATAACATAGAAGATTTGGAAATACTTGTATTGTGATGCCTGTATCAAGTTTCTATAAATTCTGCAACCGAATCTGGAATAGAAACATAGAGACAGAGAAAACCCAAAAATATTTTTATTTTCTGAGTCAGGTCAACCTTGACCCAAATACGGGGGTGCAATTGTGCCCCTTTATGTCGACCTTGACCTACACTACTCCGAAAGAAATTCTATTCGCGGATCCTGAAAGTTTGCTGAAAAGGGTATCCAAATCTGCTCTGCAACTCCCAAAACAATGACTGTAGATATCTAAAAATGGTGTTTTGGGGTGGCTATATAGGGTTTTTCCTTAGTCAAACCCCCATTTTGGTAATTTCCATCTCCACGAATAGCCGGATGTAATAGATTATGTGTGTGGGTTGCTCGTAGGAAGAGCTTTGAATGTGCAATGCCAAGATCTAATCCTCTAGATTGAAACCCTAGCATGAATTGACATGAGAGAGAAATGCATAGATTTGAATATGATAAATAAATAATAGAAAGCCCCCAAGGCTAAGGTATTCCTCCAAACTCACAATCCATAGTCGCTACCCCATGATTGTATCTTTTGAATGCTTGAATGTTGAGAATAATATATCAAAGAAGAAGGAAGGATTGAAGAACTCTTTCTTTCTCCAATGAATGTACACAATAACTTGTCCATAAAATGATTTCTTGCATCAAGGCATCATAATATATTGTCCTCCTATATCATCCTCTTGCATTCTTACATCATGTCATGTTATCATGTTCTCATGTCATCTATATTAAATGAAGACAAAAGAGAGTGCTTATATAGAGATTTCAAGGTAAGCCTCCTAGGGAAATGTGAGGGCCCCTAATTAAAATTTCACCCTGAATTATGGTCAAATCACAATAACAAACTAAGGAGGAAATTCATTAATTAAATTTTTAATAAAAACCCTTCCCATTCGGATTCGGGGGCCAATTTTGAATTTAGGGCCCCGCTACGATCCAAATTTGAAAGCGGGAACTAAATCTCGATAAAGGTCAAGGTTGACCTCAAACCTGACCTAGGTCAAGGTCAACCTAAATCCTAACCTAGGTCAGGGTTGACCTCAACCTTGACCTGAGGTTTTAGGCCAGTCAACTTAGACTGCCAGTGAAGGTTCTAGGTCGGATAGAGACCTAGGATGATGGGAAAATAGATCTAAGTGCTGGAAAAGGGCACAAGGGCCTAAAAGAAGTGTAATGAAGGCTAGGAGGACCAGTACATAGCTCCTACATGTTAGGATTAACAAGGAAGAAATACAAATTACATACAGAAATATAACCAATATCAGAGAATAATAAACCAAAATATAAGAGAACACAAGACACAAAGATTTAACGTGGTTCACCCAATCCCTAGGCTATGTCCACCAACCAAAAAAGTCCAATATTATTCTTATCCAATGATTACAATCAGATTGCAATGCGTAGATCCCTTACAGATCAATGCCATCGTAAAACATACAACATAATAATAAAACCCTAATCCTAAGCCAATTTATACAAACTTTATGCCGCTTTAGGGTTAGAACATGTTGACCCAAAATATGGTCAAAATAAGCCTCAATTTTTTTTTCTTGGAACGCCACACATTGCAGAAAGGTAAAACACTTTCCTGGATAGTACTTTCCTGATCAGTCACCACAATATAACGCTACCTAAAAAATATATCCACGAAGAAGGAAATCAAGGAGAATCCTTAGCATCCTAACCCTAATTCTACATAGAAACAGAGAATTACCAAGTGCAGATGCATCCTAAATGAAAATATATCATGTAAATGCACTAAATGAGAGTGCTAAACCTACCAAGATGGAAGTGCTTCCATTTTAAGACAATATAGAAAGAGACAAAAAGAGCTAGATGTGAGCACCTATATGGAAGAGTTCCAAAAGTTGTTTCTGAGATCCAATGTGATAGAAGATCAAAGTATAAAACTTTCCAAATACTTAAATGGGTTAAAATGGAGCATCCAATAAGAGATTAGTTTTTTGAGTCCTAATGCAGTCCACAAGCACTATCAATTGGCACTCAAGGTGGAGGAAAAAATAAAAAAGAAGTTTGAACAAAGTAATAGGGGTAGAGGCAGAGGAAGAGATAACAGAGGTCACAAAGGAAGTTTTGGTGGAAGAAGTGTAGACCAAAGAACCCAAGGCAAATCCAAGTTGGCAGAGAAAAGTGGGGATTCCAATAGTAGAGGTAGCTATAGAGGAAGGGGATCTAAAAACAAAAATAGAGGAAGGTTAGGAGGATCATGTAGAGGATCCTAATTTTCCACAATGAAATGTTATAATTGTCATCAAGTTGGGAACCCTTCCTATAGATGCCCTGAAAAGCCTTCTTCATCCCAAGGAGGGGGATAGGAGAATAAATTATGTGCAAGAGGACACTACAAGTTTTAAATTACCAGAGGTGAGTTTAGACTTAGAGGTTGGAGAGAACCTCATGATTGGAAGAGTTTTGATAAAAGAACCTATGAAGGAGGAGCCAAGCCAAAGGAAATCCTTGTTTAGGATAAATATCAAGATGATGGGTAAAGTGTGTAAGGTGGTGGTGGATAAAGGGTGCACAGATAACATAGTATCAAAGGATACAGTAAGCAAGTTGAAATTGCTGAGAACCCTCATAGTAATCCTTATAGGGTTACTTGGTTCAACAAGGGACAACATATTTTGGTAAATGAGAAGACTTGGGTGGAGTTCACCATAGGAGGATGTAAAGACATGATTCTATATGACATCTTTTCAATGGGTGCATGCCACCTAATATTAGGTAGGCCATGAGAGTATGATAGGAATGCAATCCATCATGGAGAAAAGAATTCATACTCTTTCCAAAAAGATAGAGTCACCTATAAGATACGGTCAATAGGAGAAATAGAAGAGGGTAAGACTAAAGGTCCTAATGTGTTGTTAGTTGGTGAAAAGGAGTTCTTGAACAATATCAAAGAGGGAGAAGGAGTTGGTTTTGTAGTGATTATGAAACCAAAAGAAAAAAAGAAAGATAAGACAATGGACATACCTGCAGAGGTACAAGCCTTGTTAAATAAGTTTAAGGATATTATTAGTGATGGAACCCTTGCAACTTTACCACCACAGAGAGAAATCAGTCATCAAATAGACCTCATTCCAGGGGCTTATTTTCCTAAAAATCCCCATACAAGATGACTGCTGAGAAGAAAAAATAAGTGGCTAATCAAGTGCAAGAACTTCTTGACAATGGACTAATAAAGAATAGTATTAGCCCATGTACAGTTCCAACAGTGTTAGCACCCAAGAAAGGAGGAACATGGAGGTTATGTATGGACTCCAAAGATATCAATAGGATTAATATTAGGTATATATTACCTATACATAGAATTGAAGACCTTATGGATTGTTTAGGGGGTGCACAATACTTTACTAAGATAGACCTTAAGAGTGGCTATCACCAGATAAGAATAAATGAGGGAGATGAGTGGAAGGCAACATTAAAAACCACTAAAGGCCTATATGAATGACCTGTCATACCATTTAGACTCACCAATGCTCCTAGCACATTAATGATACACATGAATGAAGTCCTCAAAGATTTTATGGGTAAGTTTGTAGTTGTTTACTTAGATGCTATCTTCACTTTGTAGAAAAACTAAAGAGGATCATCTTAAGAATTTAGAAATTGCACATAAAAATTTGCAAGAGGAACAACTAACCATAAATTTGGATAAATGTAAGTTTATAAAGTAGGAGCTTGTCTATTTGGGCTTTGTGATATCCAAAGGTAACTTGAAGATTAATACATCAAAGGTGGAAGCAATACTAAACTGACCTACTCCCAAGACAACTAGTGAGGTTAGGAGTTTTCATGGATTGGCTCAATTCTATAGAAAATTCATAAGGAACTTTAGTGAAATTTGTACTCCTTTATTGGATACAATCAAGGGAGGTAAGAAAGATAAGTGTCAATGGAAAATGGAAGATGATAGGGGATTTGAAGTTCTAAAACAAAAGCTAGCTACACAACCTATACTAGTACTCCCTAGTTTTGACAAACTCTTGACCATAGAGTGTGATGCAAGCAATATTGCAGTTGGGGCAGTTTTGAGTCAAAAAAATAGACTAGTGGCATTTTCTAGTGAAAAGATCAATGAAGATAAGAGAGGTACTCATCCTATGACTTGGAGTTTTATGCACTTGTTCAAGCACTTAGGAAGTGGATGCACTATCTGTTGCCTAAAGAGTTTGTTGTCTACACTGATAACCAAGCACTAAATTTTTTGAACTCCCAAGACAAGCTAAGCCATAGGCACATAAAATGGGTAGACTATCTGCAATCTTACACATTTACAATAAAGCATAAGAATGGGCAGTGTAACAAGGTTGGCGTTGCCTTAAGTAGAAGGATACTCACAGTCCAAGAAATATAGTTGAAGAGCATAGGAGTTGAGAGTTTTAAGGAAATCTATAAGGAAGATGAGTATTTTGTAGAAGCTTTATTATATATGCCAAGATTTCAGTAATCATTTCCACAGTGAGCATATAGATTACACTTTGCAAGAAGGACTCTTTTTTAAGGGTGGACAGTTATGTGTTCTTAAAGGATCAATGAGAGAGAATTTAATTCAATAAAATCACAATGGTAGCTTAAGTGGACACTTTGGTTTGAAAAAGACTCTAGAGTTAGTTCAAAGGTTTTATTATTGGCCCAAGCTGCATAAGGATATAAGGAGGTATGTTGAGAAGTGCACAATTTTTCAAAGAGCCAAAGGAACCTCCTCAAATGTTGGTCTTTATCAACCATTTCCTATTCCCAATAGGCCTTAGGAATGTGTAAGTATGGATTTCATAGTTGGTTTCCCCAAAACAAAAGTTGGTTTTGATAGTATATATGTTGCTGTAGACAGGTTTAGTAAAATGAGTCATTTCATTCCTTGCAAGGTTACTCATGATGCCAGTCATATATTTCATTTGATTTTCAAGGAATTCATCAGGATACATGGCTTACTAGTCAATATAGTTTCAGACAAGGATACAAAGTTTATGGGACATTTTTGGAAAACTCTATGGAAAAGATTGGGTACCAATCTCTCTTTTGAGTTTTCTTACCATCCCCAAATATATGGGAAAACATAGGTGGTAAATAGGACCCTTGGAAACCGCTTGAGATGTTTAACTAAGGAGTATGACACTATGCATATAACAAAAAGGAAGTGACCATTTGAAATTGAGATGTTTAATTTGCTTATAATGACACTATGTATATAACAACGCGAAGAGCCCATTTGAAATTGTCCATGGGATGCATCCTAGGGGTGTGTATGAGATTAGAGACCTCAAGGGCATGGAAGGGAGAATTGGAAATGCTGAAGAATTTGCACAATCAATGAAGAAAGTGCATGAGAAGGTGAGGATAACTCTGACTGAGAACACTCAAAAGATAAAAGACAAAGTTGATGTCAAGAGGAAAGATATACAGTTTGAAGTAGGAGATTGGGTTATGGTCCATCTAAAAAAGGATAGACTTCAGAAAGGAGTTCCAAACAAGATGCAAATGAGGAGAATAGGTCCTTGTTAGATAATGGCTAAGTATGGGCGTAATGCCTATAAGGTAGATTTACCTGAGGACATAAAACTGTCTCTTTTTTTTAACATAGCAGACTTAGTATAGTATAAAGGTCCTAATCCTATGGGAAGTAAAGAAATTATTGATGTTGTAAATATGGTCAATGATCTAAGATTACCTTCCCCACCTAATCCTACAATAGAGAAGGTGTTAGATTCAAGGATTGCAAAGAAGACTAGAGACAAGAATTAAATTGAGTATCTGATCAAGTGGACACATATGCTTGAAGAAGAAGCTACTTGGGTACTTAAAGGTGATTTCAAGAAGCTGGTGATTGATCTTGCACTCTCGTCACCTGATGTGACTTAAGCTATTCTCATTTGGGGGGAATGGTGTAGGAGCACCTAAGGGTTAGTTGTGCTCAAACCTAAAAGTTGTGGCTTGTAAGACCTTAAAAAGGTCATGTAGATAAATAAGGATTCTTTAAAGGTCCATTAGGTGTGTTTTGAAAGTGTTTTGATTATGACAAATGTGGGTGACAAATGTGTCAAAAGACTCAAGCAATGCAATGTAATCCAAGGATGAAAAATAAGAAGGGAACCAAAAGTGCATAATAGGACTTAATGTGGTTTTAATTAGGACTAGGGTATGTTTAGTGGTAATTTGGAACCCATAGATTGGGTCAAAGTGTTTGAAGTGAAAAAGATGTAAAAGTGAAAAAAGTTGTTTGAGCAACTTTTGTAACTTTCAATGTTGCATGACAACATTTGGGCAAATGTTACAATTTTCCCTAAGGTAGTTATGGGTCAGAAAAATTGGTTTAAATATGGGAGGAAGTCATATTTAAGGTCTCCTCAAGAATTATATAGAGGTTGGAATTACTTTGGCATGATTTCCAATAGCAAGCATTTGACAGTTTTAAGCTAATTGACTGTGTTTCTTGTGATTTAGTTTTGTCGGGTCAAATGGATTGAACTTGCTAATCTTTCACTATAGATAGTGAGGATTCATTTTTTTATTGATTTGTGAACATTGGTTTGAGTTTTTGGTTTATTTTGTTTATGTAAATAAATTACTATCCCTGATTATGAGTCTCTGGACTAGACAAAGTGTACATAGTAAAAATGGCTCCATCTTGAATTCCCACCGTGGAAATAACTTGGACCTTCGGGGAATAAAAATGGAGTCCTTGTACATTAGTTTCATTTTTTTTAGGATTCTAGAAATAGGGTTTGTGAATTTTAATCTCTTTCCCTAGGCGAGCTCTTCCATAGCCCGACTAGGAAGAAAGTGTATCAGAAGTGTGTAAATTGCATGAGTGGATTGGATGAATGAATCCAATACTTTGGGATTTCCTGGAAGATTCATACAGATCCTTGGTTACAACTTGGAGGATTTTTGAGTCCATTTGAATGGATGTTTCATTAAAAGAGTGAAGACTAGCTTTCTTCCTTGCTAAAGAGCCCAGTTAGGGTTTACATAGTCTACGGAAAGTCTAAGGACCAAGACCATAAAAATATCTAATTTTTTCCTGAAGGGTTCCTGAAACACAAATTAGTTTGGAGGGGTGTATGAGAGTTTTGGGAATAAAATCCCAAAAAATTCAAATTAGGGATAATTGAGACCTACAATGCTAGTAACCATTAAAAATAGGGAATTTGGGAAGCGATTGGGATATGAGCCAATGATCACTAAAGAAGAATGATTTTTGGATGGAATTAGGTTATGTACAAGACCTAATCTCTTGCAAGGTGATTGAAAGAGGGATGAGAAGATGTGTTGACGGGTCTTTGTGACCAGGTCCACAAACATATGTAAGTTGTCACCGGGTACCGGGGTACTAACCAAATTTGCCTGTAAAGGTTGTCCAGGGAAATGAGATTCCTCAGGCCTTCAAGCACGTGAGAATCAGGTCTCGATAGTACGGGAGCTTAGTTGGGAAATGTGACTATTTTTGTTCAGGGGGATAGCTAGTTATCTTGGCTCGTCTCTTCTAGGGATTCGATTGAGTGGGGTTTCCTGCAAGCATTCGTTAACTTTACCAAATAAACTTCAAAAGATACTGCAGAGTTAGAAATATTCCATCTACCTATATTTATACTTAAACATTCAAAACATCGACAATGCTCTAACACACTACACTAAATACCAAAAGAATACCGAACCATCAGCTCATATTTGATCAGTAGCAAAGAAAAAGGATGTCGTTAATCTACTTGAAGTATTAGAGCAAAGAACATAAAAACATAAAGCATAAAATATCGTCAACCTAGAGATCAGAATGCTAACAACTTCATTGACAGAACCCTTCCTTCTTCATTAACATATCTCTAGCAAGCACTGGTGTGTGTTACAATGGTGGCTCCAAGGGGGCATCTATCTACTGAAATCTTTTAAAACTAAGGAGCATTGAGCTCTAAAACTAAGAACAAAGAAAACTAAAATGCTATTAGCTATGGATTGCAAAATCATCAATTTCGCCGACCCTTGAAATGAGGTAAGACTTATTATTTATACACAAGACTTGACCTAAAACTTAACCTAATTTATTTTACACCTTACAATATAATACTATTTTTCGGTGGTCGGTACTACCTGCACCACACTACAAAAGACCTCGAGATGGAGAAATTCTGACACGTCAGAAGAATAAGACAAGAAGAAAGGAGTGGAAGAATTGGCCTTGGGGGGAGAGCCGGTAGAAGAAGAGAAGAAATCCAATCCCCCAGGGATCGAGGCTACATGCCTCATAAATAGGAAAGTGGTGCCCTGTCTCTGATGTGCCAGGTGTAATGTTGAAGTGGTTCCTCGGGAAGACCATCTGTCAGAACCCTCTTGTTGAGCTGACGTGCCTTGTTGCGGTTACCTTCCTTCTGACACCTTTTATTGACTTCCTTGAAAGTGACCAATCGGCCTTGGGAACTGGGACATGGGTCACTTTAAAGAATTCCAAAAATAATATTGGATTCGGGACTCTGGGGTCTGGGAGCTCACACTCCAAAGAATGAATGAATAAAAAAATCGCATCTCCTGATGATCATCTTCGGAGCCTGGAGGATTTTATTGCTCCTTAGTATCATTGCATGTTTGTAGAAGTTGAGGGATTCTGTCTTCGTCTATGTCCTTAAGACTGACCCATTGGTATTTGGCCACCTCCAATTGCTCGTCCAAATCTAGAACATTTGCCTTGAACTCTATGGCCATCTTGGTCATATCATGACTCTGAAGCACCATGCGAGTGAGCCTTTCCATTTTTGCTCCATCCATTCCCTTTGGGGATCCATATCGAGACTCCATTAGGTCATCAAACTTCCCCAGGACATATTCCTTTGAAGTGCATGTTTTAGTGCTGAAGGGATCAACTCCAGAGACCTTGGAGATGAATGACTTGTATAAATTGAAAGGATATTGAACTTCTTGGACTTTGTCATGCAAGGCCCCTACCAGTCACTTGATTACCTCCAATGTGAGGTCAAGTCTAGAGTGCTAGGTCCAGACAAAGTCAAAAGACTCCTCTCCTAAAATTCCAGCCTCGGAGACAATTTATTATCCGATGCCAATGAGCTCTTCCATCTCAGCTTTCCATGTCTCATAATTTTTGATGTCTCCCTCCCAGATGGAGATAGTTGTTTCAGCCCGATGTAGAGTATTTCTGACCGCATACAAGTCTGGGAGTGTGGATGCTAAGAAACACCAGACATTTCCCACATGTTCTGTAACACACTCATCAACTGCCTGGGCTTTTCTTTTCATTGCCCTTAATGAATCTATGTCGCTCTGAGGGAGTGGTGTGTTAGATGCAGAGGTGCCTGGGGGAATAATAGTAAGAGGCTGTGCGAGCTCTGTCAGCAACCCCATGAGATTGGCATTCTTTTCCTTTTCTGCCCTGAATTTCTGGGCCTCCTTTTCATAGAGGGCCTCCACCACCTTGGTTGCTTCTTTCAACATGTCTAGTTCACCTTGTTTCCCTCTCTTCCCTAGTGATATCTTAGTGATGGAGTACACATCAGCCTTAGCTGTTGCTTTTTCTACATCTGGGGAAGGTGTCGCAATCACTATGACTGTTTCTCTGCCTGACCCAGTCTGAATAGTATGGAGTGTCTGGGCTTTCTTAGTTTTAGGAGGGTCTTGCATTTGCGCCATCATCTCTGCCAAGGAGAGATGGGCCTTGGGCATCACTGGGGCCTTCCTCTTGAGAGACTCCACCAACCATTATGGTGGTAGGGGTGGCTTTGCAACCAGAATATGTTCCTGTGATTTCTCCCTGGGATCTTGCTGCGCCCCTTGAACAGTGTAAGCCATTTTTGATTCCTTCCTTGTATCTTTAGGTTCACTGGAAATAATTACCCCAGTGGTGCTTGTATCTTTTTCCCTGGTGTCTATATCCTTGACGATGTTGGGATCATTATTTACTTCCCTAGGGTTCCTCTCCTTATCCTACTGTTGTTCTTCATCAGCCTCTGTTGCTGGGATGCTCTCTTCAACTGGTGTATTCTCTGGAGGTTGGGGAGGCATCAGTCCAAGGTTCAATTTTTTGGCTGCTATGATCACTTCCCCAAATGTTACCTTTGGAAGTGGCGTTCGGAGCATGGCAGTTGGGGTTACGGTTTCTCCTGTAGGTCCAGTTTCCCCAATTGATGCTATTTGCTGATCTTGTGTCTATCTTCCTTCCTCAATCCCTGTAACTTGTATCTCTAGGACTTCGAAGGTATCCACCTATTCCTGTCCCTTTTCTTCTTCTGCTCAGGCTTCCTGCTCTTGTGCAGGCTCTTGCTCTGGGAGTTTGTCATGTGCGATGATTTCTTTTGCTGACTTTATGATATCCCCCTACAAGTTTCCAAATTCATCAGTTCCAAATAAATCATTAAATTCATCATGGGGAGGGGGATTCTATGGGATATCCTTAGGCTCTTTTTCCAGCTCTGAGGAGTCAAAAGAAACAATTTGTACTTCTGGGATGTTTGGCATCCCAAGTTCCAGCTCCGCCCTTGGTTGAGAGTTAGTCTTCTTTTTCTTTCTCCTGCTTACCAAAGGGGGTCCTGCATCCATTAGAGCTACCTGCTCCTCTTCCGCTTTGGCTCCTGTTGCTTAGACCATCAATGCTACCAGCGAAGGGGAAGAGGGAGTAAGAACGAGCCCAGTCATGAGTACTGGGGTGGCCAACTGCATGGTTAGTTTATCTTTCATTTGCTGGGAGACTGCCAGTGTCTGTTGCATTTTCTCTTTTATGGGGGTCTCACATGGGGTTGGCAATGGGGTCCCCATTATTATTTTTCCTTTATCCTCTCCTTGCAAAGAGGTTCCGGCCCCAGAGGTCAGGCTCCGCATTGTCGGGCCAACTCTGCATGTACTCCTTAGGCATGCCCTTTTGAAATAAGTGTGGCTACGCTCGACCATGTCATGAGTGATATCTTCAATAGTTGGCCCCTCCTAGGCATTCTAATCTACAAGAGGGAGAGCCATCTTGTCTATTCCCTTCTCTTTGTACTGAGGGTCTACTGTGGATCGGGTGTCTGAAAAGTTGCCCAAATTTTTTTGAAGCTTTAACCTTTCCATCATCCCCATTGTCATCCGGATGAAGTGCCGGCTCTGGAATTCAAAATCATCTTGGAAATCTTCCCAAAAGTCCTCCATGTGGAATATATGGGGCTCTGATGCTCGGGGAAGCATCGTTTCTTTTTTACCTAGCGGATCAAAGTTCTTCCACGCCAGATAGAATTCTTTTAAGCCCAAGCTTTTAAGCTTGTTGTCTACCTCTTTGGCTGTGGCCAGACTACACGTGTAATTCCCACAAGTGATTGGGAATGGAATATTGACCACCTTCTTTATGGTGTAGAGGGCGTGTAGTTCCAGAATCTGTCGGCAATATTCCAAAAGAATTATTTTGTTCCCGCAATGCTTGGGCAACAAATAGGGTTTCCCACAGAAGCCGGTTACCCAAATGTAAGTATGCTGCTGGAACTGGATATAGTAGTGGCCATAACTTCTGACCAAGTCCATTACCTCCTTGGAGAGGCGGTACCCGACATCCTAAGTAGGTGTGATAAGATTGTAGTAGACAAAGACATTGTTCACTCGACAAAGCTGAGGAAACTAGCCTCCCATTGGATTTGCGGGAAATAATCTGGGAGCCTTTTGGCCTGAGCCAACCCCAAGTACATCCGAATTGAGCAGCCCATTTATGACAGGGCATTATTATGCTAGGGCCCAAAGAACATAGGATGTCATATAAAATTTAGAGTTCCAGACCACCTGAAGGAACTGGGAGTCCACATGGTTTGAAATGATGGCGGCCCAATCAAAATATTGTTCTTCGGTGGAGATGCCCAATAGGAAGTAATACATCCATCCTGAGAATTCCCAGGCATGGGGTTGCCCGAAGATCCTACATAATGTTATGATCCCCATCTGGATACTCTCCTTGAATTCAGATCCAGGGATTTCCAGCTTCATCCTTTTAGAATATTTCTTTGGGGTCTTCAGCCATTTGTTATTCAGATATTGTTGGGCCATATCCTCTAGCTGCTGAAATTGTCCCAAGGCATCGGATCGGGTAACGACAACTGCTTCATCAAACTGAGGGATCCCCAAACCTTCCTAAAAATTTTTAGCATCTAGGGAGACCATAGGTGTAGGATATCTGGTCAGGACCTGGGTGGCGAGCATGACGGCCCAGACGAAGGAGTTGTAATGTGTTGCAAGGGTGAGAATAAGTTTCAGGGCTTGCACAGAACATGGGAAGCAAGTGGTCTTTAGAATCCCAGATTCTCCAACATTGATGGCCAACTGGTCCCCGACCGTTCGTTGGATGAACATCATTTTGACTAGGGCATGCATTTCTTCCCACATTTCGATGTCGGTGTCAGTAATCAACTGGACCTTGGATTTGATCTTTGATCCCATAATAGTATTGTCCTTCAAATATTTCATGCTGAGGGGAAGATTTTCTAGGGCCCTCTCATTCTTAGACCTGATGGCTGCCCTGGTGACTGCCGTAGTGGGGAGATCCAGACTCTCAAGTGGAGAGGATGTAGATGCCTCTGACATAGTGAAAGCGTGATGTTTGAGAACCTGCAAGGTAAGGCGACCGTCAAAATTTTCATAAGATAAAATGCTACTCCGGATTCTAGAGAACTTACCACCGCATTGCGTACTTCACCTAAAAAGTTAGTTTATGTTGAAATCTGGAAAGATATGCATAGGATGTCGACCTGGGAATTCAACCACTATATGGGCCCAGGGATTTCAACATGTTTGACGAAGTAAGATACAGGCTGGGCAAGGATGTAGGGCCCAGAGTCTGGAAAACTAACCGTTGGGGAGATGTAATCGGAAGATGAGTTGTCAGGATTACGTGGGTGTCACATGGTCATGCAATAAATGGGATTTATGGTGATGATGATGCCAACTATTCGAACATGCGCAAAACAAAAGCCACTTGGTAGAACTTAAATGCGCGCATTGGAAATAAATGCGCCATGAAGACTGATTTGACAACAGAGAGAGAAATTGGCATGGTTGAAACCAGCCAAGAGTCAGGTTCCAACCAGGTGGTATTCCACGGTGTGGGTGAGCTCACAAAATTTAGAAAACCAGACAAGATCATGGTGAGCTTGACCAAAAAATGGAAGGATATACACTAGATATATACAAGAATTCACAGAGTGCCGAAGGCCAATATATATACACACTAAAAACACAACATTTACAAGCCTTTTACAAACTATTTACACTATTATATACATTTACATAGACTACCCTAAGATAATATACAATGTGTATATTAATCTACAACTGCGCAGAGGGCTGACAACCCTCTCGCAGAGCCAACCCACCAATAGGAGGTGAACCAAAAACAAAAAGCACAGAGGGAAAACCAGGAAAATGAACAAAACAAAGCCAAAAACAAAAGAGAACAACCAGTAAAACCAAGAAACGATAAGAAAAATAGAAAAAAAATTGAGAGCCTACTTGAAAATCCAAAGAATAGTAGGGAAGAAGCACAGCAAGAGCACTCTTGCAACAAGTCCTACCTTCAAATGATCATGAACAGACACCTTGAATCAACTGGTAATCGTCCACTAAGCATGAAGTAATTCACAGCTTAAAATTTCCTTAATTCACTTTGAATCACTCCGAATGCACAAGTATTTTTAACCACGGTAACTGTAACAGTGGCATGTAATTTCTATTTATACCCAAGGTAAAAGAAAGTTACCCTCTCCTCCGCAAACTCTAGAACAGGCAAACTTCTGGACTCTGGGCCCAGGGATTCCATGCGACCATACCTTTTTGTGAGAAGAAGACATCGTGGTAGAGAATCTTGGAGTCTGGAATCTGGTTCTAGAAAGAACAACAAACTCCATGACAGGGTCCCAGAGGCACAAAAGACAAAAGCAGAAAGAAAACAAACCTCACGGGAGGGAAAGCCTAGAGAAGGAAACAAAGAAAACAAAAGACAAGGCAAGAGCCAAAGCGAAAAGAGGGGACCCAAAATTTTGCACACAAAATGTAGGGATGAGTATGCAGGGCATAAAAAATGGCGACTATCTAGGACGAATGCCTTATTGCATTTGAGAACTGCAGAATCTCTGGTTAACAAAACTAGAATCAATCATTATTTGGAACATCCTGCTTGCAAGGTGCGAAGCATTTGAGAAAAACCAGCCCATACATGATTCAATCCATGGTCTTTTGTCTATTGTGAAGTGTGTGCTTTGAAAGAAAATCAAGCCGATGACCTCTGGGAGAAGCAGAGAAGAGGCACTAGATATATCAATCCAAAGTCCTCAAATTTTCTCATTTCCCCTGGATACCAGAGTTTCTCCATTTTTTTTTCTTTCCTTATCATTTTATTCTTTTTTGGATGGGAGGGTGCTACTCCTTTCACCATTAAGCTTAAGCTTAGCTAAATTTAATGGCGGTACTTCTTTCACCCTTCCATCCACTTCAATTGGCTAGATAGGGAAGAAAAAACTCTAGACCCGGGAAGAATTTAAATGGTTTTCAGACTTGGGCCAAAAAACTAGTGCAACCGATCTACTCTCGGTGCGTTTGATTACTTGTTCCTTTTGATTTTGATTTAATTGATTTCTAGACTTTCGGGGATGAATCCGATGAAGATTTATCATAACTTGTTACTAAACTTAAAAAATAACTCTAGAGACTCGACCAATTCCACCATGCTAACAATAGATTATGAGTTCACCATAAATGCAAAAGGTACCACACTAGGGACTAGATGTTATGTGAAGCATACTAGCCTACAACAAGGGGGAGAAGAATACTGAGGGCCCAAAAAAGAAAGATCGAAGCTGAAAAAAAAACAAAATAAAAGGGGAGGGGAGAACAACCAACAAAGTTATTTACAAGGCACCGGGAAAGATATTTACAAGCAAGGAGATTTACATATTGTACAATTATGGACAAACTCACTTCATTCAAAATAATGCTTGAGAAACTATCCATTGATGGGAAATGAAATGACATCTCTGGTCACGGTACTAAGGTAGTAGGTGTTTTTCCCACAGAGCTCTAAGATCAAATATGGTCCAAGCCAGAGTCGTTAGAATTTGGTGTGCTTTCCTTTCTTTTCCTGGGCCTTATCCCACAAGAGGACTAAGTCTGAAATCTAAAAGGCCTTATACTAGGCTCTTTGGTCAAACCATCATTTCACCACTACTTGGTGATACACAAAATGTTCAAGGGATGCATCTCTTTGTTCTTCCATCCATATCAGATATAGGAGTCGAACCTCCACGATATTGTCCCGGTTGCTGAATTCTTGCATAAACTGTAAAATCAGGATTTGCAAATTAATGGGGAGGACTAGAATCTAGCTCTAAACTAGATGGAATGGGGATGTTCCTAGGGCAGCCTTAATTCAAATACGATCTACCCAAAGGGTGAATCTCAGCTTTTGGTGCCAGTCCTGGGGGTTATATTCTAATAGGTGTTTGATCACTTCAAGCAAATTTTTGCTAGTTGATTCAGCCACACCATTCCCCTAGGGGTAATAGTTGCTGGAAAACTTCAGAGTGATCTTTTGGTCATAGGTCCATTCAAGTAATTGTGCCAAAGAAAATGCTGGACCATTGTCACATACTATAGCAAAGGGCATTCTGAATCTCATTACGATATTTTCTTCCAGGAATTTTATAACTGCGTCTACCGTATTATTTTTACAAGGTATTGCTTCAGACCACCGGGTGCAATAATCAGTAGCAGTGAGAATGTACCATTGGTTGGAAGATGAGTTGGGGTTGATTTCCCCAATAAAGTCAAATGCCCATTGGGCAAAGGGTCTAGCTTCGAAGACCGGCTGCAAAGGCATAGTCGGGTTCCACTCACGATGTGTCATGGTTTAGAAAATGTGGCACTTCCTGACGTGAGTGTAGACATCTTTAAAGATACAGGGCCAATAATATCCGGCTTAGAGAATCTGATGGACACTGGCATCGGCTGAGCCATTCAAAGTTCCAAACTACCCACAGAATTCTTCGATTATCCTCGTAGCTTGAATCCTATCAATGCACCAGAGGGACACTCCCTCATAGTTCCTGCAAAAAAGTGTGACATTTTTTATCATGTAGTGTGTGATTTTCAACCGCAAGGCATGATGTTTGTTTGAGGGTAATCCCTCTGGCATCTGTTATTCAACAACAGGTACACCAGGTCTGTGTACCATGGATCCTGAGTGATGGGCTCCACTGTATATGTCTGACATTCAATATGGGGAGTCTCTTCTGCCATCGCTCTACATAGTCCCTGGCCTTGGACTATCCTGATGGGTTGCATTTCCAAATCATATTCCTAGAGGATGGCCATCCATTTCTCCCGTCTCTCACCCAACTCACTCTACATCAGCAGAGACTTTATTGCCTGATCCAGGATGATAGCATGCACCTTGCTCTAGAGAATATAATGCCAGAATTTCTTCACAGCGTGAACAAGAGAAATGGCCTATTTTTCTAGGGATGAATACCCGACTTCAGTGTTCTTAAAGGGGGAGCTCATGAAAGCTATTGTTCGTTCTTCCCCTTCAACTTTCTAGGTCAAAACTGCCGCAGCAGAATGCAAGGAAGCAAAGGAATAAATATAAAAGGGGAGGGAATAGTCTGAACTAGGCAGAACTTGAGCCTCCAATATCATTTGTTTAATCTGGGTGAAAGCTCACTTTTCTTCAGGGTTCCACTTAATTTTGGTATCTTTCTTCATCATTTCGTTGAGTGGCTTTACAATTTTGGTGAATCCAGTGATGAACCGTCAGACAAAGTTGATCTTTCCAAAGAAAGACCTCATTTCCTTCTTGTTGTTAGGCATTTATAGGTTTAGCAGCACTTCAACTCTCTCAGGGTCAATGGATATACCCTTCTCAGAGACAATATGACCTAGCAACTTCCCTTCAGTGACCCCGAATATGCATTTCTTGGGGTTGAGGGATATTCCATACCGACGACATCTCTCACAAATCTGGGTGAGGTGGGCGGAATGATCATGCCTGTCCCAGGAAAAGATGGTTAAATCATCCATGTAGATGATTATATACGGGTTCACAAGGCCCTTGAATTCAATGTCCATAGCATTTTGAAATGTGGCACCTACGTTAATCAAGCCAAAGGGAACTCTTTGGTAGGTAAATGTTCCCCACTTGGTGGTAAATGCCATTTTGTCTCTATCTTCAAATTTAACCATGACCTGGTTATACCCAAAGTACCCATCTAAGAAGGAAATCATTTGTGATCCATTCACAATTTGCAATACCTTATCCAATGAGGGGAGAGGGTGATTATCTTTCTTGGAGGCCTTTTTAAAATTTTGGAAATCCACACAAAGGTGGATCTCACCACTTTTCTTCTTCATAGGGGCAAGGTTGGAAACCCACGTAGTATGCCAGATTGGGAAGATTATCTGGGCTGATAGTAGTTTTTGAACCTCCTGATAAATCAGAGGTTCGATCAGTGGGTTGACCGGTCGTTGCTTTTCCCCGAAAGGCTTAGCACCAAGTTTGAGTGGGATAGTATGGGTCATGATGGATGTATCATATGTCTTCAGAACTTCATACCCCCACGCGATCACATCAATGTATTCTTAGAGAACCGCAAGAATATTCTCCTTCTCCTCAGGGGAGCAGGAGGTGCCAATGTGTATCATTTTCTCTTCACCGGGTTGGCCGATGTTCACTTTCTCAAATTTTCCTCCCTCAGAGGAGGATGATATCTTTTCCCAGCCCTGAGGGTCCGAGTCAAAGATTCGTTCAAGTGTGACCATCCCCTTAGGGATGGTGTTTGTTGGTAAGTCCATGATCTTGTCATCTTCATCACCCTGTCCGGTATCATCGTGATCTCTCTCTTCCACAATCTGGTCCTCAAATACACCAACATTGGCCATGAAGGCCAGGATATGTTGATCATCCTCAAAGACCTAAAAATGGGTGACATTGTCTGGAATGGATGGGGTGGGGATCATCTCAATAGAGAATCTCCAGAGTCGCAAGCCAACCATGGGCTCAAGTGTGCTAGCAAAAATGACAGGGGCATCCAGGACATAGTTCCATCTCTGGGGAATAAGATTGATACCGAAGGCATCAAAATCCTCAATAAGGCTGCATGCCTGGTTATGGTATGCAGCCAACCTTTTGTCATGATAGGTGTATTGACTCTGAACCTGCTTAATAATCAAATCTGAATCACCCAGGGCCTAGAGGTGAGTGATTCCTTTCCTTAGTTCAAATAGGAGTTTGAGGACCAAAGCCTCATACTCCATGATGTTATTCATGTAGTTGAACTGCAACCTATAGGATGCGAGAAAGGATTTTCCCCATGAGTTGATTAATTCCACTCTGGCCCCACAACCTTGTTTGGATCGGGACCCATCAAACTTAAGGGTCCACAAGTCATCATTTTCTATCTGGGGCTAGGAAGATGAAATGGTCTTTGGATTGTTTTTGGGGGGGTTGGGAGGAGTTTCCTTCAGCGCTAATGGTACGTGAGTGAGGTTTTTCTCCAGAGGAATTTTTGATTGGGATTCCCAGATAAATGGAACAGAAAAGGTGCTACTAGTAGAAGCGTTGGGTCTCGAGGAATCAGCTGTGTGTTCTTTCTTTCAGAGGGCATTGATATGCCAGGTAGCAGTGGCCAAGCAAGGTTCACACTCTAGCTCTAAATGTTTCTGGTAATGCACCTGGCACCAAGTGCTGGACAAGAGTGTGGTGGGGGTCACTACGGCAGCCTGAGAGTTAACGTCAACCCTCAATTTCTCTTCCAGGTCCTGGCTTCTCTGCAAAACAATGGGGTCTTCCCCCGGGGTGAAATCGAATGTTCAGATTTCAAGGGGTTGGTACACCCCTGGGGAAGTCTTAGAGAAGAGGACTTCATTTACCTTCCTAACTTTGGTGAGGGCTTTTCTCATCCGGGGCTCACTTTCAACCCAGATCTGGTTAGATTCTCCTTCACAAGGGAGTGATAAGTGGGAGAAGACGGTTGAAAAAATACCCGTTTAGGGACTTGGACCAATTATGACTTAGTAACATCCCATAAGTCTCTGGGATGTCCACCACTTGGATGTCAATTATGCTGGCTATCCTGGGGTCCTAGATGAGTTGAATCCAAACATTCTTTAGTTCACCCACCATTTTCATAGTAGTTTTATCTAGCTGGATTACTGCATTGTTAGACAGGGTGGGTTAGAATCCAAACTTCTGGCATATGGATAAAGGCATAATATTCCCTGAAGCCCCAGAATCTACTAGACAGTTGTGTATATTCTTTCTTTATATGTTCAAGCCTAGTAGGAAGGGAGGATCTTCAGTGTTTCCCTGGAAGACAACCGCATTGGCATCCTCAAAAGAGACAGTCTTGGGTGGGTGACTGACGGCTTCTGGGTTTCCCAAGAGCTTCAGAAGGGACTTCTTTTGATCAAGACAGTTAAGTAAAACCTCCATCAAGGTCATGGAGGTGGTGGTCTATTCTAACACCTTCATGATGTCAAACCTTCCTCCTGGGAATTGGTGGCTTCCCTCAAACGGGTCTTTGGCTTGGTTAGAGCCTGTACCTTTTGGAGAGATAGACCGATCAGTTGTGTTTTCCTTGGGAGAAGTGTCCTTGGGAGGTGTGGGCATGTAAATGGGTCCCTTACCAGCCTAACTTTGAGTGTTGTAGGGAGTCAGTGGGTTGGTGAAGGCATTGGCCTCAAAGGCCGGAATAGATTTGTCAAATAACCCCTATAGTTTGGGTTCTTCATCTTCTCTGTCTGTTCCAAAGAAGGTGGTCTCATAGGTGAATGCACCATGAGTGGGCTCTTCTATAGGAGGCTCTAGGGGCATAGGATAAGAAGCTTTTTGTCTATCCAGCTGGGAAATCTTGATGAATTTCTCAAGTGTGGCACAATTTACCTCATTGTGAGAGCCTGTGTCGTGCAATCTACACTAGTTGGTCATGGGTTGGAAGTCTGTGACTGGCGTGAAGTGGGAAGGTCTAGTGCCACCCTGATTGGTGTTTTGGTTCAGAGGCAAGTCTCCGTTACTAGCATTGTTATTCCATTATTGTTGGTTGGGCTGAGGCCCATTATTGTAGTTTCTTCCTCTGGCATTGCTGTTTCGTTGGCCGGAGAAAATATTCCCTCTCTGGGAATTGGCGTTGTGGGGTGCAAAAGACCCCACCTTCAGTTGACCCATGTCCACAATTAGTGTAGACAATATTTGCCAGAGGGATTCAACCTCGGCGGTCAACTGGGTATTCGCGTCACAATATGGTTGTTGTTGTTGGTTTCCTGGGAAAGCGACAACATTCGCCAGAGTTAAGGGCAGAAATCCTCTAGCCACAAATGACTGAAAGAAAGGCACTCAGGGAAGTTGTGTTTGTGGTTGTTGCATTTGCTGTGGCTAGTTCCAAGGAAAATATTCTAGGCCCGGTGTTGTCTGGGATTGAGATGGATACACATACCGAGCCTGCTGGTCTATCGACAGTGGTGGGGGATTCATGGCCATCGCGGGAGCACCTATCACCTGATTGGGGTTATATCCCCTAGTGCAAGAAGTTCCACCAGGTATCATGTTAAATGGCATGCTCTACCCAATCCCGCCCGGGGATTTGTTAAGACCACGAGACAATTCTAAGGCCAGGTTGTAAACCTTTGCCAAAGTATCCTGATCACCGGGTGTGGTAGTTCTCCAGAGGAGAGTGGCAATGAAGGGGTCCATTATGTTGAGATAGGTCTGGATAGTTACATCTATGGATGGGATGAAGGGAACCATGCACTACTTCAAGGCGCATTGGAACCGGTGGTTGAATGCTGCAAGGCGCTCATTCAGTTTCTTCTTGATAGAAATGAACTGGCTGTGGGACCACACGGGGTCCACGTGTATGTGGAAGGTAGCTAGGCAGCTGTCCTCCATGTCTTACCAACTATTGATGGAGTTGGTGGGAAGGTTAAGGTACCAATTCAGCTCATTCTATCCCAAGGACAGAGGGAACATTCGGGTTACAATGTCTTGGTGTTGGATCCGGTGTCAGTTCATGGCATCTTTATATGCATGCAGATGCTCTTCTACAGTTCGCGAGCCTAAGTGCTTATATCAGGGAAAAATATTTTATGGGTGCGAAGGCAAATCGTTGGATGCACCCAAAAAAGTTCCCATTGGAGACCCAGTATTTCCAAAATACGCAGCCATTTGGGGTGTTGGATTTTGACTAGGTTGAGCGCTAATTCCCAGGGTCGTCTAGGGGACTTGGGTATTCTATTGTATGCTAGATCCTTAGACAATGGTGGCTGACTTGGCTTTCAGGGTCCATTTCTTTCGAGCGGGAGGCTCGAGTTTGACAAACCGTCCGGGATTGGGAATTGATCTAAGGACCCTTTCGAATCTTGCTGGTGAAAATGATCCAATCCCACTGAAGGCTTGAATCCTAAAACTATGGCTTGGGGAACCCACAAGCAGTGTAAAAGCTGAATCCTGAGAGGGGGATGAGTTCATTCCCTCCTTCTAGCGCCAGTTTTTATTGATGGGTCTTTGTGATTGGGTCTGCCAACAGATGTAAGCTGTCACCAAGTATCGGGGTACCGGCCAACTTCGCTTGTAAAAGTTCTCTAGGGAAATGAGATTCCCTGGGCCTTCAAGCATGTGAGAGTCAGGTCTCAACAGTGTGGGAGCTTAGTTGGGAAATGTGACTATTTTTTTTAGGGGGGATAGCTGGTTATCTTGGCTCATCTCTTTCGAGGATTCAAGTGAGTGGGGTTTCCTGCAAGCATTTGTTAAATTTACCAAATAAACTTCAAAAGATACTGCAGAGTTATAAATATTCCAACTACCTATAATTATACTTAAACATTCAAAACATCGACAATGCTCTAACACACTACACTAAGTACTGAAAGAATACTGAACCATCAGCTCGTATTTGATCAGTAGCAAAGGAAAAGGAGGTCGTTAATCTGCTTGAAGTATTAGAGCAAAGGACATAAGAACATAAAGCATAAAATACCATCAACCCATAGATCATAATGCTAACAACTTCATTGATAGAACCATTCCTTCTTCATTAACATATCTCCAGCAAGCACTAGTGCATGTTAGAATGGTGGCTCCAAGGGAGCATCTATCTACTGAAATATTTTAAAACTAAGGAGCATTGAACTCTGCAACTAAGAACTGAGAAAACTAAAATGCTATTAGCCATGGACTGCAAAATCATCAATTTCATCGACCCTTGAAATGAGGTTGGACTTATTATTTATACACAAGACTTGACCTAAAACTTAACCTAATTTATTTTACACCTTACAATATAATACTATTTTTTGGTGGCTGGTACTACCTGCACCACACTACAAAAGACCTCAAGATGTAGAAGGTCTGACACGTCAGAAGGATAAGAAAAGAAGAAAGGAGTGGAAGAATCAGCCTCGGGGGAGAGCCGATAGGAGAAGAGAAGAAATCCGATCGCCTGGGGATCAAGGCTACATGCCTCATAAATAGGAAAGCGGCACCCTGTCTCTGATGTGCTAGGTTTAACATTGAAGTGGCACCTCGGGAAGACCATCTATCATAACCCTCTTGTCAAGCCGACGTGCCTTGTTGTGGTTACCTGCCTTTTGACACCTTTTATTGACTGCCTTGAAAGTGACTGGTCGACCTTAGGAACCAGGACACGGGTCACTTTAAAGAATTCCAAAAATAATATTGGATCCGGGACTCCGGGGTATAGGAGCTCACGCCCCAAAGAATGAATTAATACAAAAATTGCATCTCTTGATGATCATATCTAGAGCCCAAAGGATTTTATTGCTCCATAGTATCATTGAATGTCTGCAGAAGCTGGGCGATTCTATCTTTGTCTATTTCCTTAAGATGGGCCTATTGGTATTTGGCCACCTCTAATTGCTCATCCAAATTTGGAACATTTTCCTTGAACTCTACGGCCATCTTGGTCGCACCATGACTCTGAAGCACCATGCAAGTGAGCCTTGCCATTTTTGCTCTAGCCATTCCCTCTGGGGATCTATATCAAGACTCCATTAGCTCGTCGAACTTCCCCAGGAAATATTCCTCCAGAGTGCATGTTTCAATGTTGAAGGGATCAGCTTCGGAGACCTTGGAGATGAATGACTTGTATAAATTGAAAGAAAATTTAACTTCCTAGACTTTTTCACGCAAGGCCCCTACCAGTCGCTTGATTACCTCCAAAATGAGGTCAAGTATGGAGTGCTGGGTATGGACAAAGTTAAAAGACTCCTATCCTAAAATTCTGGCCTCGGAGACAATTTCTTCTCTGATTCCGATGAGCTCTTCTATCTCGGCTTTCCATGCCTCATAATTTTTTATGTCTCCTCCCACATGGAGATAGTAGTTTCAGCTTGATGTAGAGTATTGCTAGCCGTATACAAGTCTGGGAGTGTGGATGCCAAGAAACGCTAGACGTTTCCCACCTATTTTGTAACCCACTCATCAACTGCCAGGGCTTTTCTTTTCATTGCCCTTAATGAATCTATGTCACTCTGAGGGAGCGGTGCATCAGATGTGGAGGTAACCAGGGGAATATCAGTAAGAGGCTATGTGAGCTTCGTCAGCAACCCCATGAGATTGGCATTCTTTTCCTTTTCCGCCTTGAATTTTTGGGCCTCCTTTTCATAGCAGGCCTCCACCGCCTTGGTCACTTCTTTCAACAGGTCTAGTTCACCTTGTTTCCCTCTCTTCCCCAGTGATATCTCAGTGATGGAGTACTCATCTGTCTTAGCCATTGCTTTGTCTACATCCAAGGAAGGTTTCGTGATCACCACGATTATTTCTCCACCCGACCCAGTCTGAAGAGTATGGACTGTCTGGGCTTTCTTAGTTTTGGGAAGGTCCTGCATTTGCGCCATCATCTCCACCAAGGAGAGATGGGCATTGGGCATTTCTAGGGCCTTCCTCTTGTGAGACTCCACCAACCATTGTGGTGGTAGGGGTGGCTTTATAGCCAGAATCTATTCCTGTGGTTTCTCCCCATGATCTTGTTGCGCCCCTTCAATAGTGTGAGCCATTTCTGATTCCTTCCCTATATCTTTAGGTTCACCGACAATACTTACCCTGGTGGTGCTTGTATCTTTTTCCCCATTGTCTTTAGCTTTGACAATGTTGGGATCATTATTTACTTCCCTAGGGTTCCTCTCCTTATCCCACTATTGTTCTTCATCAGCCTCTGTTGCTGGGATTCTCTCTTCAATTGGTGTATTCTCTGGAGGTGAGGGAGGCGTCGAGACAAGGTTCAACATTTGGGCCACTGTGATCATTTCCCCAAATGTTACCATTGGAAGTGGCATTTGGAGCATGATATTTGGGGTTACGGTTTCTCCCATAGGTGCAGTTTTCCCAACTGATGCCATTTTCTCATACTATGTTTGTCCGCCCTCCTCAATCCCTGTAACCTGTATCTTGATGGCATGTATCTGATTGAATGTTTGATAATGTTAATTTGAAGATAATGCAAGGCATTAAATCAGTTAATGGTTTGTATTGTCATTGATGTCAACTTGAAATCACCTGTATGGTCATGTACATAATGCCAAAGACTTCAGAGAATCAATGGAACAAAGGTTATACTTTCAACAATGCATAAAATTCAAGTATTCACTAAGTGACAGACAACACTGACGGAGTGCAAACCATCGGTAAAGGCAATGAACAAAAGTCATAGTGATACCCGACAAGCAGAAGACAGTGTTTCCCAATGAAGCAAAATCATAGGATACTCGATGAGCTGAAAACAGAGTTACCCGACGAGCAAAATCCAATGAGGCCCAATGAATGGAGATCCCAAAGCTGACTGGAGTCACATTGACCAAACTGATAGTTATCATCGACGAGTAACTATAGAGTTGACCGACAGAACAAAGAGTTCAGAAAATGACAAAATATCTACCTGACAAAGCTTAAAGATAGAATTAACTGGTTGTTTTATTTATTTTATTCAACCAGAGTTAAATAATTGATTTAAAGAAGATTTGTACAGTTGGCAAGAAGATAACTATGAGATAAATGATGAGTTAAAGCTATAAATCAAATTGGGTGGATTGTTTTTCATGCCAAGAATCAAGAATCAAGAATCAAGAATTAAGGAATATCATGTCTATATAAGAGACAAGGATAATTCATTTCCATAAGCATTCACATACACAAGAAGGGGAGTGAATAGAAAGAGAATGCTAAAGAGAAACTGTTGAAGGATAACTTCATATATTCCTGATCAATCAAGCTGAAGAAAAGCTAAATAATTCTGTAGACACCGACGAATAGTGAAGCACATCATCACATAGCAGAAAGTGTGGAGCACAAAGAATTGAATTGATACATTGATCAGAGAGGTATTGTACTTAAATAGATCTGAAAATTTGTAATTCAAGTTGAATTAGAAACAGGTCATTTTGTTTCAGTTTAACCATTGAAGCATCAAGTCTCTTAACAGAGCAGGACTTAACAGTCTTCTATAATTGAGGTATATCCTAACAGATTGCCAAAAATATTGTCATGAAGATAGCATTGAGTGCTCGATACTGACACACAGTCTAAGAAGGAGGATGATGTAGTTAGGTAGCACCAGATATGCCAGATACCTATTGTTCCTAGAGAGGTTGATCAATATTGGTAGCATATACATGCCAGATATCAAGTGACATTCTATTATTAAAATCCTATAACAAGGTCACACCTAACAGTGTGTTTATAACCTTTAACAGGGTTGGCTCCTAACATGGCTCACTTCAAAAGAGTGAAAATTTGGGGTACCGATCCCAGTGGTTTTTCCCTTAACAGGGTTTCCACATTAAAATCCATGTGTTATGTGTGTATGGTTTATTACTTTACTATTTTACATTTCACATATGCATTTCTAGATTGATTGGTATACTCTGCATAT
>MU228310.1:2220389-2239727 GCA_018584345.1 Thuja plicata
TCATGTTTATTTTCATAGATTAGATTTGCATATTTCCTTTCATAGATTAATCATGCATTGTTATCATTTAGATTAATTTATTTTCATGCATTGTTATCATATAGAGTAAATCTCATTTTCATGCATTGAATCTCTCATTTCATGGTGTACTTGCATGGGCACTAACTAGGTCAATTTGAGGGCCTCCATTTCAAAGCTTTGCACTCCATGACTAGAGAGCTATGAGTCGATATTTGAGGCCTCATTCTTGAGAAACCTTGGATGGAATGATTCATAGAAGTGTGACACATTTTCATCACACAGAAAGCCTGTAAGAGATCCGAAGTCCTATAATTAGGAAAGCCTATAAGAGATACCACTTGTAGAGAGAAGAGTTATTGTCCAAGAACGAATTGCATAAGTCCCTTTGTGATACCAAAAAATCACATCAAAATCACCAAGTCTATCCTTGTTAGGTCAAGACCTGACAACTAGAACCTTGCCTGGTTAGATGACTTGATCACGATTATTAGCACTTGAGTTTTATTTTTAACAAGAGAGAACATAATATACTCTGTACATTTTATTTTGTATTTGTGGTATACAAACACCATCATCAACAATGACCATGGGGAAAAAATGATTGGGAGGTCGACGTGGCACTCCATGTTAACATCCAAAGTTAGGGTGCGCACGTATTGGCCTGCTCTCCTATAAGATCAAGGATCTCAACAATACACTTTCAATAGAATATAGACTAAAGTCCAATCTATTAAATGTGTACAAATGATGCCTATTATTGTATATCTCAAACCTACAAACATATGCAATAGTGGAATTGTCATTCAAAAATTTAATATAGTTGACATTTTGTCTAAACTATATTAAACAATTTAATATAGTTTGACATTTTGACTATAAGATTTTTTAAAATTTTTTTTTTGATTCTATATGATGATTGACTAAGCTAATGGAAAAAATTGAATTAAATGAATAGATGATTATTCTTGCCTTAGGAGGAGCTAAAAATGAGACATTAATTGCTAAAAATAATAAAGTAGGCAATTTTTTGTTGTTGATCTAATTCTCTCTTTAAACATTTGCCATTCCACATTCCTTACACGTAAATGTATTCTCTATAATTTTCGACAATTTCCTGGTGTATATGCAATTGGAAGATGACTAGATCTATAGGGTAGTATAAGTGTTGGTTTTGGTCCCCGTGCACACTGGTCCCTCTTCGTAATCCTTCGATGATGACATCTATCTTTCTCTGTATGTATCCACCAATTGTATGTGTCTCTTAGCACCTTGAATTCTATCCAACAATAATTTATACTAATAAGTCACTTATTGAATTTGAAAAAATATGCAAAAACTTAACATCTAAGCTCATACCCATACTAAAACTTAAATAGTTATACTAACCATCATAATAATCACATTATTCTCATTAGAAAAAGATTATTAAATAATATTATATTCAAATTTATGATTGATAGTTTATAATTAATTTAAATTAATTTTTTAATAAAAAGAAAATAATAATCAAAATAGTCTTAATATTCTTAGACTTTGTTTAACTTGCTTCTTTTAATATTCTTTTATCTTTATTTTAAATATATTCAATTAAACTTTGTAGGTTTGTTTCTACCACCTTTCCTTTTTTGTATAATTATTCTTTAATCAATAAAATTAACTACAAAATATTCATAAAAGATCTTAATATTAAATTTAATTGAAAAACATCTTTTTATCAAATTAGTACGTATAAATAATCTGAAAATGTTACTTCTATCTATAATTTTTTAAAAAAAAAATTTATAATCAATGTGATAATTTACGAATAATTGCAGAGTACTCCAATCATTTACTCAAATGTCGCGCTTTTACATATTGAGAAAAATATTTTACTGCCAAATTGTTTTTACCAAGCCTCGCTGAAGGATATATATGGAGTTACCAAAGTAATTTATTATCCTCTAAACATGTGGAAAATGATTTAGTGGATGCCATTATTGTTTTTATTATTTTATTATTGAAAATTTGTACCTCCACCGACACTTCAAATTCATCCAAATTCAACCATATCATTGGTTGATTTTCCACATTAAGAATTAGATTTGATTGCTTTTTCTTAAGCGAATATTTTTAAGTACTGGAAAATGATGATAATGTTAGTCACGTAATTATTAGGGTGGTCATAAAAAGATTTCCTGCAGAACCGAATAACCTCTTTTTTTTTTTTTTTTTTTTTTTTGGGTTTAATCTCTCTAAAGAGAAGTATAGTTTTTCAAATTTAAGTTTATTATTCGAAGTTATGTTGGGATACATATGTAATTTTGAGCTGATTTAGGGTAAAAATAGTTTTAAAAAACCATTTTTTTTAAATTTTTAAATTTGATTATTTTGATCTTATTTATATTTATTTATATTTCATTCATTTACATATTTTTGACAGGGTTATTATCATAATATTTTTCTTCTATTTTCAATATTTGAACTTTTTTTTTGAGATACTTGACCATTGTCTATTCAATTACATATCAAATAAGGCAAATTTAGAGTATGATATCTAAGGACACTCTAGGACTCTAATTTCATAACTCATCACATGATTCAAAATTACATGTCATTAGATCAAAAGAAAAATAAATAGAAGCAAGGTAGATATTGGGTTGCATAATCAAACAAGGCAAATATATTATAAATTGGTTTTCATATAGGTAGATTGCATCATGTGTGATTTTGATATTGTGAACAACAATCAATAAGAGCTTGATTAAAACTCAAGATAGTGAAGTAATGAACAAACCCAACTGAACAAGATCCTAAAGGTGTTTGCCAATGAAAGAAGTCTCATCTTAGATACTTGACACAAAAATAGAAACTTATATGTTTTATGCACACATGACATAATTACATCTTTTGAATAGGATTAGAGTTTTCAAAGTTGACCTTGCTAGTGTGGTTACATATCTAGGACCTCAAATAATTAGATTTCACCACCTATAGTTATCTACATTTAACCTTTAACTCTTCATTTTGATACACAATCACCTTGGTCACAATACAACCCCTTGAATCCAAAGCATAATATGCTACACACATCATTATCCCTTCTTTATTGATAATGACTTTTACATTTTCTTGTCTTCTACTTGATTCAACTCCTTTATATTATTCTAGATCTAATTTATTTATCAATCATTTATTTAGATTAAAACAATAGAAAAGAGTGTAAGATATATACTTCACTTCTTCTGGGTACTTAATTGCTCCTACGCCCTAGGTTTTTTACTCAATAATTTCCATTCTATCTTTCTATTTTAGTTAATATATTTTAGGTCTAAAATTAGTTTCTATCTCACCTCATTATTATTCTTTTTCCCTTTTACCTAAGGTTTTCTCTTGATTTAACATTCGTTTCACTAATTACTTGTTTATTGATATCTTTCACTATGAATCCTTATGAGCCCATCTATTAACTCCACATTGTTGGAAATACAAGATGGGAAAGCAAGATACTAGGCCGGGGGGGTGAATCAGATCTTATAACTTTCACCTCTTAAAACAAACTGATCCACAACCATGCATAAATATAATTGATCTATCAACTAGTAGCATCCATAATAGAAAATAAATAACTCAAGACACAAAATTTTGGTAACCCAGAAACTCAAGAAGGTAAAACCGGGGTGGGGATGACACCCACAAAATCTTCACTACTGCAACAATAAAGTGTGCCTGTTAAGGCTACAAAATTTGATCACACTTGATGATCTACCTAGTTAAAGTTCTACCCGGTTAAGAGCTATAGATCATTACAATCTACCTTGTGAAAGGATTTTAGATTACAACAAAGTAAGCACTCGGCTAAGAGATTTAGAAAGGTCTGTTAGAACCACTTTGTTAAGAGATTTCACCTGATACACCTGTTAGAATGTCTCAAGATATGATCCTTCGATATGCACTCAGATGCTGATGATGGATCTCCTCTTTCCAATACTTTCTCTGATCTAATAATCTGATATAACTTTTCTCTACTGCTCACTGCTCTTTTACTATGCTAGATCTATGCTTCTTCACTCAAAAATAACCCTTCGCACATCTCTCATGTACGCACACACTCATTACAAAATTAGGGTAAGAAGCAATCTTATATACCTTATGGATCTGGCATCTAGATCTAGATCAATGATCAAGATCAAATACTTATGCCACTTGGGCATTCCATTTTTCTGATTTGTTCCATGCCACGCATTGGGATCAATGATTTAATGCGTAATTAACTCTGTTAAAAACATTAAATACTTAAACAAGTCAGCCCAAAATAGTTTACCTTCAAGTTTGTGCCATCCCTGACATGTATGCCGAAACTGTCTTGCTCGGCATATGAAGACTCTGGCGCTCGACATTGACTGATCAACTTCACTCGGCTTCTATGTAACTCGGCAACTACTATCTGCTTGACAATGACTACTGCTTGACCTGTACTAGATATCTCGGTCGCAGTGATGATCGACTAAATTGCCTAGATAAATGACTAAGTGTGGGACACTAATGATCAACAAAACTTAGAGATCAACAATCTCCCCCTTTGATATTAGTGGAAAAAACACTTATCATTTATTTACATCCACAAAATTTTCCTAAGTACACAACGTACTCCCCCTAAGATTATACTTCGGACTTCATACAATATTTACATAGTATACATGCCTTTAAAAAAAATTATGTCAGTTTCTGCACATCTTTTTCTATTTCCTTTTCTGTTTTCCCCTTGTTTTTGTCAATGATGGTTGTAGGGGTTAAGTTATACTTATCCAAAAATGGTTTATGAAGCTGTAGTGTCAACGCAAGCGTTGTATCCCAACTTTCCTTAACAAACTTCATAACTTGTAACTTAATTTCTAGCTCAACAGCTAGACTTACCAAACTATCTGCAGTAGAGAGATGAGAATCTCTCTTGACTAATTCTCATGCAGCTGTAAGTTCCTTCTAAATAACCTCCAGATGAGGTATCAAGGCAGTCTGAATAGTTATTAATTTTTCCCTGATTATGCCATCTTTAGCCATAAGCTCGGCTAATCTCCTATGAGTATGAGTCAACTTATCAAAATGTATGGAGCTGGAACTAGCATCCATGCTCAATGAGCTACCTATTGACTTCAAATCTAATTGCAACTTCTCCACAAGCTGTTGATTATCCTTTGTAAAGAATTCTACATCACATAACTTTTTGTACAAAGAATAAACATTATTTGCAACTTCCTCAAGAATATCAATAAGAGAAGAAAGTTCAAACTGTTTAAGAGCAATCTCTGCGGATATCTTCTCCAAAACTTTGTTCTCAAATTTTCTTTCGGACCATTGTAGCAACTTGTCTTTTGCCTCAATATTATCATCATTAACTTTCTGCACAATGTGAACTAGTTGTTCCAAAATTGGTGTTTGCTCATTTATATCTTCCATATCAAAAGCATTAACAAAAATATGCTTTATTTCATGTAAAACTTGCTTCTGCTGATGCTCCCTCTTCATTTCCTCTTGTTTCTTCTTCCTCTTCCATAGGTCTTGTAGAGTTTGAATCTGATCATATGTCAAGCTCTCTGGATCCCACTTAGGAATCACAATAACTTCATCCAATGTGACATTTAGGCTTGGTGACTTTTTCTTATGTGACTTCTTCTTCTTGAGCTCTAGTGAGCTGATACTCATCTTAGATTCTTCGTTATCTTTTTCCTTATCTGTGCTAATTTCAATTGTCGTCTTAAATTGAGTAATGATCACCTGCTGATCAGGTATACTAACAATTTTGGGTCCAGTGGGAGTAGATGGTACAAAGTGTGGTAGCTCCACCAACACTTGTATAGCCTCTTGTTCTGTAGGCTTATTTATTATTTCTTCCATCTTACTGTCACTACCATCTAAAAATGTTTGTACAACCTCTAAAATAGGTGGATTATCATTTCTTACCTCCTTTTCTTCTGCTTTGTCTGTCTCGGCCTCTGTTGCTTGAATAGACGATTGCCTTCCTGTGTCTGCTGGCTCATTCTGATCCTCGACATCCAAATTACTATTATCTTCAGGTGTAGTGACAACGGGATTATCTAGTGTCATATCTACATTTGGCACTTTGTCTGTTTTCTCTGTCTCTACTTTCCTAGTAGCAATTTGTCCTTCCAATTCCATCTGTTGTGAGGTCCCTTCACTTGTCTTGTTTTCCTTCTTAGTTAATAACCCAAAAGTCTCCTTCCAAATTTGAGTGCTCTGTTGGACTACTCCTTCAACATCATTTTTCAGAATTGCATAGGATCTAAGTTTGGGAATAAAATTCCTTTGATATTGTTCAATAAATTTTCCTATTTGTTTCTTTGTTAATCCAGGAATGACCTTAGCTAATGTCCCTTCCCTTATCTTTCTTTCAGTCATCAATGCATATTGCCATTTTTGTGATAAAATATAATATAGTTCTGTAGGGACAAGGTCTCCTATCTCTACAGGTGTCATCTTAAATGTCTCCATCATGTCTATTAGTTCCTCCTGAATCTTATGCTTGTCTTCTATACTTTGCTTCTCATACTTAATAAATTTGAATCCTACTAATCCAGCTGTACTTCTAATTTTCTTACATACCTCATCAATATTGATCGGTAGTTTATGTGATGTTGTAGGTATGTTGATGGATTCATCCGTATTTGTCTTCTCCTCATCATCTTCATGATGCAAGATCAGCTTCCTCCTTGGTCTTTTCTCAGGTTGGCTTGACACAACCTTTGTTTCAACTTGTTTTCTTTTACATGAGTTTCTCTCTCCAACATTCTTCTTTGTATATACAGTTGTTGTCTCAGTAAGAGATGAAACAGTTGATGCCCTAGTCCTAGGCTAGTTTGCAATAGGAGGGGTAGCCTTAGGTTTTTATTTTCTTGGTTTATTTTCCTTGGCAACCACTAACTACTTTCCTTTTGCTTTCTCAGTGATATCTTCTTTAGGTTCACTCTCCTCATCTTCACTAGTCATATCCTCTCCTTGACCTGTTGACAAACCTAAAGGTGCATCCTCTATTTCTTCATCACCCCCAATTCCAATCATCTTCTTCAACCCTTTGACAATCTTTTTCCTTTTTATCTCCATAGTTCTAGCCTTCAAATCCATAGAGATTTTGGACTTAGCTTCCTCATAATTGTCAAAACGTCTGGCTGAACCATCAATATCTTCTGCTAGTAAAGTCGTTATAGCTGCTAATGTCTCATCAATGTTCACCTCATAAGGTAATGGCCTAATCCATGATACCCTCGGCACTACTGCCTGAACATATGTAAAATCTATATCCACTAGGAAATAAATGTCCTCATAGTGTTTCTCAACTAGTGACCTGGGAATTTTGCTTCTCAATCTCATCTTTTTCTTAAATTCAACAAAATATGTTCCCATTACATTGTTAAAATTACTACCTAACTATTGAATAAGTACATTGATTTTTTGTGTAATTGGTTGGTTTGTCTTCCACACAATATATCCAAAAGTAGGAAAATTATTATGTATATAGAAAAATATCCAAACTAGCAGAGAACCGAACTTACACATTGAGTTCTTTGCCTTTCAGATTGAAGAAAGGTTCTCAGCCAGCTGCATCATCTGAAGCTCGGCAAGGTCATAAGTATGGTACTTCTTCACAATCTTCCATGCATGGTCGACTGCAATACATGATACACTGTCCATTCGGCTCGACTGATAAAATTTGTGAGCTATGACCCTTACTACAAAATCGATCTCCAAATCCATCATAGTAGAGATTTTCATCCCTCTTTTGTTCCAAACAACCCTGGTGTTTGCTTCTATATCCTCCTTACTTTGACATCTCATGGTTCTTTTTCCGTTAACAGTTGGATAACCAGTTACTCGATTGATGATTTCCTTTGTGATATTAACTGGTCCATTATCTAACCAAATTTTCATATCATGTACACAACTAAGAACAATCTTAATCCATTCTGTTCTGAAATCTCTCAAAAAATCTAGGGCATGAGTTAACCCTTTCTTGGCTAGGTGTTTATGCTCAACGTTTAGGGCTCTGTCTGCACACAATTTCCCATAGGATTGTCTTATCTCATAAACTCCAATTTCTCTCACTTTGCACATATAACACGATCTAATATCATGAATCATAAGAACCTTTGGTGGAATCAATGATAGGGCTTTGGTTAGATCACCTTGGATAGTGCTTTTAGGAACTACTCAGAAATTAGGAGGCACACAGGTGTTGCCCCTAACCAATTGTACTTTCATCAAATCTTTCTCCATTTTCTTAGCTGGTGTGGAAGAACTTGCGGCCATTGTCTTCGAAAATAGGATTTCAAAGAATATGAATAGAATACCTCGACAGGTATCAAAACTTGCACTTTCCACTAAAGAGGTTGCCGACGGCACGTTGTATAAATCTTTGAAGAACTTTGCAGTAATCAAGTTTGCAAATGCTCAATCGCTCTGTGAAATTCTTAATCACATGGTAAGAATGAAAATGAATGGCTCTTTCCTTTATATAGCTTCCAACGGTTGGAAATTAGGTTAGCATTAAATGTTCTTTCCGTTGAGTGAGTGCCAAACAAATGTCCTCGACCGACTCACAAAACTCGCTTACCTCTTAGTCACAACCTATACTTGGTCATCAAAAAAAACTTACTTGGTTAAACATATTGACTTGACATACACTAGGAAGCTTGGCCTTAGTGCACAATAATACTATTGCTCGACACCTATAGTGCATATCAACTTTGCTTGGTACATGTCTCAAAATATGTCCTGATGCATCTTAACATATGCAGATATGGACTTTTGCATTTTTATATGTTAGGAACTGATGAAAGATATTAAATATAAATGCAGTTCCTCACATATTTATTTTTCTTAGTTGGTGATGGTGTGATCACCTGATCCATTGGATTCGGTGACCTCAGCTACAGTAGCTTCACTGCTGCACGATCCTATTTTCCTTGTCCATGTCTGGTTCATCTGTGCTCTAATCTACACAACAGTAGGAGCAGGTACCCTTGTCTTGCATTCTCTCCTAGTATGACCAATTTTTAGACAATTATAACAAACTAGGCCTCCATTCATCCAAAGCTTAGATTTTCCTCTGAAATGTGTCTTTATACAATTTTTTGGAACATGCCCATACTCACCACGGTAATGACAGATATGCCATGTGTTGTAATCCCAATTATAAGTGTTACATTTCCTTGGTGCTTTTGCTTGTGTCTTTGATGTCCATTGTTGTTTAGCATTAGGTTTGCAATCTTGTGCTCTATGTCCAGATTTCTGACAATTGTAACAATACCCGTTGAATCTAGGTGTGGGAGGTGTATTATTTACCTTCGACGAACATTCATGTGCCTGATATCCAAACTTCTTACAGTTAAAGCAATAACCATTAAACTTAGGTTTAGGATTGGACTTACCATTCATGCTTCAACGGATATTTGCTGTGTGTCCTGGTTTTCCACAGTGGTAACATACAGGCTTGTTGTTCTTTGTCTTTGCATTCCTCTTTTCACCACTCTTAGATGATTCTCCTTTCTCAGTAGATGTTTGTTGTTCTGTATGACCTAATCCAGAAGAATCCTTAGATCTTCTTGATGCTTCCATCATATTTTCAAAATGATTCAAAGATTCATTAGGTCTATTTAATCTTTCATTAAGTTCTTTCTCAGATCTCAGATTCACAATTTCTGTCTTTCCTACTGATTTCCTGATTCACAAGTAGCATTTGATTCACCATGTCAACCTGATTGCTTGTCATTATTTGTACATCATGTGTCCTTTCAACAAGTCTGATAGTCATCACTCTTTTGTCTTCATCAGCCATAGCCTTGTCATCTTTAGCTTTCGTCTTCTATTCCACTACTTCACATAGCCTTACTTTTTGCATTTCTTGTTCTCTTTTCAGGTTTCTGACTTCTTCACACAATGTATTGTTCCTTTCTAGTAGATCAAAAATTTCTGCATCGCTCTTAGTAGAGCTTCCATTCTAAAATAGATTTGCAGTGTCTTCTTCTTGATAATGAGTGTCATTCATTTGTTTGGCCAAATCTTTCCTTTCTTGTAAAGACTTCTTCAGTTCCTGTCTTGCTGTTTCAAGATGATGTAATGCTAGCTAAATATCAATCTTTTGATTCTCAATGACTTTACCCAATTTGGTAACCTCCATCTCAAGATCTGTACTCTCAAGTTGATTAAAACCTTTTTACAGGAGAACTGTGCTCTGATACCAATTGTTGGAAATACAAGATGGGAAAGAAAGATACTGAGAGGGGGGGCGAATCAGATCTAATAACTTTTACCTCTTAAAAAAAATTGATCCACAACCATGCATAAATATAATTGATCTATCAACTAGTAGCATCCATAACAAAAAATAAATAACTCAAGACAGAATTTTGGTAACCCAGAAACCCAAGAAGGTAAAAATGGGGTGGGGATGAAAGCCACAAAATCATCATTATTGCAACAATAAAGTGTGCCTGTTAAGGCTACAAAATTTGATCACACTTGATGATCTACCTGGTTAAAGGTTTGCCCGGTTAAAAGCTACAGATCACTATAATCTACCTTGTGAAAGGATTTCAACTTACAACAAAGTAAGCACTTGGCTAAGAGATTTAGAAAGGCTTGTTAGAACCACTTTGTTAAGATATTTCACCTGATACACCTGTTAGAATATCTCAAGATCTGATCCTTCGATATGCACTCAGATGCTGATGACGGATCTCCTCTTTCCAATACTTTCTCTAATCTAATAATGTGATATAACTTTTCTCTACTACTCAATGCTCTTTTACTATGCTAGATCTATGCTTCTTCACTCAGAAATAACCCTTCGCACATCTCTCATGTACGCACACACTCATTACAAAATCAGGGTAAGAAGAAATCTTATATACCTTATGATCTGGCATCTAGATCTAGATCAATGATCAAGATCAAATACTTATGCCGCTTGGGCATTCCAATTTTCTGATTGGTTCCATGTCACACATTGGGATCAATGATTTAATGCGTATTAAACTTCGTTGAAAACATTAAATACTTAAACAAGTCGGTCCAAAATAATTTACCTTCAAGTTTGTGCCATCCCTGACATGTATGACAAAACTGTCTTGCTCGGCATATGAAGACTCTGGCGCTCGACATGGACTGATCAACTCCACTCGGCTTCTGTGTAACTCGACAACTACTATCTGCTCGACAATGACTAGTGCTCGGCCTATACTAGATAGCTCGGTCACAGTGATGACCGACTAACCTGCCTAGATAAATGACTAAGTGTGGGACACTAATGATCAACAAAACTTAGAGATCAACACACATATCTAGGACTAAAATATATTTTCACAATTTTTTAACTCTTATTATTTGGCCAACACAAATGATGTTACATGCTCCATGAGTAAGTTGGTAACATGAATACAACATTTCTTATATTTCATAAAATATTTTAGTACTTTTCCTTCTATCTTAGAAGAATTTACTTCTATTGTCCACATGATTCATTACATCGCTACTCCTATTTTAGTCATGGTAGGAAGGTTTTATAAAGGATTGTCTACTCATGTAGCTAACAACAACAAATATACATAAACCAAGCAAAACGACAACCAAGTGACATCAAATATATTCTAAGAAAAATATCAAAGAGGGAAAAACCCATCAAAACATCTATCATTATTTTATCAAATTCACAATAAATTATAATATATTGTAATGGAATACAAGTGTTAAGACACAAACCTACAATAATTATTGAATCTAATGCTTCTATCCTTGGACTCTCTTCTAATCTATTCTCTTCACGACTGCAGTTGGATATCCAACCTAGATAAAATTTCGTCCTATCCATCTCTAATAATTTTCAATGATTGTCAAACTTAGTATATATACCAATCTCCCACCTCCTTAATGATATATGCCAATTACATGGTGACACAAGTTTTAGTTTTCCTTGAAACATGTAGTCTACTAGAAGAAGTTAGTCTCTTAAAATAATAAAGAACAATATAAAATAATGTCTCTTAAAATAATAAAGAACAATATAAAATAAATTTATTTAGTGGACCAACAATCACTCCCTTGGGTCCAATACTTCATCCTATGTCTTTAGGTTCATTATTGTAAACTCCAAATAGTCTAGTGCCCACAAGTGACTTTATAACTATGATATTTTTCTAGTCTAACCCAAGTCATAAATCCAATCAAGTATCTAAATGCATTGAATTATCCCAAATATAAATATGATCACTTAATACTCATCCTTAATGTTACACCCAAATCATAAGGCTTAATTGTGAGATGTAGTAAATTGGAGTAATATTTTCTATAATTGACCAATAGATGGAATATTTATTAACCTCCCCTATGGATGTTCTTGCATCAAACACCTCAAATACTTCAAAATGTGATTGCCTCACTTTATAATGAATAGGGAGAAGCCTACTTTGTTCACCTAGCCTTGGAGGTTTAACTTTCAAGTCTTCTTTAATCCTTGCTCTCCATTTCAACAAGTATCCCTCACATTGTTCATGTCTAATGCGCTTCCTATTTTTGTTTGTCTAACATTTCCTCATTATCTTATTTGGATGTGTTGGTACAAAGTTCTTCCCATTTTCCTTAGTGTTTCTCCCCTCTAAATATCTCATGATACTTATTAAGCTCTATAACATTGAATATTAGAGACATACCAAGGTCTTCTAATGACTCCATCTCATATACATTTTTTGATTCAAACTTCTTTATGATTTTGCAAGGACCAAAATTTCTTATTTTTAGCTTGTTATATGTTCCAACTTAAAAACTCTCATTTCTAATTTATGCAACAACTTCATCTTCAATGAAATTTAATATACACGTCTTCTGGTGTAAGTTCTTCATGTGTTAGGTAGGAGTCCTCCACCCTTCATTTCTCTTATCTTCCTTATTGATATCTATTTTTTTATATATATTATTTAAACTAAGGTCACTCATGATCTCAAATGGTATCTTTCTAATTATTCCTTTTCACTAAATATTGTATCAAAATTTTCTTGTAGTAAGGCCATGTCCCATCCTTGAATTCTATGTAGCCAAGAAAATGAACAATGAATTACTAGAGTTCTTGTCTACTAAGTTTATGTTTTCTCATCAATTTTTGGACGGTATGCTAAGCTAAATTTTAATTCTATTTTCATTTTGTTCCAAAACATCATCCAAAAGTATCTCACAAACTTATTGTCTCTATTTGAAACTACTCTTTTTGATAAACCATGCAATCTTATGTCTTCCTTAAACATGTCTACTTATGTAGCAAATCATTAATTTTCATACATGGAATTAAGTGTGCCATATTGGAAATATTTTTCTATAATATCCATGATTGAATTATTTTGCTTTTGTGTCTTTGATATTACTAATATGAAGGTCGTGCTTATATCCTCTTGCTAGCAATAAAATGGGGAACACGCACCGAAATACTGAAACCCAAGTAATTTCTATATTGTATTTATACCTTAGCCTCAATAGTAGAAGATGGATAAGGAGTTAGTCTAGACTGTGCATTAACTAGTTAATAATGTGAATAAATAGATAATTAATTGCCATAAAATATAGCCTATAATAATATAACTTCAAATATGCACATATATTATTGTATTTTGATCATGTAGATATACTATCAGATTTACCCTCCTTGCAATTCCTTCCTCTTTTATTATTTTCCTTCTATATCTCTATATATCTTTATGCCCGTATCTATCCCTATCTCTATTACATTGTATCTTTCCTTGTACAAATATTTACTTTGTGGGACATGTCCCTTACATTCTACTATTATCTTGGATGCTAGATCTTTAGCAAGAAGCTATACAATCTCTTTGTGGTGGTTTATGGTAGGAACTCCATCACTAATTTTGCTCTAGTTGATCCCTTGATAACATGTTACCCTCATTTTTGACCAACCAAATTTTAAAAATTTAAATTGATTTTATTTTTGGCTTGCCTATAATGTGTACTTGTCAAAAGTTTTCAAGCCATGTAATCATGCACTTTCAGCTCAAGGCCATCATCTCCAAGCCCTATTATGTACAAACTTGTCATGTATCAGTTAAAACTCAAAAACATTAAAATTTTGAAAATTGTGAGGCATCAAAATAATTTATCTTAGAAGCATGTCTTTAGTTTCATTTTGAATTATGTGGCCGATTTTCACAGCTACCCTCTTCATCATTCGTGAGATTTTAATATGTACATTTTATGAGCCTATTTTCTAAATAATTAAAGGTTATGGTCACCTCCTCCCCTTCAATTTTAAATAAATTCACTTCTTAAACTTTTTTAAAAACTATAAGGTTGTGCAGTCCAAATTCACAACTCACAACTAGGTTGTGATATTGAAAAGTCAAACACAATGCATTGTGTAATAAAAATTCACAACTCATAACTGGGTTGTGAGTTTTGAAAAGTGAATGCAAAGAGTTTTAGATGGTGAAAAGTGAACACAAGTAAGTTCTAAATGATAAAGTGAATGCTGAACATGTAACTTGTGAGTTATGAAAATTGAACAAGAGAGGTTGTGAGTTTTGAAAAGTGAATGTAATGATCAGAATTCACAACTTCTAATCAGATTGTAAGATTCAAAATGTAAATGCAAGAAGTTATGATAGTGAAAATTCTCGAATGAAAGAAAGATGTGAAAAACAAATTACAACTCATGACAAGATTGTGAACTTTAAAATTCAAAAACATAACCAAATTAGCTATGTTAACTACCACAAAAACCTACATTCATTTTTAAGTAAAATTTTCAAAATGCAATGGTTGCAGCATTAGCACAAAATGGATTTGTTGAGAAGTCTTTGAAATCTTCCAAGCAAATGTGATTCACAGGTATAAAATCCAATTCCACAACTTTTGCTCCCATCCTCTCTGCTCGTTCGCGAGTTGGAATAGTATAGAGGAATTCTGTCAAATTTTATATAGTTTCTATCACTCTGGAATAGCAAAGGCATGATAACCATTTTAGAGAATCTCTCCATCTCATGAACTGCAATAACTGCAAGTTATGCATCAAATGGATTTGTTAAAAATGATTTAGAGTCTTCCAAGCAAATGCAATTGACAAGCATGAAACCAAATATTTCTCTGCCTTTGTGAGAGAATTCAGAGAAGGTTTAAAACATACATGATAGAGCGACACACTTCAAAATGTGAGAGAATTCGGAGAAGGTTTAAAACATACACGATATACAAAGCAGTTGAGTTGTTTGAGAATATGAGAAAAGGAGATGTCATCTCATGGAATACAGTTATTGCAAGTTTTGCAGAAAATAGATTTGTCGAGAAAAATTTAGAACCCTAAAAGAAAATGCAAGCAGTAGTTGTGAGTCAAATGGAAGCTTGAATAATTATACAAAACATAATTATATAAGGTTTATTATACTTTAAAAAGGTTGTTGAGGTTACTAAATAGTTGCAAAGCGGTTATTCAAGGAAGACTATAAATAAAAGACAATTTGTAATGTAAAGGAGGACTCTTGCAGAATGGAAACTTTGAAGAATTTTGCAGAGGAACTTTTGGAGATTTTTTATGATCATACTTTGTATCTAAGAGTTTTTGAAATTGTATATTTTCAAAAGAATAACAAAGAATGCAATTGAATTGAATGTCATGAATGTGTTTATTTATTTATTATTATTGATTTATCATATGTTAAATTGATAATCCCTTTGTCTATGTATGCAATCTATTGGTCTTCAATTCAATGATATATTTAAATAATGAAACAAAGTCATACCTTGGTATCTTGGTTTGAAAGCGCTAAGGAAAGTTGTTTCTATGTCAATTTTTCTTCACAATGCTTGAAAAAATTATTGACCAATCTACATGTTGCAATGGAAGGGATGCATTATTGATTATAAACAACCCATATCATAGTTATGATAGGTTGGGGTATTATATCCATCTCCTCAATACATGAAATCATCATATTCTCCATGGTAGAGAAAATCTTATTATCATGGTGCTCCTTTATCGTGACCAAAAAGTGATGAAACATATCATGGATCAAATCTTGCAATCCTAGATCTAAGAGGAGATTACTTACTTTGATATTGGCACAAATCTCTAGTATTGTAAATATCCTAGCAAATAGATCACTACCCATCTCATCAAGGCTATGAAATCTATCAATAATCAAGTGCAATATCTCAGTCAACGTTTCATCATCATACGTTGCTCGAGGAGCTGAGATTCTCAAAATCAGACTTAGACATGCTGCAACTGCCAACTTGATTTCCTTGTCATGGTGTCTCAACAAACTGGGTTGTTTTAAGGAAAACTCAATCAGAGGAAGGATCCTCTGTATAAATTTTAAAGGTGACTGGTCCACCTTACACAAACATGCTTCCAATATATCTAATGGAATATCAACACCCTCGTTGAACTCTTTGCCAATATTTTGTAGCACATTCAACCACCATTTCCCATTACTCTGCGCCATATCTCCCCACACATGCTGAAAAGATCACCAGATTTGATACCATTGTAATGTACCGGTCTGATATTATGCCACCAAGACACCCTGCACATAGTGTACATATTCCAACCCCTCCATCAGACTTATTCTCTTTCTCTATGGTGCCACTCAAACTCCATACGGTCAACTCAACATACCCAACCCATACGTCACCAATACTTCCACTGTACCCAACCCTATCAAATTTAATACAAGGATATGATGATCTGGATGGAGATAAGAATTAAAGAAAGTTTGTTACAAGATCTACGAGCGAGAAAAATTCAATGGGAAGATCTAAGGCGAAGATCAAGCGGTTAAACCTGATTATGTGAGTTCCAAGAAAATTTCAAGTTACGAGGTAAAAGTGAAATGGTTTACCGAGTTGAGATTTATGAAGAAGATGATCGAACGACTGAGCGCAAATGATGGAAAACCTAAGCAAGGAGACTAAGAGGCAAAAAGTATGTCTATATAAATGATGAGAAATTAACAAAGATTATGATGCTGGCGAATTGAATTAAGAAGCAGAAGAAGCTGAAGAACAAAATTAGCGAGAAGAATCTAAAGTCTGAAACATAGAAAAATGGAGTGTGTGATGCCAATATTCATGTGAGCATAAAGGATATGACACAAGCAAAGGTAGTTTCTATATTTACAGATCAAAGTTTTAATTTTTCTTATTAGCATTTGTAACAAAGAAAATCTCTTAACCGAGTGGATTTAACAATCCTATTTGTAAACCCTAGATGTAGGTGACATTCCAAAAGAGTGTTTAAAGTCCTCTAGCAAGGCCACTCCTAACAGGGTGAAGATTTTAAATGATATGAGGGAAATCCCTTAACAGGGTCACATTTAGCAAATGTGTTTGTAATCTTTAACAAGATAAGTTCTTAACCAAGTGTACTTCAAAAACGTACATTTTAATTATGGGTCACAATTCCATAGATGTTTTCCCCAAATTGGGTTTCCTCGTTAAATATGGTGTCAATTGAATTAAATTTGTGTTTACTGATTTTGAATGATTGATTTGCATATTATGAGATGTATGGTTGTTTAAGTTATTAAGTTATTTGGTGAATCAATTATTACAACATTCAGTGTTACCGAGTGAATCAGTGAGTTGAGTTTTAAGCGTTTAAGTTTGATTTGGTCTGATTCAACCCCCTCTCAGTGGGACCAACAATTGGTATCACAGCATTGGTTCTCTGAAGTGTTAAGTTTAAAAAGACTTGAGTCAAGATCTACAGATGTATAAGAGGGAAGCACCAAAGTTGAATAGGGAAAATCTCTCTACATGGAAAAGTAGAATGAGATTGCATGTGTTTGGTATAGGAGAATATGGACTTCATTTTCTTGATAATGAATATGTTACATCGACTATTGCACCTTTGACAATCAGTGAGCAAAGACAGAAGAAATAACACACACAAGTTATGATTGAGATACCCTCTACACTTACCGACCAGGAGTATGATGATCTTGATGGATATACTACTTCGAAACAAATGTGGGATAAACTTATTTTGACCCATGGTGGAGATCAACATGTTCAGAAAGAAAAAGCAGAAAGTTTGAGAGGAAGATTTGATTTGATGAGAATGAAAGATGGAGAAAACATAATGCAGGTTAACACTAGACTTAAGGAGATTGTAAATTCTATCAGAGGAGCTGGTGGAGCCATAACATAGGAAGATGTTCCAAGAAAAATGTTGAGAACCCTACTACTGAGTAATGCTATTCGAGTATCTACTATACAAGATTTGAGATCCATTCCTCAGATGAATGTTTCTCTTAATGCTACTATTGGTAAGATGGTTGCATTTGAGATTAATGATTTTGATAATAGTTTACCTGCTACATCTGAAAATTGAGTCTGCATTTAAGTCATCTTTAAAGATAGGAAGCTCTAAAGATTCTAGACCTAGTGATGGATATTGGAGCAGTGCTAGTGACGGATTTTATAGTTTTCAAAGTGGTTTGGAAGAATTATATGTTGTAGATGAAGATAATGAGAGAGAGTTTGAAGCTTTGTTGGCTAAAAGGATACAAAGAGGTAAAGACAAATACAGAGGTAAGTTTCCCTAGAAATGTTTTAATTGTAACAAGATTGGTAATTTTTCATCTAACTACCTTGATAAAGATAATGAGGAGAAGAAGGATATCAAAGATAAGGACAAAGGATAAAACCAATTCACGAGATTTAGATACTACAAGAACCAAGGTAAGAAATCTTGTCATAATGCTAATGAAGATCTTGTTAGAGTTGTCATATTATAGCTAATAATTAATTCATTTAATTATTAGTCTATTATACTCTACGCTTAAGTTAAACTTAGGCATCTTATTATTCTTTAGGGTTTTCACCTTTAGGGTTTCATGATTCCTTTTATAAGGACTCACCTCTTTATTTTTCATAAGGAGTTTTTGTTGAGATTGATGAATATCAATCTACCCAAGAACACCTGCATGCATAGCTATTACAAATAGAATGAAGATAGAAAAAGAAAGCTAGGGCGGCCGATAGGCCAGAGACTGAAAAAGCATTGTGACAGAAATAAGCTTCTATTAACAATGATTAAAATAATACAATCTCCTTAAGAATTACAAAGCGGACAATCCTTATAAAGGATGCCGAAACCCTAAAAAGGGAAACTAACAGAAATAGAAACTACCTAAGATTAGCTTAAGAAAACTAGAGTGAATAGGGAAGTTACTAATTAGATCATAATGATTTAAATTAGTAACCCCGATAGACTATTACTCTAACACCCCCCCTTAAGATAAGCTTAGGGAGAAGCCAAACCTAGGAAAC
>MU228310.1:2240358-2251518 GCA_018584345.1 Thuja plicata
AGAGATCCCCGGACCTGTAGAACCAAGCACACCACCAGAGGGCATAAACTGCATAACTCGGAGGAGTGAAAACCTGGAGTAGAATCTGGAAGAAATACCTCTGCCACTGAAAAGTACACAGAATCAGATTTCCGACGATATCTCGTTTGCCGAAAAAGGAGTCCGGATGAGCCAGATATGACTCCCGGAAGGCAAAACAAGACATCGGACTTCAACAGCAAAAAACACTATTGAAACAATGGAACCCAAAAACCTAATCACCATAGTCGGAAAGAGCTCGGAAAGAGCTTTCCGACGATATAAAGAAGTCGAAAAAAGACCTCCGTATGCTCCCTATAGAGCGAAAAAGGTGAAAAAGGCCCAAAAATGCTCCAAAAGGGCTACAAACTGCCCCAGGGGCTAAAAAAAATAGGCCCCTGGGCGCATGGCGCACCCAGGGGGCCAGAACCGGAGCCCGCGGTCATATAGAGGACCAGCGGCATACAAGTAAAGCCCGCGGGGGCTATGTAAGTGCGCCACCCGCGGATGAGCGGTGGCCGGGCGGTGTTGAACGGCGGAGCGGCGCAGTGTGGTTGCGCAAGGGACAGCCGTTGAGCGACACTGCGGTGGGAGGCACCGCTGAGTGGCGTGGGGGCGCGGAGGGAGCTGGGGAGGCCGGCACAGTGCGGAGGAGGCGCCGGGAGGAGGCGGAGCGGGCCGGGGCCTGTGTAAAAAAGGCGGCGCGGGCCGCGCGCTGGTCGGGCTGCGGGGGAGCGGCGGCAGCGGCGCGGCTGCACTTTTTGCATAGCACAGACTGCGTTTTTTAAACGCTCAAAAACCTTAAAAAAGTAAGATTTTTTTAAAAAAAATTTCTCGGTTCGCGTGCCGTACGGCCCTTGAAGGCCGAAAAAATTCTCCAGAGCCCCGGTAGCCAAAAGGGTCGAAATTTTATATGATTTCGACTCTCCCGGGCCTTCTGGACGCAATGGCGGAGTCCTTTTCGGCTCAAACAGCTCCGAAAAATACAGACCCCCCCAGAACCAGAGACAAATACCGGAAAAGCTTCTGAAAGCTTCTGTGCTTCAACGAAGAACGAACAGCCAGCTGCAGAGTGGCTCTGATACCATGTTGAGATTGATAAATATCAATCTACCCAAGAACACCTGCATGCATAGCTATTACAAACAGAATGAAGACAGAAAGAGAAAGCTAGGGCGGCCGATAGGCCAGAGACTGAAAAAGCATTGTGACAGAAATAAGCTTCTATTAACAATGATTAAAATAATACAATCTCCTTAAGAATTACAAAGCGGACAATCCTTATAAAGGATGCCGAAACCCTAAAAAGGGAAACTAACAGAAATAGAAACTACCTAAGATTAGCTTAAGCAAACTAGAGTGAATAGGGAAGTTACTAATTAGATCATAATGATTTAAATTAGTAACCCCGATAGACTATTACTCTAACAGTTTTTCGCATCTCATTGTAACATCTAGAAACATATTGTTAATAAATTGTTTTCTTGTGCATACAATGTCTCCTCTGGCTTTTTGGCCTCCATAGTTTTTCCTATCTTCTGTACTTTGCTTCTTCCATGTGACAGGTTTGCATACAGGTGTTCTTGAGAGAATAGGGTTTTTCCTATTCTAACATGGTATCAGAGCCATTCTGCTGCTGCTTGTTCAAGTTCTTTTGAAGCTGTGGAGCAAGCATCCTTTTTTCTACCTTTTTCTGTTGTTTTTATTGGATCTGGGGAGTCTCATTTTTTTGGTGCACTTTGGGAAAAAACCGACCTCACGGTTGCATTTAGAAGGCCCAAAAACCCCAGAATCTATATAAAACATGACCTATTTGGCCTTCGGGGCATCTAGGAGAAATTTCTTATGGAAAGAGGGTCGTACGAACCTGGCACACTTTTCGAGGCGCGAGACACTGAGATTTGAGTGCAGAAGGTACGAAGGTGGTTTTTTTCTATATAGGCAGTTTTGACTGCTTAGTGGGCAGTTTTCGATGCCGCAAGGGGTTTTTTTCAGAAATTTTCAAAAATTTTGGCATTTTCAAAACTCTGGAAAACTGGCACCTATTTTTGAGAAATTTTTGGAGCTTTTTTACCCTCCCTCACTGTTTTTGCTCTATCTAGAGCATATAGAGGTATTTTTCTGACTTCTTTATATCATCAGAAAGCTCTTTTCGAGCTCTTTCTGATGATGGAGGTTGGGGTTTTGGGTTCTACCATTTTGATAGTGTTTTTTGCTGTCAAATTCTGATGTCTATTTTCTGCCTTCCAGGAGCTATATCTTGCTCATCCGGACTCCGTTTTTGGAAAACTAGATATCGTCAGAAAGCTGGTTCAATGAGCTTTTTAGTTGCAGGGGTTTTTTTCTAGATTCTGCTCTAGGTTCTCTCTCCTTTGAGTTTTTCTCTTTTGCACTCTGGCGGATTACTTGGGTTCTACAGGTCCTGAGATCTCTTCTTCTGACCTTCTGGCTCACTCTTCTTTCTGAATTCTAAGCATTGTCTCTTCTCTTCCGTAGCATTCTCTTTTCTATAAACGCACTGAGATAAAGTGCCTGCTTTTGCATATCTAGGATTTCGAGCACCTTGTGTGTTTTTTGTACTCACACTCAGTTATAAAGTGTCATGGGGGGTTATGATGTTTTGCCATTTTGTGCCCATCCACCTTTGTCAAGTGAGCATACCTTCCATGACATTAGCCCATGTTGTGTGTCAGTGACACCGCCCTTTATCCTATGCTTGTACTTTTGTTGCATTGTTGGTGTTCCTGATTCTTCTTTCTGCAGATGTTTCTGGCATTGCATTTCAGTGTTCCTGTCACCTCTCTCTGTTCAAAATTATGGGGGGGTTCTCCTGTTGGTTCTATTGCTTCCCAGGTTCGATTGATCAGCTCTTTAGAGTTTGTCTTCTCTACCTGGTCATGCACTTTTTTAGTGGGGGTTCCAACAGTTACTTATGACAGTGTTTGCAGCTTCATGCTTCAGAGATGCTTCTTGCTCTTTCTTGTTCCTTTCTTTGGGACTTTCCCTAGATTGAAGGCTTTGTCTCCTTCATCTAGTTTATTTATTGTACTTGGGTACCTGATCAGGCCTAGTTTCTGGGACCCATAGTTCCTCTCATGCATTTTGTTTACATGCATCTTTTAGTCTTTAGCTGTTTAGCTTCTCCCTAAGTTACACTTAAGGGGGGGTGTTAGAGTTGTCATATTATAGCTAATAATTAATTCATTTAATTATTAGTCTATTATACTCTATGCTTAAGTTAAACTTAGGCATCTTATTATTCTTTAGGGTTTTCACCTTTAGGGTTTCGTGATTTCTTTTATAAGGATTCACCTCTTTGTTTTTCATAAGAATTTTTTTACATCTCATTGTAACATCTAGAAACATATTGTTAATATATTGTTTTCTTGTGCATACTATGTCTCCTCTGGCTTTTTGGCCTCCATAATTTTTCCTATCTTTTGTACTTTGCCTCTTCCATGTGACAGGTTTGCATGCAGGTGTTCTTGGGAGAATAGGGTTTTTCCTATTCTAACAGATCTAAGTGATGATGATTCAGATGACAGTGATGGAAAGGAAGTTGTTTATGTTGTTATTAAAGACAATTATGATGAAGAAGAACCAAGAGTCCTAATATCACAAGTAAGTAAGAATGAAACATGGATTATCGATAGTGGTTGTTCACATCACATGATAGGTGACACACTTAAGTTTATTTTCTTGGAAAATCATGATGGAGGATATGTTAGATTTGGTAATGATGATCCATACCCTGTGAAAGGAAAAGGTTCTATAATTCTATTGAATAACACAAGATGTGATGATGTTTATTGGGTTGAAGGATTGAAGTATAATCTGTTGAGTGTTTCACAGTTAAATAACATAGGTCACCATCTGGAATTTCAACATGGAAGAGTGAAAGTTGATAAGAAGGAAAATTGAATTGCTATTGGAGAAAAATCTAAAGGTAATTTATTTTGTCTTGATACTTCTATGAAGAATTGTCTGTATGCTAAAGTTGAGGATGTCTGACTATGACACAAAAGGCTTTGTCATGTTAATTTTGACAACTTGATCAAAGTGAGTAAAAAGAATAGAGTAAGAGGATTACCGAGATTAGAGAAACCTAAGAATTCTATGTGCAGAGAATGTCAAATGGGTAAGATGACTAAATCTAGCTTTTCAAGAAAAAAATATGTCACACAAGGAATTTTGGATTTAGTTCATACTGATTTATGTGGACCCATTAGAGCTCAAAGTTACCATGGAGACATATATTTTATTCTGTTTGTGGATGATTATTCTACAATGATGTCTGTAATGTTTTTAAAAGAAAAATATGATGCATTTCAAATGTTTAAGTGGTATAATGCCCAAGTTGAGAAACAAACTGGAAGACAACTAAAGTGTCTAAGAGTTGATAGAGGAGGTGAGTTTACATCTGATGAGTTTAGATTGTTTTGTAATGAAAATGGAATTAAGATATAGATGTCAGCACCGATGACACCACAACAGAATGATATTTCTGAAAGAAGAAACAGATCTATTGTTAATTGTACTAGGAAACTGATGATTAAGAAATGTATTTCACAAAACTTCTAGAGAGAAGCAGCCAACACAGCTGTTTACACACTCGAACTGAGTACAAAAGAAAAAATATACTAATAGAACACCTTATGAAATCTGGTATGATCACAAACCTAATGTTAGTTATTTCAAAGTTTTTGGAAGCAAATGTTATATATTTACATATTCTAGAGAAGTAAAGTTTGATTCTAAAGGGGATGAAGGAATATTCTTAGAATATTCTACAAGAAGTAAAGCTTATAAGTGTTTGAATAAAGCTATTAACAAAATGGTGGAAAGTAAAAATGTGAGAATTGATCAGTTTGCAGAAAAGAATGATGAAGAAAACCAAAAAGGAACCTGGAGACTATGATAAGTTTGTATATGTACAACATGATGTTCCTCACACCTTACTGAGAGAACCTAGTGAGGAGGAAGGTGAACATATTGCTCTACAATCGAACAATGTGGATGAAGCACCGAGACCTACCGAGCCTATTTTAGAAAAATATGTAAGGATGCACCACTCCCCGAGTAAGATTATTGAGAATAAAGAAAGTTAAAGATGCACTAGATGATGAAGGTTGGATGAAAGCAATGAAAGAAGAGTTTGATAAGATAGAAGAGAATAATACATGGACTTTAGTACCTAGGTCGAAGGATAAAAATGTTATTGGTACTAAACAGATTTTCAGAAATAAGCTGAATGAGAATGATGAAGTTATCAGAAATAAATCTAGATTGGTTTGCAAAGGTTGTGCACAAGAAGAAGGCATAGATTATGGTGATACTTTTGCACCTTTTGCTAGATTGGAAGGAGTTAGAATACTTCTAGCTTATGCAGCTTACAAAGGATTCAAAGTTTATCAAATGGATGTCAAGTCTACATTTCTAAATGGGACACTGGAAGAAGAAGTTTACATTGAACAACCAGAAGGATTCATTGCAAGCACAAATAAGAACAAGGTATGTAAGTTACATAAAGCTCTTTATGGTTTGAAGCAAGCACCCTAAGCATGGTATGAGAGTTTCACTCTTATCTAATCAAAATAAGATTTGAAAGAACATGCGATAACAATAATGTTTACTTGAAGTGTGACAGTGACAACAAGGTTTTGATTTCTGAAATTTTTGTTGATGATATTATTTTTGGAGGCAATAACACCTTATGTAAGTCATTTTCTGATGAAATGAGAAAAGAGTTTGCAATGTCTATGATTGGAGAGATTAAGTTCTTTCTAGGACTACAGATACAACAAGTTGGAGAAGGGATCTATATTATACAAGATAAGTATATCAAAGAGATCCTCAAAAATTTTGGTATGGAAGATTCCAAGCTTGTTGGAACACCGATGGTCACAAGATGTAAATTATCTAAAGAGGATGAGACACAAGAGGTGGAAAATACTCTTTATCGATCCATGATCAGTAAATTGCAGTATGTTGTTCATAGCAGACCTGATATAGCACATGTTGTTGGGATTGTTGAAATATTTTCTTCTAATCCGAAGGAAACACACATGCCTACAGTCAAGAGAATTTTAGATATTTGAAAGTTACTGAAGATTTTGGTTTATTGTACAAGAAAGGAGGTTTTTTTGATCTGCAAGTCTACACTGATGCAGATTGGGGTGGAAACATTGATGACAGAAAAATTACTAGTGGAGGCACATTATTTCTAGGTGAAAGATTGGTCACATGGCTAAGCAAGAAGCAGAGTTGCATTTCAAAGTCTACTACTGAGGCAGAATATGTTTTTTCTACCATGAATTGTGTGAATATTGTTTGGATCAAACATGTACTTGAAGGTATGCAACAGATTATTTCATGTTCTATAACTATTTTCTGTGATAACACAAGTGCTATCAATATATCAAAGAACCTGGTTATGCATTCAAATACCAAGCACATTTCTATCAAGTATCACTACTTGAGAGAACAAGTTCAAGATAAGAATGTGGTATTGGAATATGTGAATTCAAAGAAACAATTGGCTGATATTTTACAAAGCCACTACTGAAGGATGCTTTTGAGTATCTTAGAGGTAAATTAGGGGTTATTTTCCTATCCAGTATTCACTTAGTAGCATGAGGCATGCTACATCAATTATGTAATTTATTAGAATATCTATTCTTGAATTGATGTTAGTGTAACACACTTTAGGTGATTCCTAAAGTTGTGAAGAAATTTATGTATGTAATGAGTATTTGTACATGTAAGGGATAATCCACTGCTAAAACATGTTTTTCAGGAGTATGACTTTTTGGCATTGTTGTCAAAGAGGGAGAGTATCAAATTGATGAAATTTATCCCTAAGGGAGATATTGATGAAAGAGGGAGATAATGAATTGTTACTACTTATGAAGGAGAGTCGAAATGTATGCTACAGTTTCAGAAGATTTATCCAAGAGGGAGAACAGTGAATAGTTTTAAGATCAGAAATAGAATATCAACTCAGAGGGAGTAATGACAGAGATTGATAGTATTAAGAGTTGTCATTATCAATTGCTATAGTAATACTATAGTGTTGCCATCAATGCCAAAGAGGGAGATTGTTGATTAACTGATGGAGATGATGAAGACCAGGTTTTAATGAGTATACATGTTTGTAGAAATGGTTAGATCAGTTATTATTTTGTCATTGATGTCAAGCAATTGATTTACTGATTTTTATTGAGTTACCATATCATACGAAGGAGAAGTTAAATGGGTGACAAATACAGATCAGACAATGATGAATTAATGTTGATATAGTTGTTTGCTACTATATATTTGATGTTATCAAGTCCATACACTTGATTGATTAAGTCATAAATTGCAAAGAGTTAAGTTATGAATGAAAAGAGTTACTCTACCGAGAAAGACCGAGCCATTCGGTATAGAGTTGTGTTGATCGAGTTTCAGTTACCGAGCACCAAGTAGTAAATGAAGTTAGTTACCGAGTTGCAAAGCTATTACCGAATACAAGATATTGATTGTAAATGATGATAAGATCAAATTTAATACAAGGATATGATGATCTGGATGGAGATAAGAATTAAAGGAAGTTTGTTATAAGATCTATGAACGATAAAAATTCAATGGGAAGATCTAAGGCAAAGATCAAGCAATTAAACCTAATTATGTGAGTTCTGAGAAATGTTCAAGTTACGAGGTAAAAGTGAAATAGTTTACAGAGTTGAGATTTATGAAGAAGATGATCAAACGACTGAGTGCAAATGATGGAAAACCTAAGCAAGGAGATTAAGAGGCTAAATTATGTCTATATAGATGATGAGAAATTAAAAAAGATCATGATGCTGACAAATTGAATTAAGAAGCAAAAGAAGCTGAAGAACAAAGTTACTGAGCATAACAGAGAAGAAGAAAGAGCATAATCTACAGTTTGAAATAGAGACAAGTGTAGTATGTAATGCCAGTATTCATGTGAGCATAAAGGATCTAACACAAACAAAAGGTAGTTTCTATATTTACATATCAAATTTTTACTATTACTTATTAGCATTTGTAACAGAGAAAATCTCTTAACCAAGTGGATTTAACAGTCCTATTTGTAAATCCTAGACGCAGGTGACATTCCAAAAGAGTGTTTAAAGTCTTCTAGCAAGGACACTCCTAACAGGATGAAGATATTAACTGATCTTGAGGGAAATCCCTTAACAGGGTCACATTTATAAAATTTGTTTGTAATCTTTAACAGGATAAGTTCTTAACCAAGCGTACTTTAGAAAGGTATTTTTTTAATATTGTGGGTCACAATTCCCACAGAGGTTTTTTCCAAATTGGGTTTCCTCGTTAAATCTTGTGTAAACTGAGTTAAATCTATGTTTACTGAGTTTGAATCATCGAGTTGAATATTATGAGATGTATGGTTGTTTAAGTTATTAAGTTATTTGGTGAATCAATTATTACTGTATTCAGTGTTACTGAGTGAATCAGTGAGTTGTGTTTTAAGTGTTTAAGTTTATAGTGATATCAAAGAGTTAAATATGGTGTCAACTGAGTTAAATCTGTGTTTACTGAGTTTGAATGATTGATTTGCATATTATGAGATGTATGGTTGTTTAATTTATTAACTTATTTGGTCAATCAATTATTATTGTATTCAATATTTTACTGGTTTGAATGATTGATTTTCATATTATGAGATGTATGGTTGTTTAAGTTGTTAAGTTATTTGGTGAATTGATTATTACAGTATTCAATGTTACTGAGTAAATCAGTGAGTTGAGTTTTAAGTGTTTAAGTTTGATTTGGTATAATTCACCCCCCTCTCAGTGGGACCAAGAGTTGGCTTCTCCTGAGAAAAAAAAAATCCTAATGGATCTTTGAGTTCATTGGTTCTATGTTGTAGAAACAAAATACATCAAATGGGAAGGAAACATGAGTGGAATACGTAGATTGGATCTCTGTTGAGAAGAGAGTATTTATAAAGGGAATCGAGTAAGGGGTTCAGATATTTTGAGTTGTTTGACAATCACCATCAAGTTAGCCTGTGACTATTTATGAGATTGTAAAGGAAGGATAAATAATGAACAAAAAAATTATCTGATGTGCTTGTCCATCTATCAACATTTGAAATTCTTGTCTCATTATTGAATTTTTTGTCCCTTAAATTTCTCATGCATTTATAATTGATATCTCATTGCATATGAATGAATAAGGTTGCCATTATATTTGGTTTTTTGTGGTGGGGAAAAACTGCCACCAAGTAGCATGCACAAAGGAGGTGCTAGAGGATGTTGTTGAAGAGGCCAAGATGAAGGAATACTTGAGTTGTTGCAAAACATTATGGAATCAAATTAATCATCAAAAATGATAGAAAAGGAGCAACATATGCACCAACAAAACAATAAGACATATTTTGAAAGATGCAATAGCAATTAATGTGAGATAAAGCCAATAAATGCAATGATGTAGCTTGCAACAACATGGAGGTTCACTATTAAAAACCTCAATAATAGTGATGACATGATGCAGAGCAAGGTGGTGGGATATGGAAAAATAACACAATACATTACAATGAACAAATGTTTGGGTATAGCAAGGGAGATCTTTCTGCCAACTCACCTATCTTATTTGTGACAACTTGTTCCACCTACATGTGCACATTCTTAATGAGAGACTCAAACCAAGTTCACCCACTAATCTTGTGTTCTTTCATGACTTAGAACACCCCAACCAATCTAAAAAAGTAGAAACCAATTTCCCTTGGTATGGTTCAACTTGGTTTTGTTCACAAATAGGGGTAACTCCTAATTGCCCTCAAAAGTGGGTTTTTGGAGCATAACTTTATACATAGTTAGCTTTTGACACTAATGAGGATAGTTTGGGATACCCATTTGGATGGGCCAAAATATATCTCAAAAGAACCATATGTTGTTTTGGAACACCTCAATAGAAAATAGACCGGTAGTATGTCCTTTTAGGCCTAATTAGCCCGACTTTGTAAAGCAACTTGGTGAATACATGAACCCAAACCTCCAAATGGCACTCCACTAGTTGGGATAGATTGTAAAAGGTATGAAACAACAATTTTCAAGATTTGGAAGAATCATTCTATCTTTGTTTTACAAAACCCTCACCACTGTTAAGTTAATTAGACAAAATGTACAGGTTACCTACCTAAGGCATCATCATATTGCCCCTAAACAACTTCCTCCACACTTGAAAACTCTAAAATAACAAACTACACTCCTTAAAATTTCACCGGTGTAAAGAATAGAAATCACCACTTTTGGGTACAAACCCTTATTTACACGGGTTACAGACCATATTACAACGGAATTTAAATATCTTGCTTGAATCTGCATCAAAACCAATGAGACTAGATTTAATTGGAAGCTATCTCTCATTCCTACATGTTTTAATACATTAGAGTTAGTTAAATCTTTGTACAAGGTCAGGTAAGCACTGCAACAACAAAAACCAATGAATTTGCAAGTAATACTTAGTTGTTTATTGAATTTCCCTTATCAAAATACTTCAAAACTGACCAACCAACCCATTACATTGATTTTCTACAACATTTATAGACTTCTCCGACTAAACAAAACTGCCAAAACTAATTCAAATGACTATTTGAATCTACTTGACAATTAGCATTCCTATTTTGTAATTTTACATCTTTTCATGACAACATTTTTGACAAGTATGCAAAATATGATAATAAGAACTCAAACTGAATCTCTAGATGACTTCAATATTATAAATGGTCTACAATGACCCTATTTTCTTAACAAAATACTTAACACACAAAAATTAATCAAAATACCTTACCAGACCATGTTTGCAAAATATGATGAACTTGGTACCCCTGCACCATATACCTGACCTGAAAAGTTTCCAAGTCCCTTGGAAATTGAGCTTCAACTTCATCTCCTTGATATTCAAAATCTCTTCCACCTAGTAAGCCTTTCCAATGAGTTAAAAAATGAAAACTAGCACTAAGCCTTGCATTATTGAACTTGTTACTGTGTGCTAAAATGTTGACACACTTCTATGAATCATTCCATCCAAGGTTGCTCAAGAATGAGGCCTCAAATATCGATCCATAGCTCTCTAGTCATGGAGTGCAAAGGTGTGAAATGGAGGCCC
>MU228310.1:2260667-2274057 GCA_018584345.1 Thuja plicata
TCTTTTTCATAGTATTGTTACGTTGCAGGTTTGGAAAGCAATTTTGGAGGAGGATTTGAGCACTTGAGCTTAGATATTGCAACTTCTCATTTTCATACATCTAGAAGAGAGAAGTTGCAATATCCAAGCTCAAGTGCTCAAATCCTCCTCCAAAATTGCTCTCCAAACCTGCAGCATAACAATACTATGAAAAAGATGTGTCGATTGATGATTATTGATGATTATCAAATGAGGAGGGTTTCCTTTTAAAGAAAAGTGAATGGTTGAGATTAAGAGGCAAATAGAAATAATCAATGGTTGAGATTAAGAGGCAAAAACCCACCACTTAGGAGGATGTGAAGAAAAAGAGATTTTTATTATTTTTTCATTTAATTTATTTCCTTTTTCATCAATAAAGTGCTTTAAGTGGGGATTTTTATTTATTTAATTAAAAGAGGGGTTTTCTTTCAATTAAATAAATTAGAAGAATTTTATTTAATTAAATGGGAGGAATTTAATTAAATTAAATAAGATAAATTTAATTAAAAGGGAGATTAAATATTTTAATTAAATAAGATGAATTTTATTTAATTAAAAGGGAGATTAAATCTTTTAATTAAATAAAAATGATCAAACCTTAGGAAATATTGAAATAATTGAATAATTGAATTAATTACAATTTGTTCAAGGAAATTGATTTGAATTGAAAATATTGCAAAACATTGATTCAAAAATTGATAAATTGATAAATGGGGCCCAAAGTCTAGGCGACCATTTTAGGGTGCATACAGTTACCAACTTGGTAATGCTCCAACCTTGCAAACTAACTCGGTGAATATCCTCTAACCTTTCTCTCATATTATATTGATGCTATAAGACTTTTGTATCTGCAAACTTACCATTTCTAACTCTATCCTTAACCATCCATTACTTCCCTCTTATTGCATACTTATTTTCCCAAGTTGTTCTGGCCAAACACTCTGATTCACTTGACCTTTTTCCTTTATCTTCGTCCTCAAGTTCTCCGCCCTTGAGACCATTGTCTTATTAGACATACCAACCTTTGTTTTGACAATATTAGACTGCCCCTTCACCTCTTTTGATGTAAATGGACAAATCATTGTCCCTATTACAATTGCATCTTGTTTTCCTAACTCATTTTGAATCTTCTCAAGGAATTTTTCATTGACCTTCTTTGTTTCAGACTTTGATACCAACTTATCAACTCTTTTCTTCAATATTGCATCACTCTTCAAAGTCACTATTTTGATGTCCTCAAACATAGGAGTGGTTGCAAACTCCATCTTCTTTTCTTCTTTTATCCTCACAAGCTCTTTATTTCCAAACACGATTACTTTGGCTTCCTTGAACTGCTCCTTGACATCTTCTTGCAATGGAGTTGAAGTAAAAGCATCACCATCTTTCTTTATTTGATATGTGTTGTTTCTATTGTCATAAATGACACTTCTATTAAATTCCCATGGTCTTCCACAAAACATGTGACAACAATCCATGAGTAAAACATCACAAACTAGTTTGTCCTTATAACCACCAATCTAAAACTCAACTATGGCTTGTTCATTCACCAAAATAATTTGATCATCATTCAACTAAGATACTCTATATGGTGTTTCATGAGGGATTCTTTCTAGCTTCAGCTTTTCAACCATCTCATTAGACATTATATTATGATTACTTCCTGAAACTATAACAACCTTACATACCTTACCTTTGCACTTGCATGTGGGCTTGAAAAGAGTTCTCCTTTGTGTCATATCCTTCTCCTTGGATGCCTTAAAGAGTTTCCTTCTCACCATCAATGATTCTCCAACTTTTGGAGAAGTAAGAAGGCTAGGAGTGTTGAAACTTTTATCTTCATCTTCTTGCAACAATTACACTCTCTTTTCAATTCTCCTTTCACCACCACTTGAGTAGAACCTTATTTTACAAGGCACTTGAATGTTGGACGACCAAACTCATTACAATTATAACAACTTCCTAAAAATGAATTGGAACTTTTACCTGCACCAAATCTACCTCTAGAGCCTCTAAAGCCACTGCTTTGATCAACAACTAGGTCCTTACCTTTGCTTGCATCCCCTTGGTCTTCATGGGTATGCCTTGTGCCTCCTCCTCTATTAGTGCTACCTCTTCCTCTTGCTTCTTTTGCTTTCTTTTCAACTTATCCTCAATGTTCATGGCCAACTTGTAACATTCCTCTACCGTTCTTGGTGTGGAGAGACTAAGTTCATATTGGATTTTGTATCTAAACCCATTGAGATACCTTGATACCTTTTCTTCATTCTCTTCCTCATGTGTTTCCCTTATGTCTATCTTGTAGAACTCTTCAGTGTATCCCTCCACATCCATATCCTTTTGTCTAAGATTTTGCAACCTCTTATACAATTGGATGTTGTAGTCATTAGGCATGAACTTCTCCTTAATATTTTCCACCATTTTTTCCCATGAATTTATCTTTGTCTTCCCCTTTCTTATCATTTCACTTTGCACAAAATCCCATAATATCAAAGCATGTCCTTTCAACCTTGACTTAGCCACCTTTACCTTTTGGCCCTCTTCTACTTCTTCACATTCAAAGTAGTTATCTAATGCCCAATCCAATCTATGATCTCTTCTCCATCTAGTTTACCTCCATACATGGGTAAATCTGCCTTAGCTTTGTGGTCATTTGCATTAACCAGATTTAGAAGCATTTCCATCCTTGCACCCTCTAGATTCATCTCTTCCTCGTGAGGGGTTTCATTCACACCCTCTTCTTCTTCTTCCTCTCGGTCACTCTCCTCTTTAGTGACCCTTCCCCTCCTCTGGTTTGTTTCTAAGGCTGAAAGTCTAGCCAAAACACCTTCTTATGACTCCCTCATCAATCTCATCTCCCTAGCAAGGATTGCACTACTTTTTGGAGGCATCTTGTCTTCAATCTATCTCTTTCTTCTCTCAACCTTCAACTTTCATCTTCAAGGATCTGATACCTAAGCTTTGATACCACTTTGATGTAGAGCAAGGTGGTAGGCTATGGAAAACTAACAAAATTCAAGGCAGTGAAAAAATGATTGGTTATAACAAGAGGATCTTTCTCCCAACTCACCTATCTTATTCATGACAATGAGTTCAACCTACAAGTGCACATTCTTAATGAGGGACTCAAACCAAGTTCATCCAGTAATCTTGTGTTCTTTAATGACTTAAAACACCCAACCAATTTAACAAAGTACAAACCAATGTCCCTTGTTATGGTTCAACTTAGTTTCCTTCACAAACAAGGGTAACTCCTAGTAGCCTTCAAAAGTGGGTTTTTGGAACATATCTTTCTACATGGTTGGTTTCTGACACAAATGAGGATAGTTTGGGATACCCATTTGGATGGTTCAAAACATATCTCAAAAGTACCATATGTTTTTTTGGAACACCTCAACAGAAAGTAGACCATTAGTCTATCATTTTTGATGCAAGGAGGGATGGCAGGAGGGGCCCAAGACACTCTCAACTACCAAACCAGCTTGCGGATACAATGCAGAAACAACAACAAAAGAGTGAGAGAAGAAACAACATGAATCCTTTTCATTAATTGATCAAAATCATTACATGTCGGGTTGTAAGGCCTTCCCAATTTTGGCCATATACATTCAATGAATTACATAAATGATCTTCATACATGCGAGGTCATAGACCTGCCTTACAATATCTCAACAGATAATCTTCTATCCAATTCTACTATCCTCTCAAAACTGATGCCTAAAACTAAGAACAAAGAAAAATATATATACAAGAGTCCACCAAGAGGTCCACACTCAAATCCATAAGAGAGACCCAAATTTAGGTCCAAACAGATCCCAATGAGAGACCCCACATTAATTACGCCACAGAAATTAAATGTAGAAGTCGTCCAGATGAGGATAAATAACTCGAAAGTAGAAAATCGAGCAATAACAACTCGAGAACAAAGATCGCCGAGCAACAAAAAATTACTCAGGACAAGCATAACTGAGTAGGAAAACCAACTTGGAACAGGCATACTCGAGCAACAAAAACCAACTCAGAACAAGCATACCCAAGCAACAGAAAACAAATCGGAACAAGCATACCCGAGCAACAGAAACCAACTTGGAACAAGCATACCCGAGCAACAGGGTCATAGAAAACTTTACCGAGCAGCCTCCAAACAAGCTAAAGAGCAAAAGCAAACATATTTTTGGTTGAGTAGGATTTCCAAGGACCCAAGATGCTCCTGCATCAGACACCTGGGGTAACAAGAAATGATTCCCCAAATCATGTATCAGGTCCAACCTGAAATGAATCTAACTTAGATTGATAAATCCAAGATGAGTCCTCAATTGGTTTGTTCTTCCATTTTACCAGATACTCCATGTATTCCTTTCCTCTTGTATTTCTACCAACTCTCTGTTTCAAAATCTGTTCAAGTTCCTCTATCTGTTTCTTATGATAATCACTTGGTATTGCCACTTCTTCATCAGGTTGATGATATTCATACAAGTCTGAAATATTGAATATAGGTGATATGTCCATGTCATCAAGTAATTCAACTTCATAAGCATTTCCACTGTCAAATCTTCTCACTATTCTGCAAGGACCAAATTTTTTTTATCTTCGATTTACCATATGTTCCAATAGAAAATTTTCCTTTCTTCAAATGAACCATAACTGGATCACCAAATTCAAAAGTTTGATGTCTCCTTGATCTGTTTACACTATCTTTGTACTTTTGATTGCCTTTCTCTAGCTTCTCTTTTACATCTTCATGCAATGTCTTCATGAACTCAGCAAATTCCTCTGCTTCAACACTTCTTTTCTCTTCTCCAACAATATCTCTCAAGTATGATATACCTCTTGGTTGTGTGCCATCAAAAGGTGTCTTTCCAGTACTTCTATTTACTAAACTATTGTATGCAAACTCTGCTTGTGCCACTATCAAATCCCAATTACTTGGCATGTCTCCAACTAGACATCTCAATAAGTTACCCAAACTTCAGTTTACAACCTCTGTTTGTCCGTCAGTCTGTGGATGAAATGTAGAACTATATTTCAACTCAAATCCAACTTCTTCCAAAGTGTTTTCCAAAAATAGCTAACAAATTTACTGTCTCGGTCAGAGATAATACTCCTCGAAAATCCATGCAATCTGACAATCTCCTTAAAGAAAAGATCTGTTATATGTACTACATCTGATGTTTTCCTACATGGTAGAAAATGTGTCATCTTAGAAAATATATCCACAATAACAAATATGGATTCATTATTTCTTGTTGTCCTCGGTAAGCCAAGAACAAAATCCATACTGATATCACTCCAAGGTTTCTCAGGAACAGTAATCGGTGTATACAAACCAATATTATGACTCACTCCTTTAGCAACTTGACAAACTCCACAACTTTTCACAAATTTCGGAACATCCTTATACAACTAAGGCCAAAAATACCTTTCCTTAAGAAAACTCAATGTTTTATCAACGCCAAAATGTTCATCCAAACCACTACTATGTTTATCCTTTATCAAATTAGTTCTCATTGAATCTCTTGGTATACACAACTGAATACCTTTGAACAACATATCTTCCTAAATGAAATAGTCTTCATACTTACTTGATTGATTTGAATTAGGTGCTCTGCACACTCTCCACTGCTCAGAAAAATTAGGATCACTTTCATACAAATGCTTCGTGTCATCAAAACCAACAACCTCAATTCTCATTTCAGTCAACAAAGATCTTCTTCTACTCAAGGTGTCAGCAACTCGGTTAGAAACTCCACTCTTATGTTGAATTACAAATGTGAAACTCTGTAAATACTCTACCCATTTCATATGTCTCAGATTCAACTTATTCTGACTACCCAAATATTGTAAATCCTTATGATTAGTATACAACACAAATTCATTTGGCATCAAATAATGTCCCCATTTCTTCATAGCTTGAACAATAGCATAGAACTCTTGATCATAGACAAAATATGTCCTCTTAGCATCATTCAACTTTTCACTAAAGAAAGAAACAAGTTTACCTTCTTGAGTCAACACATCTCCAATTGCACTTCCACTTGCATCACATTCAACTTGAAATACCTTATCGAAATCAGGTATAGCTAACAAAGGTAATTCAACAACCTTTAGCTTCAAAGCCTCAAAACTTTTATCAGCTCCATGTATCCATTTGAATTCTCTTTTGTCTCCTCTCATTGTATCAGTCATAACATTACAAATCAAACTGAAATTTCTGATAAACTTCCTGTAAAAAATTGCCAATCTATGAAATGATCTTACCTCACTAACATTCTCAGGTGTAGGCCAACTAAGTATAGCTTCAACCTTTTTAGGGTCCATCTTCAAACCATCAGCTGAAATCACAAAACCCAAATACGCAAGTTCTTCTTTTCATGAAGGAACACTTCTTCAAATTTATCAACAACTTTTCCTCTTTCAATCTCTGCAACACTTTCCTTATATGCATCAAATGCTCTTCTCTAGTCTTACGGAATAATAGAATATCATCTAAGTATACAATCACACATTTATTCAAGAATTTCTTCAAAACTTCATTCATTAACCTCATAAAAGTACTCAGTGCATTAGTTAAACCAAAGGCCATAACCAACCAATCATACAAACCTTCCTTTGTCTTGAAAGCAGTCTTCCATTCATCACCTTCTCTGATTCTGATCTGATGATATCCACTCTTCAAATCAATTTTGGTAAAATATCTTGCTCCACTCAAACAATCCATTATATCATCCATTCTCGGTATAGAAAACTTATACTTCACCGTGATCTTATTGATTGCTCTTGAATCAGTGCACATTCTCCATTCTCCATTCTTCTTAGGTGCCAATACAGCTGGTACTGCACATGGACTCAAAATTTCTCGGATCAAACCTTTGTTCAAAAATTCATGAGCTTGTCGGTTAAGCTCTTCATTCTCAGTCGGTGTTAACCGATGTGGTGCTTTGTTCGATAAACTAGCTCCAGGAATCAGATCCATACAATGATTGATATCTCTCATTGGTGGCAAACCATCAGGTACATTATTTGAAATGATCTCCTTGTACTTAGTGAGTAACTTCTCAATTTTTGGAGGAATTTCATCTTCGGTATTCTTACTCGGTTTGTTAGGAATGAAAGCATAACAAATATCATTTCTTTTCAAATCCTTAACAAACTGTCTACCTTACATCAAATAAAATTTCACAGATGTACATCTCACCAATAGATTCTTCAATCAGAGGTAACAAAACTTATTTCTTACCACCAACCCAAATAGAATATCTATTCAATCTTCGATCATGTATAGCATGTCTACCATATTTCCAAGGTCTACCCAACAAGATGTGACAACAATCCATTTGCATAATATCACACAACACCTTATCATAATACTTTCCAATTTTCAGATTCACAAAACAATTTTCACTCGGCATTAATGTATGCTCATCCTTGATCCATGAGATATGATAGGGCTTCAAATGCTTCATCCTCTCCAAATGCAACTTTGTGACCATTTCCTCAGATGCCAGATTCTCCGAGCTTCCACTATAAACAATTACCTTCCAAACTTTGTGTGCAACTCTACATCTGGTCTTGAAAAAAAATTTCCTGATAGGATCTTGCTTAACCTTTTCACTCCATAGTATCCTTCGGATCATGAGATTTCCTTCCTTCTCAGCTTCATTCAGTGATTCCTCTTACACCAAAGCATTTATGCTTTTACCAAATTTCTTGCTTGCATGTGTACACTCAAAGGATTTATGCCCTTGCTCACCATAATTATAACAAGTTACTTGACACCCTTTTTTTCTATAACCACCTCGGGAGTAATTGCCTCTTCCTCGGTATGAAATTCCACTTTTCCATTCAGTCTTTCCTTTGTCTTGAGATGTGTCTGAAGTTGACTTGTATGGTTCAGATCTACCTCTTCCTCTAGGGAATCTACCACCTCTGCCTCTCTATCTTTGTTCATATCTTCTGATCAACTTCTCCTCAGCTTTTAGGGCAAGCTGATAAGCCTCCTCAATGCTTTCCATCTTGACCAATCTGATCTCATCTTGTATGGAACTTCTTAATCCATTTAGATATCTTGCCACTCTTTCCACTTCACCTTCAACATGTCCAGATCTGATGTCCAATCTATAGAATTCCTCAGTGTAGTCTTTTACTAATCTATCTTTCTAGTTCAAACTTTGCATTCTTTGAACTAGGTTAGTTTGATAATCACAAGGTAGAAACTTGCCTTTCAATTTGTTTACCATCTTATCCCATACCTTGATTTTGTCTTTACCTTTCTTCTTTCGATCCAATTGCAAATGCTCACACCCTAAGGATCTATGTCCATTCAACTTTGTACTTGCAATCTTCACCTTCTTGTCCTCTGATACATTCTCATATTCAAAATACTTTTCCATCTCAGTTATCCAGTCAATTAATTCATCAGAATCCAATTTTCCACTATACTCAGGAGGATTAAACTGAGGTATGGATTTCAAACTTCTCAAGGCTTGCAGGAATCTACCTTCTTCCCGATCCATAACAGGGCAAGTGCAACTTCACCTTGAACTTCATCATCACTAACATCCTCAAGATGTCTTCCTCTACGCTGGGCTGTCTCAACAGCTTCCAATCTTGTAGCCATCTGTCTAAGCATAGCAGCTAGACTTGGATCTGCATTTCCTCTCCCCCGAACCATCTTGAATCCATCTACAATTGTAGGTTAGATCGCAATCTGCTACCCCACACAAATATCACCAACTAGGGTTAAGGTTAACAAGAAGGAACTTAGATCTCACCAATGCTCTGATACCACCTGACGCAAGGAGGGATGACAAGAGGGGCCTAGGACAGTCCCAACTACCAAACCAGCTTGCAGATACAATGCGGAAACAACAACAACAAAGTGAGAGAAGAAACAACATGAATCCTTTTCATTAATTGATCAAACTCATTGCATGCCAGGCTGTAAGACCTTCCCGATTTCGGCCATATACATTCAATAAATTACATAAATGATCTTCATACATGCAAGGTCACAAACCTGCCTTACAATATCTCAACATATAATCTTCTATCCAATTCTACTCTCCTCTCAAAACTGATGCCTAAAACTAAGAACAGAGGAACAAATATATACAAGAGTCCATCAAAAGGTCAGCGCTCAAATCCATAAGAGAGACCCAGATTTAGGTCCACACAGATCCCAATGAGAGACTCCACATTAATTATACCACATGAATTAAATGTAGAAGTCGACCAGACCAGGACAAACAACTCGGAAGCAACAAACCAAGCAACAACAACAACTCCGGAACATAGATCACCAAGCAACAGAAAATGACTCGGGACAAGCATAATCGAGCAACAGGAAAACCAACTCGGAATAGGCATACCCGAGCAACAGAAACCAAGTCAGAACAAGTATACCCGAGCAACAGAAAACAACTCGGAACAAGCATTCCCGAGCAACAGGGTCACAGAGTACTTCGCCCAGCAGCCTCCAAACAAGCTAAAGAACAAAAGAAAATGTACTTTTGGTTGAGCAGGATTGCCAAGGACCCAAGATGCTCCTGCATCAGTTTTAGGCCTAATTAGCCCTATTTTGCAAAGCAACTTGGTGAGTACATGAACCCAAACAAACGACACTCCACTAGCTCGGACAAATTTTAAAAGGTTTGAATAAATAATTTTCAAGACCTGGAAGGATCATTCTATCTTTTTTTTATAAAACCCTCACCAATGTTCAGTTAATTAGACAAAATGTACATGTTACCTGCCTAGGGCATCATCATATTTCCCCCAAACAACTTCCTCCATGCTTGCAAACTCTAAAATCACAAACTATACTCCTCAAGCTTTCAATCAACTGTTTTGTAAGAAATTTCACTGGCGTAAAGAATAGAAATCACTATTTCTAGGTACAAACCCTCATTGCCACGAGTTACAGACCCAGTTACAACAAAAATTAAATATATCTTGAATTTGCATTAAAACCAATGAGCCCAGATTCAATTAACTCACATTCCTATATGTTCCAATACATTAGAGTTAGTTAAATCTTTGTACAAGGTCGTGGTAAGCACTGCAACAACGAAAAACAATGAATTTGCAGATAACAGTCAGTCTTTTATTGAATTTACCTTATCAAAATACTTAAAAACTGACTAACTGACCCATTACATCAAGTTTCTTTAACATTTATAGACTTGTCCCACCAAACAAAACTACCAAAACTAATTCAAACAACTATTTGAATCTACTTGTCCGTTGGCATTCCTATTTTACAATTTTATATCTTTTCATGACAACATTTTTGATAATTTTGCAAAATATGACAATAAGAACTCAAATTGACACTCTAGATGACTTCAACATTACAAATGGCCTACAATGACCTTATTTGCTTGACAAAAGACTTAACACACCAAAATTTATCAAAAGACCTTACTAGATCATGTTTGCAAAATATGATTAACTTGATGCCCTTGCACCATGAGGTTGTATAATAAATAAAACGCTCATCCAATTGAAAGCCTTAATTTTACTTAGCAATTTTTTTTCTTACTCTCTTTGTAGAGAGTACTTAATGCAATTGAAAGTATAATTTCTAACTAAAAAACCCAATACAAAACATAATTTGAGTTGGGCACTAGAAACTAACATGGTACTATGTCAAGAAATACAATAGTTGTAGTTGAGCAAAACATGGAGGCCATACGTTATAGCAATGTATAAAATGACTAGTCAATGGGTAGAATATTATTCCATTTTACGAGCCTATTATTTTCACTTTTAGATGAATTTAATAAAAAAATACTTTTTAAGAGAACCATCCTCCAAAAATGAAATTTAACAATTCAAGATGATACTTGAGATAGTTTCAATTAAATACAAAATTGTTCTTGTGTGAAAATATAACATATCAAAATTTATAAATGTATATATTATGAAATTGTATCTATCTTTATTTCATGCAAAGCTTGTATTTATCTTAATCATTGTAAACATTCTAATTGACACACAAAAAATTGAAACTTTGATAAAGAATTCTAGCTGTAATTGCCCTATTTCTTCACATGAATTTTTGTGTTTGTCATTCTAAATACATTGAGAGGATTATGTGAAATCATGTGTAATTCAATATCAAGTCATATAAAACCCTCAAGAACCATGCATATTTAATATACGCAAAAAAGGGCTTGAAAATTGCCTTAATTAATAAAACTATGTTAAAAGAATGATAGTTTAAAGGTAGACATGAAAACACTATATAAACAAAAGAATAAAGGTGAACATGACAACATTATGGCTCTTGATCATGCATCAGGGATATCAAATTCTCATTGTTACTTTGTTGTAGGATATTGCTAGCTGGACACAAAGCAGGATGAAGATAAGCCTTGGTTACACACCCAAGTATCTCTTCTTTCAAACCATTTTGTTCATCATCTTTATCCTTCTCCATTGAATTCTATACCAATAAGAAAACAATTAGCCTTGAATGTGCAAAAGACAAGTGCATTACACAATAACAATCAAATCAATAGAAAAGTTTCTATAATAACATCCTCAATTTTATATTCAATTAGAGAAAATAAGTCATTTGTATGAAACCTTACAATAAACAATTGCTTTTTTTTTGGATGTGCATCTAAAACTCAAATTAAGTTGATTTCAAGGATTATTCAGCAACGATGCCATCTTGAAGTACGTCTAGATATCTTGCAAGAGTGCAACATTGAGATTGAGATGGCAGAAAAAAATTCAAATACACATGCAACTCTCATTGAATACACTAACAATAGTTAATTGTTAACATCTTTTCAAAAGAATTGTATGAAAGAACATTTATTATTTTAAATAAAGGTATTGATTTCCATTTTAGGTTTATTACAAATCAAAATGAGGTAAACATGAGAACCATTAAAAATCTAAATATCAGAATTAAATTGAATTAAAATGATTAGTGCACCATTAAGTATATAATTTAAAGACAATCCTAGCCTTTTATATTGTACTAAGGACAATTTAAGTTTAATTTAAAATGATCAAAGTGATCATGAAGCCGTGATGATGACAAGTGACATCCATTAGAATCATGCAAGTAATAATTGTAGTGTAGAGTGGACAAAGAGATGGAAAGTTGTATTCTAAGACAACATGTTCAAAATGTTGGACAACCCAACAATGAGGAAGCATTTATTGGATGCAAAGCACAATTAGGTTTGTATAATCTTAGCAACCTCTCTCTTCTATTTGTCTTGTTACCTTGGTCTTATTCCAAATGGATTTTTTTTGTAAATAAGAATAAGCACATTATGTAAAGGTTCATCAAATTTGCTTATGCATTCCTTAATAGACCATGTAGTCATCTTACATGTTATATATATATATATATATATATAACAATGTTTGGCATATATAGTATTATACAACTCAATGCACAATCCAAGATCACATATGAAGAGAGGGCATGACCAAAAATCATATCCATAACTTGTGTAATGTAATAAAACATTGTATATGTATTTGTATATGTTGTTGTAATATGGCAATGATAACATAGGATGATAGAGATAAGGTAAAAGTAGAGTATCAATGGGTTTTGTCTAGAAAAATATGACATGCGATAAGATTATAATACATGGTCACACACAATAAAAGAAAAGTTAGGACAATCCCACAATAATGGGTTACAAATGCAAGCCATCTTGATTTTTACCTGAAATCACATATCTTTTAAAAAATATAATAATTCAAGCCTTGAGAGGTTCCATTTGAAGGATTTAATCAAAGTCTCTTAGGGCCCGTTTGTTTGGCGGAATTTGTGCATGCTGGAATTGCCAATTCTGGAATTGAATCCATTCTGGAATTGTGCTATTCTCAAAACGAATTCTAGAATATGGGCTTGTCCTGTTTGGTTCACCTGGAAGATGCCAATTTTGCGTTTGGTTCCGCACAACTAGAATTGGAATTGCAATTTTATTTTTGCACACATACACATATACACACACACACGTGTGTATATATACACATATATACACACATGTGTGTATACACACACACGTGCGTATACACACACACGTGCGTATACACACACATGTATGTATATACACACACGTGTATATATATACACACACACACACATATATACACACACGTGTATATACACATACATATATACACACACGTGTATATACACACATATACATGTGTGTATATGTACACATATACACACACATGTGTATATATACACATATATACATACACATGTGTATAACACACGTGTATATATACAGACATGTGTGTATATATACACAAACATATATACATATACAGATGTGTGTATATATGTACACATACATGTATATATATACACATGTATACATATATACACATA
>MU228310.1:2282159-2298324 GCA_018584345.1 Thuja plicata
ACTGGACATATTGCTGCGAGCTGCCCTGTGGAATTGAGGAAATCAAAGAAAAGACCTTCTTGGTGGTCTGGGGCTTTGGTTCAGCACTACTCTGTCCTTAAAGACTCTTCTCTTAAGGCTTCCCCCCTGTCTGTGGTTGCTGATGACGTCAGTAGCCCAACTCTGTCTGACCAGTCTATTGATCCGTTGTTGGAGGTGGATGTTGATGTTCCCCCTCCCTTTGTTGGGCGGGTTCCAGTGGGCAATGTGTCTGATGTGGTTTTGCCTGCTTCTCTGGTTGGGTCTGATGTCGATGCTTTGGTTTGGGAGGAGGCTTCTCTCGTGGAGGAAGGTTGGACAAAGGTTAAAGATAAAAAATGCAAACGTTCCCAACAGTCCTCTGATCGACATCTTAGATCTCATTCTATTGGGCCAAAGGGGTCCTAATTGGTTTTACTGATTTTTATTAGGTGGCAGAAGTGTACTGTGTTATCTGTGAGGCCACCCTGGTCACCTTCTTTAGGTTGATGACCTATTTCACCTTTGTTCTGTTGTATCTTTTGTTTCGGGCTTCATTGAAAATATTTTGATGTATAAAGGGTTTCAGGCACCCTTCAAAACCTGTTTTCCTTAATAAAAAACAAGTAGACATGTCTCCTCACACTCTCATGCAACTCAATAACTGTCGTAGACCATGTAAAATCTGCAAGTGAAATGGAAACTCATGTAGGACAGCCACTAACCACTAAAGAATCTATGAAGATTAAATCATCAATCAATAAATAAACAACTACCATATCGTATGAAATTGGTGACAAATCCAAAGGTGAACTACAAACACCTTCATTACCCAGTATAGAGATCTCTTGAATGGTTGATTCACTTGCTCTTCTAGTCATCCTCCATTTAACTTTTGGGACTGCTCTATATCAACTACTCCAAAATGCAAATGATCAGTCCTATAACAAGACACATCATCAAAATTATTATATCTCACGCTTACATCTTGCGTACCAACAATAATAGAATTTATACCACTCACTCATTTCTCCATGATTGAAGGTTGCAATATTATGAAAAAGATGAGGTCTATCACAGTTGTCCATGATCATAAAATTGTTCCCGATTCCTTCATTTTTATCTATCTTTCAAATCTTCAATGTCAAAGAAAGCATACACACTTTTAGCCTGTCCCATTCTTTGTTTCATTACTTAGTGCCTTAAGCACAATAGGTTTACCCATGTGAGTAAACTCCAACTCCATTTTGTTGAAGTCTTCTGCCATACATATAACTCTTTGTCCTTTAGCAATTCCTTTTAACATGAAAGGATGATATAGAGGAACACCAAAAAGGAAAGAAATCATGCCATGTCTCCAAATGTAACTCTTCTACCTTCATGCCTTCATCAAAGGACCCTTCAAGTCCTTCGTCTTAGTCTCCACTTTTTCCCATCCTTATATTGCATTATTTTTGATCGGATGTGACTGACATAAGAGTCTGAAATCCTATTGTGTATAATAAAGTGTGAGCTATGCGCAATTCCTCACTAAGCTTACCCACGTCATCTCCTTGTCTTCTCAAGGCATTAAAGTATATCTCACCAAGTGTGAGGAGATGATCTCCATCCGCATGTAAGTCTAGGTAGTTTGATTTTACTACTACCAAGGCCTCCTTGAGCTCATGTAAGTCGGCAAGAAATGGACCTCCCTCAAAACCATCACTCAAAGAGGGGAAAAATGTAGACACCTACAAGCATACATGCATAGCCACACTTAATCTTACCCTATCCTAAGCCATTAACTAAAAAAATATTTATTATTTATTTAATGATTTTATCGTCCACTTAATTACACTAATTAATTAATTTTTTGTTCATATTTATCCTTGTCAATTTAATCCTATCCATTCAATATGTTCACATGGATCATAATATAAAATCACCATCATGTGATAAGTGTCTCCTCATGTGTAAGTCTTGTCCATATTCATTAAAACTAGACACTTCTCAAAAGCCAAAACAACTTTATATCTTATCTAGCCATTTCATACTAAACCTCTTAGTCATATCCATTCACATCAAGATGCTACCCTAAACCTAATTGATGGGGAGAGAATAGTGTAATCATGTCTCCTCCTATAAGGATCTTGTAAAACTACAAGTTTCTCCTTCAAAGGGCCCACAACCTAGGTGATTGTCCCTCCTTGCCTTGGACAACTCCAACCCCTTCAAATAGGTTGCACAATAACTCCTCACACACCAACCAACTCCCCTTCAATCACTCAACATCTCACTACTCCTTTCATTTACCCTTGATGCCTACCAAATGGGTACACAATGAATCTTGTGGGATTTTACCTACTAGTGGGTAGAGTGGACTCCCACACCCTTCTGAGACTTTTCACAATCCATCTTAGTCATTCATTCTCTCAAAAGTGGCTTCAAACATAAACTGTCTACTTAGACCTAGTAAATAGGCCTATTACCTAGTAGTCCTGGTTTTCCTATTTTTAGGGCACAACTTCCAAAGTTTCCAAAGGGCTTGCTGAACAAATAGGCATTCCAATACCCTTTTTGGACTTCTATCAAAACCCTAGATCTTGGGTTCCAACTCTTCCAACAAGGACTTCAAATCACTCTGAACTGATTAGGCAATTAGGCCTAATTCGATTTGAATTACAAAGCAACACCCCTTTCTATGCTTCCACTAACACTCCTACCACCACAAACACTTAGAGGGATCTAAGAAATTGCTAAATCCACCATTGATTGGCCTCTCACCACTCTACCCTTCCCTCTCCAACTTAGTATGCAGACACAGTCACGATGAACGCATTGAGATGCTCACCTAAGGCATCTATTTTCTCTTCAACCCCAAGGTCTCTCTACAAAACCCTTCAAGAACCTTATAGTACATCTTTTGTACTTGAATTTCCCCCAGGGTCGTACAAATCCCACAATGGAAACTCAAGAAAGAGGCATTTGTTTGTGGTGACCTCACTAGACCCTCAAACCAAGAGATTCTTCTCTAAAATGCTTCAAACTCAACAAAATGAAATCAGACCATGTGGATTCTAAAGGTAAAAAGTTGTTTTATCAAACCATCAACGAATTTCCTTCTTACCAATCAAATCACACACGTGCTATCCATACTTGCACCAAAATTTGCAGGAAAATACTGAAGTCTTATTGCCTTTGAATGCCAAAACTTCATCAAAACATCATCAGGGGCTTGATCTTCATGTGTAGGGTTTTAAATCACCCATACACAACTGTCCCCACCGAAAAGAACTGAATTTCAAACCAATTAGCCATTTTGCAAGTTTTTGACAACATTTTGTAAAAGTTGCAAAGGTTGCTTACCAACTTTTGAGCAACAATTGGGCAATTTTGACAACTTACACCTATTATGAGTCATTCCGTAAAAATGACTCATGTAGGTCATAATAAATCCCTTAGGGCCTATTTGGCCATTATATTGCTTCTCCATGCCTCTTGGACTTAATTACAACATTTTGGCCTACTTGCCCTAAATGTCCCTAAAGACCGTTTAGGGTCCAATTTTGACTCTACATTGGGCTTATCAGTTTGCCCTTATTACAAACAAGACCCATGAGGCCTGATGCTTCTCCACTATCCCTGATTGTGGATAATTACAATTAGCCCCTTAGGACTAAGCTTTGGTGCTCTTGCACCACTAATCCTAAACATAGATCCTATCGTTTATGTGACAATTGCCATATGACCACAACTTTGAGCCACATCATAATCCTCAATAAATCTTAGCCATCCATTTTCGATCTATCCTAGCCCTTGATTTGGCCTCTATGACTAGAGGATCTCATCCTTCATCCATTATTCTTGGATATCTAGAGAATCAATTAAGCTTATGCTATCATTCCTGTACCAAGGTTATGTTCATTTCTATATTAAGAAATCCACATCATAATCTAGAGCAAATAAAATAGATCTAGAGTGCATTCTATTTCAAACTAATATACGACGATGGAGATTACTTGAGATATACATTTGATTTCTTGCATTTTCTTATATTACTTTTATTTATTCATACACAAGAGAGAAAGAAAAATGTCATATTATCATACTAAGTTTCAATACTTGTACCCATGCCCCTACTAGAACCCTAACTTAGCACACATATATTAAGATTAAAGGATCCTTTGTGGCTTAAACTATCTAGAAGGCCTTGGAAACCTATTTGGAAATGGTTTCAAAATTAATATTTTTTCAACGACCAAAATCTTCATTGGTCATCAATTATCAACAATTCCAACTTGCCTTAAAATGAAACTCATATAATCAAAGTTTTTCTAACTCTTTCATTAAAGAATTCACACCTTTAGAAATTTAGTCCCTCATCAAGACTTGATCTTACGTCCTACATTATAACAAAGTATCAGTTTGCAAACTAATTTGCTTTCCATCAAACACATAATAGACCTAATTTTAAATGTTTTGCTTCAAAAGTTGCAACTTCAACCCCTTTTTGATTGGTGGAAGCATTTGACATTGCATTTATGAAATACATTATAGTTCTTCTCCACAAAGTGCTTAGACTTTAACGGGGATTGGGTCCCTCCCTTTACTCGTCTTTATAGGATTTTGGTAGTCTAGTCTTGAGCCTAAAATTCTTCATGTTGTGATATTGCTATCAGGATTCAACTGTGTAGTTTTTGAGTCAAACTCATTAACCCATGTTTCATGAGTAGTGGTTCACAAGAACCCATCACAATATGGAACCAATAAAATTGAATTGTAATAAAACAATAAACTCTTTTTAGATCATATGCCCTTTTTTTATAGCATGGATCTTCAACAAAATCCTTCTCATAAAAGTAAGTCTTCATGTTCTCTATTTTTCTCATTCTGCAATGTACATGAAAGCCAACTAATGTCCTCCAAAGAACATATTGTTTTCCAAAGACCAGGATAAAACCTGAGTACAAGGTGGTTTTGTGAGTCCAAGGTGCAATTATGACAAAGATGGCACCTTGTGAAAATTGGTGAAAATCCATAGCAGAAGAACCATGATCAGAAAAGAAATAGTGGACTCTCAGAAGTAGAGAATAGGGTTTGTTAATTGTGTCTCTTAGAGTCACTGCAATGTTTACAATCCTAGGTCCAATACACTTCCTGGTCTAATGGATGCTATTAAATTTTTTCATTTCATTTAATTTCCCTTGCCAAAGCTAGGTCAAGTGTAATGAGTAAATGAGAATGAGAAAGGTTGTGGGGTTGTGGGAGACTAGATGCAAGCTGCCTATATTACCATGACCCTCTTGATCAACAACCAAGTGCAAAACAATGTATTACAACAACTCATAAGAAACCACTTCACCCCGATTATATTGTTGAAGCAACAGCAATGGCATGGGAATAGTTAACCCAACACTGCCAAGAATAGAAAAGATAAAGATGCTGTCAATTTTTAAGAATTCAAAACAGATCCTTTATATATTTGATGATGCTGTATAAATCAATGTTATCCGTACAATCAACTATACAACATTGAACTTAGCACTAATCTATGTAATAAATGTTCATATTTCTTGCCCCAACCTTGAGAAACACTAAGCCATCAGCAGTGAATTACATTTTTAAAACATTCACAGAATTGCTGTAGTATAATACATAGCCCTGTCACATTTTCTATAGCACCATATACACCAAAGGTTGTCCTGAAGCAACTTTGTTCGAGGTAGTAGCACTACTACAGAAGATCTAAAAAATATTAAAAAAACCTCCATCCTACCTGTACCACTCTCTGAAAAAGGGGTTGACAAGATACATCAGATAGCAAACACAAAAAACTAAAGCACAAAATTAAAAAACATAATTACTACTATTTTTAGTGACATGAGATTGCATGCGGACCTAGATGCTAATGCATCAGAATTGATTCTCACCTTCTCCTTTTCAATGACATGGTTAGGCTCCATCCCCATGAGGGAAAGCTTTCAGACTGACATAGGGAGACATTGAGGCATCTATTGTGCCCTTGTTACCAAGTTGGGGAATGTTGGTGTGGCTTTCTATTCAAGAGCCTTAAGAGAGTTGGAAGGTCCTTGATCTTTCTTCTATAGAAGCATCCCCATGGGAGGTTCCTCGGCAAGATGATTTGCCTCCCTTTCCTCATCCTATGATTGGCACTTAGTGATGGCATGTGTTCTTTGTTTTGTGTTATGGCTTGTAGCCTTTGGTTCTAAGTTTTTCTAATTTGTGTTTTCATGGGATTGTGCATACAGAATAACCACTTTTTATTGTAAACCCTACATTATGTACTCTAATGTTTCATGATAAGTATTTGATCCTTAGCATTATTGACTAAGGTAAGTATATTTTAGGTCAAATAATCACCTCCAAATGCTTTTACAAGATGGCAAGATGCACACTGCAGTAAATTTGAGATTTTGGACAATTATGAAGCATCTTAGGGTCGTCCACAATTTTTTTCATTCCCATGGCATCCTCCACATCAAGACAGTCAAAACAACATGCTTGTGGTACACTGATATCTAAAATATCTTGTCAATAAATATTTCAAGCATGTCAAATATTTTGAGACCCTTGATAATATTAAGAAAAAATGATAAAAGGATTTTTATCATGGGTAAATAAAAAACAATCTCATCACAAGAAGCTCTCAATAACCAGAACACCAGCGAACATTTTAACTTTTAGGGAGGCATAAATACACTATGCATGCACTATTGATGGCCATGGAGCCAATTAAATGACATAGCTATTTAATTTGACAATGCTTCCTCGATAGGTACTAAAAATGGATTGTAACTTCTAGCATTAAAAATGGTCAAGAAAAACCAGAAAACTACCTGGACTGAGTATCTCCGGAATGCAGGAAAAAAACGTTGCTTGCAGTACTAGTTAAACAAGAGTGTGATTATGGGGAGTGGAATTGTCAGAATCGATGCTGTTGGTTTTTGCTTTAGTCCAAAGAAACCAACCAGAGTAACTTGCATAAGAATAAAAGACACTATTAAGTAGTGATGAATCTGGGGCCAAAATTGTCCGCTGGTATCATATGCAGGTTCATAAACATTCACTACCTGAAAATACCAAATACAAAACAACTAAAATTTAAAATTTAGAATAGAAATAGTATTTTCTCCAAATAGGATGCATGCAATAAAAATATTGGTTGATTTATCAATTGACAACAATACCGTGCTATTTGTAATCTATGAAAATAAAATACAGCATAACATAAAAATTATGGATAGACAGAAAAAAATAACAATAGAGCTTTCACATTCCCAAAAGTAAGACCATATTACCTGATTAAGACAAACAAAATAGCCGAGAAATAAATACACTAGAAGAAATGGAAGAAGCAATGGAGCTATCGTTGCATATGTCATCCCGATCAATATGAAAAGAGATACATTTGGAATGATCCTATGATATGGAATTGAATAGATATAAGGTTCGTGTTTTTGTCCTCTACCAAATGAGTGAACCTTGAAAAGGTGCCACAAAAGTAATCCCAGTTGAAGAATTTCTAGAGGGAAACCTGCCAACCCAGTTGTCAAGATGTATGTGATGAAGAAATCTGCCTGCCATGGTAAAAGAAGAAACACTCTATTAGGAAATTAAATGACAATGCTGTCTGTCTTTTGTCACTTATGATAGCTTTAAACTCTATCTATCTAATCTTTCTCCTAGTTTATCTCTAGCATTGGTACTCAAAAACTTGTATTGAAATGGAAAATATAAAAGCTACTATCCTTTTGTACAAGCAAAGACCTAGTTTTTTCATATAAGAAAATACATAAAAACTGTTGGAATAGTTGTCAATGGTCATTGATGTCAAAAATGGGAAGACATAATTACCATTCATGTCAAAGCTATTATGGAAGGAATTCATTGTCTGAGTTTGATGTCAAAGAATGTTACTATTGACTCTCAACAGCTTGATCACATACAAGACCAAGATTACAAGTATACCATACAAGCCGACTTTAAGTTGACAGAGACGAAGGCATAAGGCGATAAGGCAGAGATGGAGACATAAGGCAGTGATCTCAATCTCAATATGACTGTCGACTTCATCCATGTATGAGCAGCAATAGAGGAGTGTTGTTTTTGGAGTGATTATCATAAAGATAACTTGGAATTTAAGAGCAACCATGATTAAGAAAATCTCATAAACCACTAAGGCAGCGATCTTGCAATGGTCAGCCATGGTTGACTTCATGAAACCAAGGACAGCGACTTTATGAGTCGTTTTGTGATTTGTAATAGTCGATTTATGATCTACCTTATATAACAGTTGAGACAGGCGATTCAAGGAATACGTTTTGATTATATAGTGATCAAAGCAACTCCATATATCATAATTCATAAACCATCATTGTTTATAGAAACAAATTCATGAACGATTTGTTCTAAAGTGTTAGATGCCTAACTCTAGATATATTGTTCCGTACAATGCAACAATAATCATTCAAATAGTCATGAATAAATATAGATCATAAATAGCATAACATGAGCAACACAAAAATATCACAGAATAACACAGTGCAACATATGGTAGAAAGAGGGATTTGTTCATAGCATAGTATTTCCATACAATCAACAACAACACAACTTGTTCTGGTTTGAATACAAATAGACTCAACGGTTGGTTAAGTCTACCAACCGTCAGCAACTGACACCCTTTCGGAACAAGGTTTTATTATACTTCCAATTTAAACTAACAAAAGTATAATTTGATTACTAATGGCATAATTGCCGTCTACATCATCCCCCCACAAAACGTGTCGTCTTCCAGATGACAGAAAAAAAATGGGGCAAAAACATAAAGCAAATCTACTAAGACAAGTGAGAAGACATCCCAGGAGTAGCCAAGGACGTGGCGCGTGGAAGTTGCTGGCGAAGGATCCTCAGGTCCTTGTCTGCTACCATTTGCTTTTCTTGTGCCGCCTTTAGTAATCTCAAGGCATCCATCAGATCCCTCTGGGAGGTTGCTAGTTGTTCCTTCTTTCCCGCGCAAGCTACCTTTTCTTGTGTCAGCTCATTTTCCAGCTCCCTCACTCTTTTTTGAAAGGCTGCCTCCTGTTGTACTAGCATAGCATGTCCCTCCTCAACCTTCTAAGCTATGGATATCATCCCTTGAAGCTATAGGAATTTTGCTCGGAAAGTTTGCTCCATCTTGGAGAGTGTACTTATCATCCTTATGTGCCCTATGAAGCTTGTGAGGGTGTGCAGCATGCTCCATGCCTCTAGCATCTCTGGTGTCCCCGTCTCAGGCCATCCCTGTGTTGTGAGGCGTTCCATGAATTCCTTTACGCACTCGTGTGTCATGAATCTTAGGAGTGCTTCCGCTACCATGGAAATTGTCCCTATGTCTAACTCTTGAGAGTGGTCTGCCATACTATGCGTGGCTACTCTCATGGTTTCCAGTTCAACTAGAAACAACTGCATCGAGGCTCCAAATCCCGTCGCTTCTTCTTGGGAAGGGGTGGCCCTATGTTCACTTCCCTCTTCGATTCCAATAATCTCTCGATATGCCTGTGTTATAGATGGTATCTCCCCACTCTCCCCTTCACCGTGCTATCACATCCATAGTGTAGATGAGGGTGGCGGGATGTTATCCACCTCCATTTGGAATTTAGCTAATATGCTATCCACCTTTGCATCCGTAGGAGGAACCTCCTCCAGTACCATAGGGACCGTATCTCCTACTTCCTGTTTCGTTCCTACCATCCCAAGGACTACCTCCGATGTCGTTTCCTATCTTGAGGTGGTGACTATAGTAGTTGGGGTGACTACTCGAGTGGAAGGTGCAGGGGTGACCACCTGTGCGATAGGGAGGGCTCTCTCCATGCCTTGTGAAGTGGTGATGCATATGGTGTGGGCCCCGCTTTTGTGTGTTCTCAGATCCACCAATTTTCTCTGAGGTGCCTGTTCTATTGGGACTAAATGAGCCGTGGATGAAAGCCGGGGTGGAGTGAGTACTATCTTCATCCTGACACCCTAATATGGAACCACAGGTGACCTCTCTTGCATATCTCCACATTTCGCTATGCAACAACTCTCTCTGCTCTTTTTGCAACTTCATGTGGCCCAACCTCCACCTCCTTCAGCATGACCTCCTCCCACACGATCTCGTTCTGCATGACCTTCACACGTACGACCTCCTCCTGCGCAGTCTCCCTCACCGTCTCCACCTGTACGGCCACGGATGGCTCCTCTGGCACTATTTTGGGTAAGAGTCCTTCTTGCACGGGTACAAACTCCACCTCTTCTGATGTTTCCCATGCTTCATTGTTTTGGCCACCCACTTCCTCATTTCCTCCTGCTATCTCTTGTACCTCTTGTGCCTTGTGTGCCCTCGTGTAGTCAGTATGGTATTGCTCTATGCAGAACCCTTCATCCTTCGCACTATCACTCTCCAAAGAAGAAAGTATCTTTGTCTCTTTGGTTGCTGCTTCCTCCTCTTCCTCCTCGGAAGAGCCATCCTCTTCCCCACCTTCCTCAGTGCTTTCCGTGACCTTCTCATGTCTAACCCTTTTCTTAAGCGGTTTCGAATTGCCTGCAGTGAATGTGTCCAAATGGAGCTAGTATTGCATGGCGGGCTTGTAGGGTTCAACTTGGCTTATTGGAACAAATGTCCGCTTGTGCTCTGGTGCTACCTGAGTGTGCAACGCTTCCAAGAACAAGGCAATGGCGTGGTGCGGCATGTAAAAGTTTTATGCTTCAGCAACAGGAAATCCTTGATGCGTTCACACAAGACTTGTCCCCAATTATAAACCTTGCCATTATTCAAGCCATTCATCAGCCTTAGCATCCACATAGCAATGTCTGATGCCCTACTCGCTACTGTAAGTTTTATTTTGAGTAGGTCCATCATACACCTCCATTCAGGGGAAGTTATAAAAGATTTCTTTAGTCCCCTGCTATTACTGTTGCTCCACAGGTTGTCCCATTGTTCCTCGGTGAAGTCAGACTTGCATATACACTTTAGTAACAATTTCTTAACTTCTGCAAACATCTTTGAAGAAGGTTTCATTGGTCAATGCCCTTTGTTTGGCACACAAAATACCTTGTTATCTTTGGGCGAGTAGGATATCACCACTGTCTGATCAAAATACCTAATGGAGGACTTGTGTGTATTTCAGTCGTATCCGTGGACCATAGTGTGCAATACAGGCTCAAAATCCCTGAGGTTAGAAGTGGGCATAAAGATGATTTATTTACCTCGGCTTTCCTAAGTGAATCCTTCAAATGGTGGTTATCTTGAGTGCTTTCCCACCAGACCCTGCATTCTCTTCCTATCACACTTTCAAATATCAGGTTCTCTACTATAAGTTGTTCATCTTTCTGCACCTTCCCTTGAGCCTTCTTATTGCTCAAGGTCGCCATATGTGGTTGTAACGGTTTTTTCTTGATGGCTGTAGCTTTATAGATAATATCATAGCTGCCCTTCTTATGGTTTCTGAAACTTCCCTTTACCATAGTGCCTTTTTCCTTCCAACACTTTGAATTTCTCTATTTTTCGTGTGTATGGCACCGTATATAGCCATACGAAAATTGCTATTGTGATTATGTGTTCTACGGTCCACACAATGTATGCTAGCTTCGAATCCCAACCGTATGGTGTGAGATTTCTGATCGTTCGTACGACGTACGGTCACCTCAGTGCACCCCTTCTTTCGTACGACACCATATGGACCAACTTCCACTTGTGCGGTACTATACACTATCTTTACTTCGTACGATAATGTTGTCTGATTTCATACGTCGTACAACAGAATGGTAGCAATTTTTGTCTAAATCTGTACGATGTACTGCTGAATGGTCACAAACTTGGTCTAAATCCGTATGGCGTATGACAGACTTGCTCTTCGGCAAGTGGTAATAATCTCCCCTCCTATTTCCCGTGGACTATGTTTTCTACCTTCGCCAATTGGTGATAATCCCTCCTTCCATTGCTTTCTTCCTTTTGTGCCTACCCCAATCCGACTATACGATGTACGACAGCCTCTTCCCCATGCCCAACGCATACGTCCTGTTTCCTGTGCATCAGTTTCGTCCTCTGTCTTGGTCCTTCTACGTGCCTTTGTGCCAAAACTTGGTCTGTTGGCAATTTATTGGACTTTCCCGTGGTTAGGGTTTTGACATAACATCTTTTTCTCATGCGGAAAACTAATGTTTTTATTTCCTTATGACACTAATATTTTTTTTTTTTTTCACTTCTCCCTAACTTTATTTTTCTTATTTCCTTTATAACTCCTAACATCAATCTTTTAATCACAACTTTTTCCCTTTTTTATTTTTGGAACCCTTTTCCCTTTTAGTCTGAGCTTCATAACCTTGATCCTTTTAATTTTTCTCAATTTGCTAAATTTTTAAGATAACATACCTTTTATTTGTCTTTGTGGCCTTCCATCCCCTTGTTTTGCCTTAGTATGTTTCCCTTAAAATTTTTTAAAGTATTTGTTCAGCATCTTTATTATCTTCTTCCCTTCTTCCTCTTTAGCTCGAACTTTCGGTTTCTTTTGAAATTCAATTTTCTCCTCCCTTCGTCCCCTCTTTATGCCTTTTTCTCCATTATGGTGGACCTTAACCTCAACGCATACTGCCACATGCATGTACTGGGAGGTGTTTTGTAACATTTGTTCTCGCAGCAAGTTCCCAAGTACTTTAGATCAAATATTTTGTTCACTAGAAGCGCGGGTCCCACCCCTTTATAACTTCTATCAACGTACTGACAATTCATACTAGGAGAATGCCCATTCCCAATAATTACCATATGTCATTCTGCATTTAAATCATATTTAGAAACAATCACTGATTTATAATACATAGTTAAGCCTTAATCCCTTACTTCTCTCCTAATCACTAACCCTAAGACGGATTGCAGAATTACTGTGCTCCGGTATGAAAACAGTCTACAAGAGGTTCCCTAATGGTTCCCAGTCGTTTTGGGATCTCTACCTCAATGTGACTGGATTACTCCTCTCTCTTCACAAACTCCCTACCCGCTTAGTTGTATTAGTGAGTGATTAAAGAATTAATTGAGTAAATATTATTATCTTAAATATATATAATGATATATACTCAGCTAATTCTTTAATCACTCACTAATACAACTAAGCAGGTAGGGAGTTAGTGAAGAGAGAGGAGTAATCTGGTCACATTGAGGTAGAGATTCCAAAATGGGTGAGAACCATGGGGGAACCTCTTGTAGACTGTTTCCATACCGGAGCACAATAATTCTACCATCCGTCATAGGGTTAGTGATTAGGAAAGAAGTAAGGGATTAAGGCTTAAGTATGTATTATAAATGAGTGATTGTTTCTAAATATGATTTAAATGCATAATGACACATGGTCATTATTGGGAATGGGCATTCTCCTAGTATGAAACATTACATTCAAAGCCTAATTTGGAATTTTAGAACAAATCAAGTAAGGTCCCAAAGAGGGGTCATTACAACAAATTTCACAAAACATCTTTCTAGGACAATTACCTTGTGTGCCCCCTCAATTTTGCATTCAGTACACCATATTTAGTAGTTTCTTTATTGATCCCATTCTTTGCTTTGAATTCTTTCATCATTCTCATCATGTTCTGTCGTAGGGCTTGGCTTGTTTTGATTCGTTATCGCTGCTACCTTTAGAGCTCTCATTGTCCTCATCTGTCGGGAGCATTTTTTATTTTCATTCCTATCTGCTAATAGTGACAAAATTTCTCCTGTGACGAAAGGTCTGCTAACTGCAACGAAATTTCTCCCGTGACGAAACTTTCTGATCTCTCGCGGTGAAAGCTTTTGATCTCCCATGGCGAATGCTTCTGATCTAACGTGACACGACAAAGGTGTTTGGTCTAACGAGATGCGGCAAAGATGTCGGGTCTGACATGACGAAGGATTGGATCTAACGCGAGTGACTCCCAAGCGAAAGATTGGATGCGAAGAATGCGGCATATTCACAGACTTTCAAATGTGAATGATTCACAAATATTTATGACTGTGAGTAGTGAAGATTGGATGTGAAGGTTGGGAAGATTCGACACGAAGATTTCAATTTTGGTTGTGCAGATTCGACGTGACGTTCTTTCTTGATTCAGAGCACGATGATTCCTCTCAACTCTTGACTCTGAGCATGATCTCTCTCTCATTTTGAGAACAAAGATGACGGGAGCTAGGGTTTTTACCTCTTGATTTTGTGCACGACAAAGGGACCTAGGGTTTCAAAACGATGTGATTAACGGGAGCTTCTTCCTTTTATTTGGCCTTCGGCTTCTAGTTTCTACCTGTCTGTGGCCAAGGAAGATGATAGTTTCTGATTTTATCGTATCTAATTGTTGTTTTGTTCTTGGCCTCTGATCCTTTCATGTCTGAGTTATCTGTGCCCGTCGGACTTTGAGTTTTCCTATGTGGTCTAAGTTCTCTCCCCTCTATCTGCCATGGACCCATTGGAGGTTCACACTCTTACTCCTCTACACACATAAAAGGAAAACATCAACAGATATGGTGTCTGTAGAATTACTCGTACGAGTTAATAAGATGGATGCAGAGATTTTATTGATGAAGGGTTCAGATAAGACATTAACAGAGCTGGTGGAGAGGGTTTGCAATTTGGAGACAGAGAATAAACTGCTGAAAGTGAAGTATAGGTTGTCTCCAGTAGGCTCTCCATTGTCACAGTAGAGAATAGTGAGCTCTGTCAGCGTCTCACAGTGAAGGGGGTTGTTAATCCTATCATTACCAAGTTGCAGGCAAAGCAATCCGAACTTGACAACAAGTGAAACTCAGTTAAATTAGAGATAGATAGACAACTGAAATCGTGGGCATCAGTCTTTAAAGGAGGGGAGACTCCTCTTGCTAGGGTTGAGGCATTGGTCCACTCCAAATTAGCAGAAGAAAGAGTAAGAAGAACAAGGGAACTCAATCTGCAGGTTCGTGGCCTCCCTGCCCATCACCACTGACCCTTAGGATGTTGCATTCACATTTCTCTGTGACTAGTTTGAGCTTCTTGATATATCCCTTAATAGGGCCTAGGTTGGATATGATTCCACCCTTTTTTTATGATTTCACAATTTCTCAGACAGGCTACGCATGCTCAAGAACATAGGAAACTCCTCCCTCTACCCTTAAAGATTTTTCTCGACGAGAATCTTACGAAATCCCAACTCACAAAACTTAAACAAGCCAAAGCTCTTGTAGCTACTGCACAATGGGACAAAAAGTGGGCCGTGATTAGGAATCTTAGGGTGGTGATTCAAGATAGTTTTCGTCCTGGCTGGGAGACTAGCCCCGTGGCTGCGGCCACTAAACGGCGCTACAAGCATTGGGATGCAAGGGGTATTTCAGATTGGATGCTAGAACTGCAATGGTCCCGTTTTGTCCTCACCCAATCTTCTTCTGGATGCTCTGGATTCCTCAGTTTTGTTATTCCTTACTGAGATCATGAGAGCCCTGTACAACCTCTCCCTATATTTGTTGGTTTTCACTAGATTTCAGCTTTCAGGAATGAGACTAGGATATCTAGTGGGTTTGCGGTTCGGGAGGGGTTGCTTACCTTGTTAGTGACCGGCTTCGTGGTTTGGTTTTTGTTGTCCTATCAGACGCCTTTGCTAGATTCATGTGGATCCAGTTATGTTGTATGGTTGTGCGGGTCAGAGACATCTTTTTTGGGGTTTGTTACTTTCCTCCAGCGTCACCCCCTATGCTATACATAGTGGCCCTGATGGATACCCCTTCTTTGACCTTTATGATATCACCCAGTTCTCTACGGTTGGAGAAGTTCTGCTCCTTAGGGACTTCAATGCTAGGATTCAGATGCCACAAACTCCCCTTCACAACATGGTGGTTGACTATCTATTCATTGAGGATTTGGATCTGGCTCTTATGGGGCTCCACAAGTTTTCCGAGGATGTGGATGGTCCCTTGACCAAATATGGTAGACATCTTCTACAAATCAGTGAGTCGTTGGATCCAGTGTTCCTTATGGGTTATCGTGTTTCCCTAGATCACACTTATTCACGTGCAGGCCTCATGGTGGTGGCACTAGCATGGTGGATTATGCTCTCTCCCAACAATCCTTCATCCCCTCCATTAGCCACTTCTTTGTTACCCCTCTCCCTCTAGCCGACCATGTGCTGCTTCATCTCTCCATCCCTTGCACCCACTCATTCC
>MU228310.1:2320010-2351971 GCA_018584345.1 Thuja plicata
TAATATGTATTATAATTAGTTATTACTTTGTATTAATATTCTATTATTACTATTTTGTTTAAAATAATAATAATACATCGTTTTTAATAAAATAATAATTACCAATGACTTATAAGATTTACAAATTGGAAGATCTTTTACAAATCTCGTCGTTTAGTATTTTTTCTTTTTTTAAAATAAATTTCTATTGACAATATACGCATACGCAATTATTGTTTTTTAGAAATTTATTTTAAAACGCTAAAGAACTTAAAATGTTTGTATACGTCTTAGAATCTTAACGATTTGATATGCGGATTCAATTCAGAATCGCGCTATCATTAAAATTCCTAAGCAAAACTTCGCAGAGCGAAAAAGAGAAAGACAAGAAAGGACTGACGTTTTAGTTAGAAGATAGAACAATCAAAATCAAGGGATGACTGATTCCATTGAACAATATCCCTTCCATAACATCGACACGCTTAGAGAAAAACTCCTAGCAATCAACTGAGAATTGCGTAGGGTTGCCCCAATTTTGGGGAATGCAAAATTGAGGACAACAACTCCTGATGACATCGTGTGGTGCCATCATTTTTTATGAATATCACAAGTCTCGATATTTGTAGGCCATTGCTCCAGATATCATGAGATGATATCATTATGGTGGGTATCATGAGATCTGATATCCGCGGATATGCCATAACTTTTGATATTACATTGAGGTGATATCTCTCCCACACTATGTGTGGTTCTACTGTATTTACATTATGATCATCCTCCCTAGATAAGAGGGAGTGTTAATGATTTGTAGCTTTGGTTGGATTAATCCTATCAATGAAATCCTATGCATGAGTAATCTTTATAATGCTGATCATTGATATCATCAGTATGGTTAATAATTAATGAGTTATTATTAGGTATATATGTATAGATATATAAAATATAATTGCTTTATCATTATATATATATGTATAATTATTAATCATGCTATGCAAATTGATTATATATAAATCATATGCTGAATCAATTATATATTAAACATGATTATTGAGATCTATATAATGAATCGATGTAATGCATCGATTATATTGATGAGTAAATCGATTATGTTAAGTGCTGCTTATATATTAAGTATCGATTATGAGAATTGATTTACTATCGCTGATTAGTTAACAGCAAAGACATTAGTTATTCGAGCATGTCTCTACGTAGAGACATGACTCCACGTGGAGACATGTCTCTACATAGACATGTCTCCTCTTACCATATATATTGTGATTGATATCGATTCAAATGCTAAGTACAAAAAATTGATAAGTGCAAGGCAAGGTACATTGATCTCAGTCATAACATATATGCAGATTGACATTGATTCACCTTGAATTAATTGTTACATATATATATATATATATATATCAGCAGCGATTCACAATTGCAAATAGTTATAGATATCAATCATAGTTGAGAAATTGCTATCAGGAATAAAATTAAAATTCCTACTATATCCAAATCTGATCACTTTAACAATTATCATGTTTAAGAGAATTTTGGCAAGGGTTTTAGTCAACAAGTGGCAGTTTAGAGTAATTGAGCTCAGGAACCGCTTTCTAGGAATTTCAAATTCTATTAGTAGTATCTACGATCTTCAAGCATTTACTTGTTTTGAGTAATTTGTTCATCATAATCTAATGTAGTCTAATGATTGCAAAGCCCTTTCTTCTTGCTAATTCAACTTTTCTGCTCAAACCCTGAATTCCCTTTCAAAAAATGAATGTTAATTGCATCTTAAATCCAAATGTAATCAGGTATAACCTCTATTAATGACGCATTGATTATCTCCAGTACTGGTTCTATAACACCTAATGGTGCTTAAGTTGGCAGCAACCCCTTTAGTTTTACCTCACCTCCCTTATTGAACAATATTACCTTTGAGAGAATGTGTCAGGAAAGGATTAGGCTCTGAGAACCATCTCCAGAACTTGTCACTACTTTCGAAACCTCCTTTATTTTCCGCTTCTAGATCGCTCTCTTCCTCCTTGCTTGAGACTTTGTAGGGAAATCAACTAAATTTAGAACAGTGACTAGCCAAGTCTTTGTTTGCTTATTTATTGGCTTTGTGAATTATGCATTCTTTTCATTTGTCAGCCGAAGAAGTGGTTTTCTAAACTATGCCAAGTCCCAAAAAAGGTTTTGAAACCTTTTCCATCTTCTGTGTGTCGGTCTTTTAAAGGGCTTTCTTTTGTGAAGAGCCTAGCTGGCTCTAATCCCAAATAAACTATGAAAGCACTCTAAATTCTGAAAACCGATTCTCTTCTTAAAATTTCAATAACATATATATCTTTTTTTTTTTCAATACATTAAGGAATTGCAAATTCACCAATCAAATTAAATACTCTAAACCGAAATGATCACACCATGAATTCATAAGCCTTGATTACATTGACGTGGAAAAATATTCATCATGTATGACAGCAACTACCATGCACCATATGCGGATGACGTTAAGTCTTCAAAGCTTTTATCACAACCACGTTTCGGTAGACTAGCCGCGGCTGAGGGTATCCAGTGCTGATGGCTAATAATGGTGAACGATCAGCAAGGAAACAAGCCGCAGTTGGGTGTGTTGACGCCTTGCAGTCACATCCAAAGTCATGCATGAGCATCGAACAAAACTCTCCTCCAAAGCATGCACATATCAATTCCAAAGCGGACAGTCACAATTCATTGGTATGAGACCAACTCAAAGTGAAGATGCTGGTACGAATTCTCAATTGGACAGCAAGCGGTAAACCCTTCTCCAAAGCCAAGCAATTTCGAAATTCACAAGTTTATAAAATGATTCAAGATGCCTTCTTCACCCAATTTCGAAACCTATATACAAAGCAATAATCTTCCTCTTCAAGGCTCGAAATTCTCAGCTTCACCAAGAAGCTTTGCATAACTGAAAATACTTCATTCCTTTAGCATGGTTTAAATGATAACATTTAATAATAATATCTTCATTCCCCGTCATTTAATACCAACATAATACTTTAATATAAATCATTTAAATAATCAATGATTTAATTTACCGTAAGCTCCCAAGATAATTAATTAAGAAAACTTAATTAACCAATTCAACTCATCCCAACAACTGCAAAAACTCAACTGCTCAGTTCTTACAAAACCACTGCTCAAAACACCCTGCCGCAAATAGGAACTGACAGGAGTCAACTTAATATGAATAGTAAGCCCTCACCAAAGACCCTCACAAAGAGCAATCCTGACATCTAAAATCTCCAAAATGGAAAACAACCATTGGCTCTGCCAAACGACCCCCTCTAACAACCTGATTAGCTTACGGAGGTCACTGATATAAGCTAATCTCAAAGACCAAAAAAAATGGGGATATTATAGTCCTCCCTTCCCAAGATTGCTTGTCCTCAAGCAATCATAAAAATTAACGCAACAGAACAGTCCACCGGGATCCCATGGATAGATATGTGCAATGTTCCTATCATAACCAAACTCCCATAAAAATATCTCCAACATCCACACCACAATCAGCAAATTCTGACAAACTGAACTCAACACTCGAACCGATGAGACTGAACCAGAAACACCATACGGAAGTAACTCAACCGATAAACTGGACTTGCCTCCAGTCTTCGCACCAACTAAACTATCATACCAGTCGTCAAACAAATGCACTGATGTACTCTGCAACTGGTAGATATCCTGAACATGAGGATCAAATGTAAAACTGTATGCACTGCTCACTGTGTACACCTCTGTGAACGGCTCAGCAAACCCTGTCTGACAACCCACAGGAACTATCTAATAACCTAGTGCACTAATAGGCTCCCAAGAAACATCATTGTATCCCATCACCTGAAAGGGGCTATCACTGAGCTCAAACAACGGATTATCATAAGACAGTGACATCCATATCAAACAAAGGATTGTTCACAAAGTGAACTACTCCCAACTGAAGATTTGAGCTACGAAACTGTGAACAATGAGAGACATGATGTGTAACCTGCTCTATCTGAAAGGGTGCATGCCTCTGTGAATCCTCCCTATCTACTGCACAAGAATACATAGTGCGTAGACTCAATACATAGTGCGTAGACTCACCTCAGAGAGACAATGTAGCACATACTTCCTACCCTGATACTCAAACCTCATCTCCAACAAGCTTAAGATAAGGTAGAATTCCTTAATCTCTTGTAACCACTGCATCCCTAACACCGCATCCATCTCTCCCAAATTGAGCACATAGAAATCAGATTTCAACTCGTAATCACCAAAAAACAAAGAGAGATGATTAATGCGCCTGGTACAGGTAAGGGTATAACCATCAGGCACCCTAACTCGAAATCCCACAAACTCCTCTACCTGAAGACCACACTGACTAGCAACCCTCTCATGAATGAAATTGTGTGTAGCTCCAGTATCCAATATAGCAATACAAGGTTGTCCTTCCACTAATCCCCTTAGTCTGAAAGCAGTGGGAAGTGGCACAGCAGTGGACAACACTCTAGGAGATAGTTTGGCATCGGGACCAAACTCTGTAGAGACCCTCTGGCCCTCATCAATATCTAAATCAGCAAGCTGATGAGTAGTCTCAGCCTCAACCTCATCATAGTACACCCACATAGAACGGTTTGCCTTACTCTTAGGCCTTAAGGGACAAATGTGTTCTCTGTTAAAAGGCTCCTTGCACCAAAAACACAGTTGTCTCCTCAAATCCTCACGAGTTGCTTCATCATATTCCCAGCAGATTTCTTTTTTCATCAACCACTGGTGGAGGTACCTCATTTGCGGATAAAGTAGTAGATTTAGGCTGCGATTCCCCTTTAGAGGCTGCAAGCTCCATGTTTCTAGCTTTCTTGGTGGCCCCTTGTAGGAACTGAAGATCAAATGCTCTCAACCACCCCCTTAAGGGCTCCTGTAATCCCTCTGTAAATAACATAACCAATCATTTCTCTGTCATATTAGGAACCATGACAGAGAGTCTCAAGAATTCAGCAATGAAGGGCTCCAAACTACCAGTCTGCCTGAGGTGAGCAAGGTCCCGGAAATAAGTTCTGGATCCTTTTGATCAAAACGTTCTACCAAACCATCTACAAACTCCTAGTAAGATACGATTTGAACATGATATAAAGAGACAAACCCATGGTACCACCAGTCATGGGCTATACCATCTAAATGCAAAATAGAAAACCTGATGACATCCTCCTCAGACATAGGACTTAAAGTCAAATAAGTGTCGAGCTTGTGAATCCAAACCCTGGCTATCATTTTCCCACTCCCATCAAAGTGTGTCAGGGTTAGTTTGCCAGTTGCCTGTTTCAGTTCATGGTTAACATGTCTCTGTCTCCCATCTGTTCTCCCCTTTGCACGTTCTCTCTTCCGAGTCATGAATCTATCAAAATTCAGGTGTTGCTTTACTTCAGGTGGTAAAGCATCCCACTCAGTGTGCAAAGCTAATATATCGTTTGTAAAAGATGCCTCCTCATCAATGCTAATGGCATCAATCTCAGGTTTAGGAAAGTAGAACGTAGGGGTCTGTCTTGTGTGCCTGTCAAATCAATTTTGGACCTGTGAGAACTCATTGAGATACTCTGTGTATCTCTATCCCCGCCCTGATCACGTGGCAGTGAAATGCGCTGAAGAGTATCAGACAAATTCTGTAATACATTAGCCATCTATTCCTGGCCTGCTGCCAACTCCTACTGACTGTGTGATATTTCTGAACACTGTCCTAGCTTCTGTCTTCATCAAAACCAGCATTATCCGGAACTCTTTCTTCCATATTTCCTTCTCCCTAATCACCAGACGGAGGAGAATTTCTCCCTCTGCGTGTATCTGTCTCTCTGCATTAATTTTTTTTTAAAATCCCACTTCCCGACAGGCTGGCAAGAAAATGGCTTTGATACCACTGTGAAGAGCCTAGCTGGCTCTAATCCCAAATAAACTATGAAAGCACTCTAAATTCTTAAAACCGATTCTCTTCTTAAATTTTCAATAACATATATATCTTTTTTATAATTTTTTTTCCAATACATTAAGGAATTGCGAATTCACCAATCAAATTAAATACTCTAAACCGAAATGATCACACCATGAATTCATAATCCTTGATTACATTGACGTGGAAAAATATTAATTATGTATGACAGCAATTACCATACACCCTATGTGAATGACGTTAAGTCTTCAAAGCTTTTATCACAACCACGTTTCGGTAGACTAGCCGCGGTTGAGGGTATCCAATGGTGACGGCTAATAATGGTGAACGATCAGCAAGGAAACAAGCCACAGTTGGGTGTGTTGACGCCTTGCAATCACATCCAAAGTTATGCACAAGTTTCGAACAAAACTCTCTCCTCCAAAGCATGTGCAGATCAATTCCAAAGCGGACAGTCACAATTCATTGGTATGAGACCAACTCAAAGTGAAGATGCTGGTACGAATTCTCAATTCGACAACAAGCAGTAAACCCTTCTCCAAAGCCAAGCAATTTCAAAATTCACAAGTTTATAAAATGATCCAAGATGCCCTCTTCACCCAATTTCGAAACCTATATACAAAGCAACAATCTTCCTCTTCAAGGCTCAAAATTCTCAGCTTCACCAAGAAGCTTTGCATAACTGAAAATACTTCATTCCTTTAGCATGGTTTAAATGATAACATTTAATAATAATATCTTCATTCCCCAGCATTTAATACCAACATAATACTTTAATATAAATCATTTAAATAACCAATGATTTAATTTATCATAAGCTCCCAAGATAATTAATTAAGAAAACTTAATAACCAATTCAACTCATCCCAGCAACTACAAAAACTCAACTGCTCAGTTCTGACAAAACCACTGCTCAAAACACCCTTCCGCAAATAGGAACTAACAGGAGTCAACTTACTATAAATAGTAAGTCCTCACCAAAGACCCTCACAAAGAGCAATCTTGACATCTGAAATCTCCAGAATGGAAAACAACCATTGGCTTTGCCAAATGACCCCCTCTGACAACTTGATTAGCTTACGGAGGTCACTGATATAAGCTAATCTCAAAGACCAAAAAAACAGGGACATTACATCTCAGTGTTCGACATGCTTTCAATAACCATATCAGGATCCAATTTCAGTTCTGAAACCAAGTTCGCTCTCTGAAGGACCATTAAGGCACTTTAGACACTAATATACTTTTTCTTAGTCTGACGATCAATGTCGTTTCTATGCATTATCAAATGAACCAATAATGAAAACCAAAAGGAAGGATATGGAATCTAAACACTTGTCGGCAAAAGAAAAGGTTGTGAGTACCTATATAAAACCTAACCAGGTTCTAGTTACTGGTTTGAAACCTGACAGAAATAGCAACTTAGTTTTTTGAAATAAGATGTGTTTTACCAAAACTTTGAATAGTTTTGAGAACCAAGATAATTTCCGATATGACTTTGAAATTCTTTTAAAGGAACTCGCACTAGGATACTAATATTTCCAAAATTTTCAAAGTATACTACACCTAAGGCAACAATAAGCAAGGCTCCTTGTGTACATTGTGTATCTTTACAGATCCCATTAATCTAACATTTGTTTCTTAACACTCTGTTATGGAAGGTTATTGTTGGTTTTGAAAGTGATCTTGGCTGCTGGAATTTGTTTTGTAATTCTTAAATGTATCATAACTCTTACATGGGATATATAATTAATTGTTATGTAGTTACACAACCTAACAATCTACTGCAAGAATTATGAACTTTGTCTCAAATTGCAATCTGTTTCTCTCAAGTGCAAACACAAACAAAATTTGTCAATGCACCAAAAACAAAAGAACTGGGTCAAGAAAAGGGTAAAAATTGGATGAAACCGAAGAAGGTGAAAATTTGGAATAGTTTGTTTACGAAGAAACCATATTGACCTAATTAGTCAACCAAGAAAAAACAAATTCAAGTAAAAACATACTTTATGTTTAATAAATTACTCGCAGGTCTGTTACTTAGAGTTAACCGCAATCTACAGTACAATCTATAACCAAAAAGAAAGAGAATTATCGAGCCTATTCTGGGTGTACATCTTGTGGAAAGCACTCTCTCCAACAAGGTGGGAGCTTAGACGTGTAATTAGGTAAGCTCATAATCTATTCCCCACACCAATTGAATTATTTACTTGGTTAAAAAATTATTGAAGAATGAATTGACCATTTTAGAATGTCACACCTGCTGGTACATGAAAGAAAATATTCCCTCACATCTTGAAAACAATTGTGAAGAGTACCATGAATAAATCGTACAGCCTTCCAGTTCATGGACACAAATTTCGATTCAAATATGTAACTTTGGCAAGTACCAGACAATATAAACTAACACTTTTGCATTTCAACTTTTCAATTACGTAAAGTAAATTCCTGTTACCAATTTAATGTCACCCATTCACTTCCTTGAGGCTATTGCATTTCTTTGAAATGGAAGAAAACTACAAGGATATTGCAGTTCTTTCAAATGGAAGAAAATGATTTTACTGCGGGTATCTTTTTTCAGACTAATGATTTAATATATCCTAAGCAACCAAATTAATGATGTGGACGAGGAAAAGACTGCAGTTTTAAATTTGATGAAACAGGAAATTCATTTGACAAGGTCGTAAGTCATGATTGTTGAGCCTAAAAATTACATAATTATTGTGATATTGCTATCAGGATTCAACTGTGTATTTTTTGAATCAAACTCGTTGACCCATGTTTCATGAGTAGTGGTTCACAAGAACTCATCTCTCATGAGAATGAATGGAACACTTAGCACTCATTGCATCTAGGTGATGCTCAAAGAGGTGAAGCACTAGGACTTCCCGAGAGGTCACTCAATCCAATATTTCTCCAGCTCAAGCATGCTTAACCAAAGGGTTTCCTCTAAGGTTAAGCCCACTTTGCTTGCAACCCCATTTCCAAAACCTTCAGCAAGTGTTGTGCCTTATGAACCATTCATTATAAAGCCCCTTAAGCTCATTCATTGGTAAATATCTCCTACTTATCAAGTACATAATTAGTTTAAACCATGGATATAGTTAACATTCTGTGTCTTCTACCATTTGAACAAAGTCCAACTTCAAATGGAAAAGTTAATAACTACAATATACATAACAGAGTAGAACAATCATCCTGGCAATGACGCATCTAACTCTCCAACTACAAAACAAAGCATAGGTACATGAAATTTAATAGCATATAATTCCAGAAATGAGAAATTGCACACTTACATTAACAGTAAAGCTTTAATAGGAGGGAACCACTCTTTGATTTTATCAAACTGTGCAAGACCCTGTACTGCTGTAACAGGAACTGTGAAAAATACTGTAAGAAAAAGCACAGCTATGGCAACTCCAATTTTGTGAAACACCAAATGGGCATATGGTATAGATAGATTATGCCAGGAGACATCCCTTGGTTCTGGTGCCCATTCTGTAACCCAGTGCATTGGATTCACAGTCTGCTGAGTTTGAGCAGCAACAGCAGCACCCCATCTCGATCTAAATGCAACAAAGGCCACTGGGAGTTCCTGTATTTCAAATATATTCAATAAATGTTTATTTACTGGTGATTAACATGGATAATACAAAATTAATAAATGCAATTGCATAGCAAATAAATAGCATTCATGTATTCAAGATTTAGATTAAATGCTTTCTATCTGTGAACATATTTCTAGTCTTCAAGATGTTGAAGAATGGATATTGATAAATTCTAGATGAGGAAGTGCTAAAAATCTTGAGCATTAATCATAAAGTAAATGCTACAATTGAATCACACAGGGAACCAATAGAGGTTATAGGCATATGTGCTACAATTAGGTCAAGTCAAGATGCCAACATTTTATCTATGGGAATCCCATCTGCCCCACATTCTTTAAATTTGCAGGTAGGTGCTTGGAGACTTCGGTGGTTGATGTCATAATTGATACTTACACAGGTAGGTACCATGTACTACAATAGTGCAGCATGTGCTTTTATAGGCTGTCTAACAAGAACCCAAAAAATAAGTTATTATAATGGTTATAATCTAAACCTGTGGAAAAGGTGAACATTGTATTTTGTTCATCTATTCTGAATGGCAGAAGATGCACTATGCCAGTGCTCTATGTATCTTATGGGCTCTAGCAAGGATTAGATTAATATATCTGGTTTAATAAATATGATCTAAACCTATACAATAATATAATAATATTCAATGTTTATCATTCTGACTGGAAGTAACTGTACTACACCATTGCCCTATTCAGTTTATGGGCTGCTTGACAAGAATCGTAGAATAGAATTCATTTTTTATATTTCCGATATAAACCTGCAGAAACTATAAACGCCTATTGGACTTTAGGGGTCGAGGTTATAGGTGTTAACATATGCACATGTACAGTGAGATCTGATGTGATTAAGCAATCCCAAACCTATTGTACACATAGAATAAACAAACATAGAATAAGCAATCCCAAACCTATTATTGAAAGCATTGACAACTACATAATCATTGGCCGGACCACATGTGTAATGTCCCGTACGGCCTACGACACTTCCCAGAACGGTCAATACCACCACGCTCGAACAATACAAACCACCCCCGTACGGCCAACACAGGCCCTTCACCGTACGCCCTTCCTTTCACCGTATGCAAACAAGGCACACCTCCGGACGCGGATACGACACACCTCCAGATGCGGACAAGGCACACCTCCCGACACGGACATGGCACACTTGCGGGCAAGACACACCTCCATGTTGTCCCTAATTTTGCATTCCCCAAAATTGGACAACCCTACGCATTTCCTAGTCAGGTTGATATGCGTATTTTTCTAAGTGTGTCAATGTTCCGGCAGGAGTATTTTTCAACAGAATCGGTCATCCCTTGATTTCTGGTTGTTCTATCTTCTGACTAAACATCAAGTCCTTTTCTGTCTCTGTTTTTCTCTTTTCGCTTTGTTTTGCGTTTTGTTTTTGTTTCCAGTTTAGTTGGCGTCTTTGTATTTCAGTTGCTCTACAAGCAGTTTTACACGTCCTTCCAAAGTCAATAAAGAAATGGTCTTTTTCTGGTCGAGCGCATAAAGTTTAAGCTTTTTCTGTATGAGTGATAGATTTTAAACTCTATCTTAAAATTTTGCGTCACTCTGCAAAGTTTTGCTTAGAAATTTTAATGATAGCGAGATCTTGAATCGCATCCGCATATCGAATCGTTAAAATTTTTAAGACGCATACAGACATTTTTAGTTTCTCTTAGCGTTTAAAATAGATTTTTAAGGAAAACAATAATTGCGTATGCATATATTGTTAAAAGAAATTTATTTTATTAAACGACGAAGATTAAGATTTGATTTATAGCAAAGACGTCTTATTTATAAATCTTATAATTCATTGTGAATTACTATTTAATTAAAAACAATTTATTATTATTATTTTAAAATAGTAATAATAATATCGAATATTAAAATAATAAGCTAATTATAATACGTATTATAATAAGTTTTATTTTAATATTAACACATTGTTTTTTAAAAAAATAGAAAAAGAGAAAAGCATAGCCGTCTTCTTTAAAGTGGCTTCTTATCGCATAAAATAGCGTTTTAATTTCTAATGAAATTATACTAAAGTGGCGGTTTCATCTCTAATACCTGGCGTTTCAAAATCCAATAAACTTCTATTGTTTGGAGTTTGAAACAATTTAAATCGCATATATATTAAAACCCGCGATAATATGAGAGAGGCGTGAACAACTCAACCGCTGGGCTGGCATGTAATGCAAGACATGTTGTATTATTGTCAAAGCCCGCGTTTTGTTTTTGTCTTTCATTTAAAACATATCGTTTAAACGCATGGTGTCATTAACGTAGCATATGTGGCATTGAAACATATCGTTTTGTCCAGCCCGTGTTTTCATACAAAAGAACGCATTGTTTTTAAATGCTTTAGCATCTGTTTAAAATAAAACATATAGCATAACATATGTTATATTTTATTTGAAAACCGTGGCATGACTTAAAGTCCACATGGCGTCGTTTTAAACTTATGTTGCATATCGTTTTCATACGTGGTAACATATGTAATGTGTTTTCTTTTGTTTTACCGCTTGTCTTAAGCAAACTGTTGGGCGTCATTTTTGTTTTATATTGCACAAGTGATCTTCTTCCATAGCAAGCTGCGCTTTGGCAAGAGAAACCTGTCTAAGGCATGAAACGCGATTTTTGGAGGAGAAATGGCATTTCTAAAAACTTGCAACAGTTTCCATGGGACTCAGTCAGCACTTGCAACGTGGCTCCTGAGATCATTGCAAACATCATTGTCAATTTGTTGTGGAAGTCGAACTGCAGTTATCTAGCATATACTTATTCTGACAGCTTGCCATCTGTCCTAAGAGCCCGAGATTGTGGTGGACGCATTAAGAGAAGAGTTTATATGTATAGATCCCTGTTCTTCCTTTCATGGCTCCCGTGATCTTCACCAGCATCATGGAGTTTTGAAAGGTGGCTAGTTATGAAGCTAAGATTTCTAAATTGTATGGACATCTTCCTGCATTGATAGAGTTCAAATATGCTTTGTCTGGAGGAAATAAAAACTCGATTTGTTTCCATGGGCTGTACTTCCATGCTTGCTTCCCAACTGATCAGAATTTCCCATTTACAATCAAGATCTTGTGTGCATATATATGTCATCAACATTTATGTGACTCACCAAAGATTCATTTCTCATGTAGATGTATATGTAATAAAGTAAGGATTATGATGCAAAGTGAAAATACACTCAGAGGATAGGTTCTTGAATATGTCAAGAATGAGTAATGGTCTGCTCAAGATTTTAGATAAAGGAGGTTTCTATTGCTAGATATGGAGGACAATGCTTTTGATGTCAAAACGAGGATAAAAGAACAAGAAATTTAAGGCTTGTTTTGTCTTAATATCAAAAAGAACTTCCACTATCCCCAAGTGTTTATTGACACAAGGAGTTGTGGTTTTAAGAGTATACATGATACATAGGTACAGTCACATTTGAAAGTTTTGAATGCTAAAGTATGACAAAAATCAAGAACATTGTCAACTACTATGAAGAGAAGTGACAAAGAAAGGTTGCTTTTAAAAGGTGCAAAGAGTTTGTTTTCATGATAGAATTGTAAAATGCTCAACAATGTCATAGAATGAAGAAAATAAGTCCCAGCTGTAAGCACAGAACAGCAATGAAAAATGGACAATACATGAGGTCAATAATGTTGCATCAAGTGATATTATGTATTAAGAAAGTGATCAAGCAGTAGCAATGGAAGTATATACAAGAAGTTCATGTAATTTGCCTCAGCATCAAAAGGTCAACATTGACATAGAGAGAAGACAGTCATGCTATGTGTATGATATCAAAGTTCTGAAAAAGCTGCAGCAACAAAATACTGAATACACAGAATGAGGGACAACGAAGTATGAGGTATTCAATGACATGCAAATAGAGGGCAATGGTCTCCAAGACATTTTGCAAAACTTTTCATCTAATCATTCATGAAAACATCATTTTCAGTCATATTGTTCCAAATCCAGTTATGGTTGCAACTAGCAAGGTTGTTCTTCCCTTCAAGTATAAAAGTTCATGCTTGCAAATTTATGGTACAGCTAGAGACCTTCCCAAATTTGGTTCTTCCCATAGCACGCATGTTTTTCCCATGTTCTTCCCAACAGGTATTATGAATTAAAAAACCCACCTTTGCATATTCCCATGTTGAAAAGACAAATATGAAACTCCCAATATGCAAAGTAGCCAAAGAAGCCCACTTTGTGACTTTTCCTCAATATGCATATGTCTTTGAAAAGCTCACCTTCATCTTATGAGATGCAAATAATATTAAGAAGTTCACCATGCCTTAAGAGGAGAAAGTTGCATTTCATTCTTGCCTTCACTTCCCAAGACGTGCATTTACATGTGAAAAACCCACCTTCATGCATGACTTTTGTGAAATGCAAATGTTTCCAAAAAATTCCACCTTGAACATTTGTCGATGTATATATGCGTTATGGATTGAAAACCCCACTTCCTCCATAATGTTCATACTACATATCAAAGAAGGATTTCAGTGCTGAACGGTACAAAAGTCCACCTTTTTGTGTCTTTAATGAGATGCACGTTCTTCTCCTCAAATCATGAAGATCCGTGTTGCAAGAAACAAAGTACTTACCATGCGATTGCAAGGAAAGAGATTTTCCCAAAAGGCGACACGAGTTTTTCATAAAGGGAAAATACCAAGGCATGTGCTTTTCCTCTACGCAAGCATGCAAAACTGTCAAAAAGGCCCACCTTCTGTGAGATGTATATTCTCCTCAAATGAATGAAGATTCATATGTAAGAAAAAAAGTATTTCTCATACTGTTGCAAATGAAAGAAGTGATCTTCCTTAAACTTGGTTCTTCAAAATGTGGCATCTGGTGTTCTTCCCAACATGTGATTAAGTTTCACAAACCTGATTGCGAATTGCAAGGATGAGAAGCAAGAGCAACCACACGATGGAGCTAGACAGGGAGATGGAAAGTAAAGTGTGAAATGATTGCAGGCATAGAATGCTTTCAAAACTGAAACAGGAAGACACAAAGATGCTTCCCGACAATCACCACTATGATGCAGAGCAATCAAAAATGCAGTTTCATGTTCCGGTTCGAGATGTTTTCACCAAACCAGAACATATCACTCATCAGGCATCCTGTAGCAACATAAAGATCGACAAAGGATGATGCAAATAGATGTCATGTCTTGTCAGACATTTAGATGCTTTCATTATGCATTTTGTAAAGTGTAGAATCGTTGACAGATTACACAAAAATATGTAATTGCATGTGATAGTATCATGTGCAAAGCTGTCTCATGTAATCATGCTGCAAGGACGTTAGGTCTTGCAGCATTGAATAAGTCAAAGTTAGTTAGTTAGAGATAAGGATTGAATTAGTCAAAGTGGTTGGGGTTTCCCCTTTCTTCTCCACTTTTCTCTCTCCTCTTTTCCTATATAAAGGAGAGAGTTCATTGTAATTCTTCATCTTTTGTTTGTGCAAATAAACTATAGGCAAAACTCTTGAGTTTTGAAAACTTTGTGTTTCATTGTAATAGAGTTAAGCGTTTGAATAAAGGAAGAAAGATTGACAGACTTTGTGTTGTCATTTTGAAAATCAATAAATGTATTCTTATGTTGCACTTGTTGATCCTTGTTCAAATCAAAATAGTTTCTTTGTTTAAATCATTGGAGCATCTTTAATTCAAGTTTTCTGAAGACTTTGTGCTTCAGGGAATCGGGATTACTATAGAAATTAGTGGCTGATACACTCCAAGGACTGAAGACTTTGAGCTTCAGTATTGGACAATAGATTAGATTACTTATTCGAAGTGAGGACAGGAGACTTTGAGCTCATTGTATCACCTCGTATTTAGATAAATCAACTGCTGCCACGTTTGATTGTTCTTACGTCAATCATCGAGTCACCGGTATTACTGTTGCAAGGTGAACTGTATGTGTTACAGTTCAGTTCTACTTGAAGCCACCTGCAGTAAGAAGGGAGCCCCCCTTATTGCTGAGAGGAGAGAGAAATCTCACATACTGCTGCCTAAAACACACGTTTTGCAAGTTGTAGTCTTAGTAACTTGCAAAATATTTAGCCAACACTCAAGACACAGGAACAGACGCAGACGTGGAAAAGGCACACAGACGCGGACGCAGATACAGACACGGACACGGGTATGGACACGAGCACGGGCAGAGACACAGATACGAACACGGGCACGGACATGGATGCGGGCGCAAACACAGACACAAACACGGACATGGATGCGGGCACAGACACGGACACGACACACCTGCGGGCAAGACACACCTCCGGACGCGGATGCGGATAAGGCACACGAACGTGGATGAGGATGTGAACGCCGACGCTGACGTGGACACAAACACGCGGACGCAGACACGGCTACAGGCACAAAGTTACTTCCAATGAAAGATCCAATCATAGATAATTCCTCTGTCGATAAGATTATTGCAAATACAAGAATGAATCATCAACACAGAGTATACACCAACAACATTGAATGGCCAAGTACTAGATATTTGCAATTATATTTCCATACGGTAGAGATAGATCCGACCATGAAGTACAAAGTGAAATATTAGAAATGATATCTCCAACGAAAGACTAGTGTGGTTGCTAACCACCGAAACTTCAAATACAGAATAGGGAGGGTTTGGCACCTCCAAAACTGCAACGACGCCAAACTCCAACTAGAATTTGCAAATACAAAGAAAATATCAAATTCACCATGCCTACTACAATGCCAAACTCGGCCTTATAAAGGGCTTCGGGAAGTTTCCCAAAGGGTTACAAATAGGCCGACATACTTTATTCATTATTCTATTACTTGGGCCGCCTTTTTATTAATTAATTAAATGTCCTTTATAACATTATTTAAATTTTGGGACCACTTAATTAATTTATTTATTAAGTCGCTTTATTAAAAATTTGGGGACATCACAAGTAAGCCCATGTTGCACCAAAACCTATTGGGAGGCTTGCACTTTGAGTATTGGAGCACAATCATTACAAAAAATGAGCTTACTATGTTCATGTGAACAACCTATGTGTAATTTTTATTATACTCAATTCAATGCTAAATATTTTACATGTGGAGCCTAGGGGTGTGGAGAGTTTGAGGGGTATGTGCACACATCCAAAGATGGAGTATGAAAATAGTTATGTTAAATGACACAAACTCCTTTAAAGCACTAGAGGTCCCACTTGATAAATAAGGATCACGGTTAACTCTTAACTCATCCGTTCTCTATTAGACAAAATATGGTAGGTTCGTCCCATCTATATCATAACACAAGCTAAAGGGTTCTTTTGGTGACACCATCAAAATTGTTTCTTGTCCTAAACCTCGTTCATTCACCCTTACTCTATTATTTGAATTTGTCTATTGTGTGATGATGCTATGGGATATGGAGCATAATACAAAAGGCAGAAGCATGCTTGTAGCTCATTAATCCATATTATGTGCTCTTGAATAATGCCATAGGATAAGGGGTGGCAATACCAAACTCTTGAATCTTCATGAGAGATTTCTTGGGCTAAGGCAAGGGCTTATGGGAAGAAAATACAACACTAGAACAACAAATACCAATGAAATACTTGCATTTTTCAATACTTAAAATCAGTCATAATCTGAAAATGCATTACAAAGCCAACACTAAAGATACCCAGATGGGTAAATCTAACAGCAAACATAAATGAAACATATCCATTTTCTGGCAAGAAGAATAGAGCACTGCAGCAAGTAATAACCAGCAAGCACAAGGCTCCAAACCTTAGATGCCTAACAAGATAGCTTCCAGCTTGAACAACATGAAGGAAATAGATAGTAATGCATCAAAACTCCTCCAAAAGCCTTCACAAATTGCCTCCAACAGCCAATGATCTGCCACAATGCCCTCATTACCCTCCTTGGAGTCGCACAGCTTTCTCAAGAAGTGCGGCCAGCAGCAAATGGTACGGCCCAACCCAAGAATATGTAAAACCCAGCAAAAAAATGTGTGAAGCAGAAATAACACCCAAAAATTAGCCCTTCTTGACCAAGTGTGCAATGCAAACTCTCGAGTCTCTTAACCTCAGAAATTTGAAATACAAATAAGTCCAATTGTGTTTCCTGAATGAAAACACCAAGCAATTCTCCAAATTATCTCTCAATAATGTGGAGAATGTCAACTGCAAGAGATTTCGTCCTCACAAACGAAGAAGAGCAATCTCCTCCAGAAAATGACAATATCCAAAATCAAAACTCATCATCAATGAAATGAACTCCGAAAATGTCTTTTATAGACTTCTCCAAGAGGTTTGAACCTTTTCTCCAAGCACTCTTTATTAGATAAAAAACATCTCTTTTAATTCTACAATATCGTCTTAAACATAAAGGGCCCATACATTTAAAATAAACCACTTCTCACTTTATAACTTGCCCACTTAGAGTCCTTTGTTAAACAAATTAAAATAACAATAAAGTTAAATCTTTAATTTGACTTTATTAATTAATAACTTATCATTCATTTATTTAAAACTCCTAGACTATATAAGATGTTGAGATAGTCATCAAAATTGAACCCACCAACAATACTAAAAATAGGAACCCTGCTGACTGGTCCATTCAATGCTTGAAACTGAATTACTATAAGCAGTAGGTATTGAAAATCCAACCCAAAATCACTCCAAAAAAGGGCATTCTAATCATAATCACAATGGGAGCTCAACTAACCATAAAAAATTGTCAAAATGTTGGATAAACTACCTCCAAGGTTCCCCTGACCCTAACTCATTAGCCTATGGGAACTATGATGTCCCCATTTTTTATATATAATTTAAATAAATAAATAATAATAAAATAATAGAATTTTATTAATAACAATAATGAAAGGAAAATTTTAAATAAATAATATTAAAATATTAAAATGAAATAATAAATTATAATACAAATAATTATAATATCATATTTGTGGTACTGGATTTGTACTGGCATCCCATTGGTCCAGATGCATATCCATAGTCTGTGGATGCATAGCCAAATGCAGTCCAGTTGCATATCCACGATCTGTGGATGCGCCTAGATGCGCATCAAGCACATCTAGAGACCATTTGGGGCCTATAAGCACTTTTCACTTAAAAACATATTTTAAAGTGATTTTTTATATTTTTTTCACAAAACCCTAAAACAGCCCTTTATGAGGATCTTACTAGACTCACTACGGCTTATGATGATGATGACATCCCTACCCATGGTGCATCTAGTGCGAGCGGAACCGCTTTGGGTTCAAAATATCTTGAACTTGCAGCAGTTGAAAATGAGAATCCAGTAGATGATTTTTTTGATAATCCTTTTGATGATTGATGAATCATGAACTACATTTTGTAATTGTAATGATTTTTATTGAAATCATGAACATAGACATATATGATAGGGGTTATTTGAATATTTTGAACTAAAAATTGGCATTTGGCATTGATCAATGATGAAGTATCATACTATCAAATGATTTAATTCTGTATATTTCTTTAATTTTTTCGTATATATATAAATTTATAATGTATGTATACACACACACACGTACCCAAACGCATGCAAAACCCCCCAAAAAAATTTCACGTACCGGGTTCTCATACTCGCAGCCGTACGCAGATTCGAACCAGTAACTTAGTATAATATTATAATTATATTTTTTTTTGGCAAAAGTGGCAAGCCACTATATAATTTTAAATATATTAATAAAACTAGTTCAAGAGCTCCTAGAGGAAAGAATCAGTAAAGAAAACCTCCATTCCTTGCTCAAAATAAAAAAATCATGTACATCTTATGCTTTACTAATCCTAGACTTCAACTAATAAGTTATCAAAAGCCCTATGACCACTAAAAATCTCTAATATCAAATGCCTTCATATATCATTTTGGCAATCTGACAATTTACATTAAAACACTCCATATGACTTCATATTTGATTGGAGCAAAAAACACAGTGACCCAATTCTGCGAAAACGATCACCATTAACCCTATTTGCTTGATTGCAAAATTCTCTCGCAAGACATTGTATGAATCTATACAGATTTCTTACGACACCTGCAAAGCTTGGAAGGGTTGGAATGAAGAGCAGCAAAATTCAAATATGGGAACATTAACCTCTGTTATGCTCAACACGGGGATCACAGAATTGACAATGACCAAAGTATCTTCATTCTTAATTCGAGAAATTCAGAGCCCAATTACAAATAGACAATGACCATAATATCTTCGTACTTAGCCGATTCAATTTCAAGGACCCATATGTCAAAATGCCAGAAAAGAAATAGTGGTGGAATATTCCTTGGACTTCAAAAGATCAAAAAACCCATTATTTATTCTTCCATTGCAACAAGGGTAGAATCCACCATACTGAATTGGGGGAAAAATGCCTCATGTTGAATAGGAGTAGAAGAAATATTGTTGACATTTGCACCCTCTTCTGCACTGTTTTGGAAAGCTGCAATATTCAAATCTGGAAGAGGGCAATGTGGCTGAATATGGGCAATTCCCTCACCCTGAACTTCCTCCCCTACAACTGGATTTTCCTGTTCAAGAATCTCAAGAAGCGCATAGACTTTATGTTGAATGTGATGTACCATATCACCACCTAAGCCTTTCCCATTATTCTAGAGGGCAACCTTGACATGTCTGTAATTTTGCCTCTCCAATTACCGCTTTGTGTTGTCATATACCACCATATACGCATGTCAATTGAGTAAGTATTGACGGGGAAATAAACCCCCAATGTGAGCATGACCATTCCATAGGTCATATTTTTGCACAACGCGAAGAAGTTTATTTCCACCCAACAACTCCCTTTTAACTATTTTCTACACAATGATTTCTAACAGAGAGAGGGATTGTAATAAATCCATGCATTCGAAAGAAAGATTGAGAGAATCTGTGATGGAAATATTAATCCTTTTGCTTGATCCTATGATCTTCCTAATAGCTCATCGTGTGGACACTCGCTGAATGAGAAAAACTGACCTAAATATTCATCGTTAATGTGCCCTGTGAAAGGTCGTTCCCAATCTTCAACTTCTAGGAAGACTATAATTTCTGGGTATATATTCCATGTGCAAGGATTTACAAACAAAGCACGAAGGGCAGATGATAATTTCCCCTTCCTCTAATGAAGCACCCCGATACATTTTTGAAACTCAAACGAAATCTGTAAGTTGAAGACAAGAAGCCTGTGTTGATAAGTGGAAGTAATTAAATCATGCCATCAATACCATCCAGTACCCAAAAATCTATTGAGCAGACGGTTAGGAAAAAAGAAATCTACTAGCATGTGCTAATATACTAAAGCATGTTGCCATAAGACATGCCGAGCATGTAGAAATGACAAGCTATCACATCCCTATTCCACTCCACATCGGTACCTTTGATTTCACATTCTTAGAAATAATTATCTGATGCCATCCCTTTGTTGCTATCGATCATGTCAAATGTCATTATATTTGCATTTGTTTCTGCAGTCAACATAACTCCAGTGTGATTTTCGCACATGTGACAAACCCAAACAAGATAATATAGATGTAATTTAATAAAGAGATCCTTTATCCGCTTATGCATAATAATGATTACCTTCCAACTGTATCTCAATGTACATGAAGATATCTTTCACATATCCAAAATAAATTCATTCTGTATGATCTTTGCTAATTGTAGAAAAGCATCCAAATTGCAATCCCCGGTTATACTACAATATTATAATTATATTAAAATATAATATAATTTTATTACAAGATAAATAATAGTAGTAATATTAAATTAAATAATAAACAATAATTAAATAAATAAAGAAGTTATAAGCAACAGAATAGGTTAATGGTCCACCAACTCAACGAGTTAGAAAGGGGACATTACAGGAAATACTTTGGATTATGAATTTTCATGACTTGCTTATAATTTTGTAGATTAGGGTGTTTTATAAAATGAAATGTTCCCTTTCTAAAGTTCATAGAACACTGTTGTCATTAGCCTATTTTCCCTTGGTCCCGTAGGCTAACTAGGACATGAAAGGGATTTAGAGGCCATTTGGCATAGGTAGTTTATATTGTAGTTCATTCTAATGCGATTTGAGACACTTTTGAGCATACTCACCATTTATAGTAAGTCAATATGGGCATTTTTGGACATCCTGTGGCAAAGGGGTTCATGATAAATTGTTTTCTATCGACAAAATCAACTATTTATCATAGATATAATTTATCATGAATTAATAAATCTATTTTATATAGAAATTTAATTATTTAGCTTTATTAATGCATAGTCCATAGTTTTGGGAAATATAAATTAAATGCCCCCTTCATTTTATAACGCATTGGACACATGAAAGGTAAAAGGGGAAGCATCAAAGAAAAAGCACTCGCGGAAAAATAGGAGCTGCGAAAAATAGGGAGCCACAAAAAAATAGGGGGAAAAAACAATGTTATGTTTTTTATCCCACATTGAAAAAACAAGTGAGTGAACCCATGAGAAAGTGTATAAAAGGAATGAAGTGTTCTCTTTTCAACATGCTTGGCTAATACATGAAAATTGGTGAAATTGTGGAGATTTTCTCTTGTGGGCTTGGAGGATGAAATCCCTCTATGCTGACATTCTTCTCGTTGTTGCAAGATACAAACAGGAGGATTGGAGTTCGAATTCGCAAGGTAAATTATATTGCTAATTCTTCTAGTTGTTGAGATTTGAAGTTTCCAAGAGAGTTCAATTTGGAGGGTTTAGAGTGATGCCATTGTTTGAATTGTTGTGAATATGTAGCTGGTAACAAAGATCATCAGTTTGGAAGGTTTTAAGAGTGTCATACAGGTCTGAAGGAGTCTGAACAGCAATCGTATCAACTGGTCTACATTAACTTATTGCCATACAAATCTGGAAATACACAAATAAGTTCAAGCTGCATTGAAAGTATGTGGGTGCTGTTTTTGAACTGCAACATCATTCTCGGGTACCGTACAGCCATAAGCAACATCATTTTGGTGTCATAACAGTGTTGGGTGTGCTGATTATAACGCGTGTCAGTTTTAGGAGAGCCATAACTAGAGTTTGGAAGGATTATAATCGCTGCAAGTGTGTTTAGACAGCAACCTCATGTAATCTCTGCAATTTTGTATGTTAAGTTTGCATGTTAATGTTGTTATTGTAAACAAATATCATTTTGCTGTCACAATATCAGAGATTTCAGATTCTTATTATTACTTCAGTTGCTAGTTATGAAATAAGTAAATGTTTGCCTTGGAAACTACATTGTTATGTACGCTTGCGTTCAAGCCTTTGGTGATTGGTTATTTTTATTCATTCCTCTCATATGTTTGCATATTCAAACAAACATAAATCAAAACTGCATATTGAGAACAAATCTGAAATCAGTATTTAGCTTGCAAGCCAACTGTTTGACAAAATTACAGTGAGTAAGAAAGGCACAAAATTGGTCTAGAACAAGGGGTGTCTTACATAAAACTTAATATCTTTGACTTCAAGAAATTATTTCAAAAATAATTTGCAGTTTTGACTACTTCTGAAAATATGTCAGTAAATATAGTTTTGTAAATTTTGTGGTTTTTAAATATGACCATTTAAATCTCTTGTCAAATTAATTTTCTCTATTCCTCCCGAACAAAAAAAAACATAAACAAGCAAATATTCTCTATAGTTAACATACAATGTCTATTGTTAGATTTGATAATACTGGTTATCCAACAATGTAATAATAATAGTTTAGATTAAGTTGTTTATCATTTTTGGGTAGTTATAAGCATCAGTTGGTTGTCGGTTGTGTTCCTCTTCGCAACCATCGGGTCCTTTAAATATGTTGTGTATCATAAAAGAATTGGTATGTGGTAGTCAGTCCAACTGTAATCCTTGGCCAACCATCTCTTCGCTTAAAAGAAATCGGTCAGATTTGAGCAATCCATGACCTTAGATCCTAACAAAGGTAGGAAGAGGCTATAAAGTAGTCAAGACGAAGTGATTAGAAGATTTTAACAAATTGTACGAGTACAAAGAAGATGAGAAACTTTCAAGGAAAATCCAGTTAGACAATTGCCAAGTCGAAACCCTTCCCTAGAACAAAGTAAAAACTAAAGAGTCAGGCAAAGTTAGTCGAAGCTGTAATTGGGAACATAGGAAAACCTTCATTGAAGAACTATTGAAGGGAGAGTGGGAACAAATTGCTAGACACATACCACTCTTTGATGAAACATACATAGAGCTTGCCGACCAAATAGGCAATTGTTCGTACAATTACTATTGGACAAAGAGGATGATAAAGAAAACCATGAAATAGAGTTTGCCAAGATACTGGAGAGTAACATACAATGCATAGAACAACTATCCATATTGGAGGAAACAAGAATTAGGGGAACAAAGATGAAGACCCCAAGGAGAAGAGAGTCAAAGAATGAAGAGGAAGGTAACCAAAGTGCAAGGGACATTGAGAGTTGATGTGTAGAGGACTCGTATGTGGCGGCAAATATAAGTGAGCACTAGAACGTTGAGAGAAAAACATTCCAACTAGGTCCAAAGCACAGGGTACATACGGATAGAGATATATGGTGAGTCCCTCGGCGAGTCCACGTGTCAACAAGTAGAAAATCGCCAAGTTCACAAGAAATGGGTTGAACGACCCAATAACGCACAATGAGACATGTGAAACTTTTTGGATAGCAAGCAGTGTAAGAGCTTGATGATAAATCCACAATCTCTTTGAATGCATTGTACAAGGCATTCCAAGCCGAGTTTAAATTTCTACGAGACAACAATGAGATCGTTGCCAAAATTTATAGCACCAAACAACGGAAGGATGAGAATGTATGATCTTACAATCATAGGCTCAAGGAATTGTTGGTCAATTTAGAGAATAAACCACCCGACAGGTTTGAAGAGATACTTCATCAAGGGGTTGATCCCCTCGCTACACAAGAAGATAAAATTGGAATCTCCATCCTCGTACGTTGATGCTTACAATTAGGCAAACGACATCAAGAATGAAAATAAAATATAGAATCCAAAATGGTCCAAGCCCTACGACGGGATATGATGAGAATGATGAAAGAATTGAAGGTAGAGAAAGGAACCAATAAAGAAATTCATGAACTATGGTGTACAAAGTGCGACATTGAGGAGCACATAAAATGTAATTGTCCCAGAAATATGTTTAGTGAGAATTGCTAGGTGAAGGGTCATTCAATAGAAGAGTGCCTATACAATTTGAAGACTAGGGCACAAGTACTCTTTACACGGAGAGTCACTGAATCAAAAACATTAAAATGCATCGCTAGGCGATTATCCAAATGAATGGGGGGAAAAATCAAATACAGAACAACTCCAAAGGACGTCCTATCCTACAGTATTGACAATGTAGCGAATGGGGACACTTTTTCAGAGACTGCCAAAATACAAAAGACAACGCACAATTATTGTGCAAATAGTGTGGACTATGTGACCCTGAAGACATTGATTACCTAAAGAAAAAGGATATTAATATGCTAGACTTAGAGGACCAAGATGAGGCAGTTATGGCAATCATGAGAGCACAAACAAAGAAGGCAATGTACCCACAACCTCTACATAGAAGGAAAGACTCCGAGAAGCTAGAGTAGATGTAGAACAACCTCCAATAGAACAACAAGTACGCCATTGCGGTTGGAGTTAGAGAAGAACATAGTTTGACAGGGCTACAAACAACCATACCCATCAAGGTTCACAAACCTTCTTCAAACCATGCTACAACTAAGAGTGGCAATTACGAACACGGTCAATGAGGACCAATGTTGGCAACAAGAAGACCCAAGTAAAGATGTGACAATAGAGCTATCGTCTAAGGGTGAACAAGACATCTACATAAGTAGTGAGTTGTCATTCAGATGGATATCATGGGGAAGAACATGACAAACACCATTGTCGATGGAGGCTCACAAGTAAATGTACTTTCAAAAAACACCTAGAAGTGCCTTGGGAAACCAACCCTCTGACCACCAACATTTCATCTGGTAGGTCCCTGTAATGTCCCCAAATTTTGGTGCTTATTTCAGTATTTTTCAACTCATTGTCCTATTTTATTTGTGGTGTGCCTTGCAGAGATCATTTAGGACACTTTGATTCACACTTACTATTTTTAGCAAGTCACTTGGATATTTGATCATACTTACTATTTATAGTAAGTCACCAGGGTGGCCAGTTGGCATCATATCTATATCTGGAAAGTGGATGGACTATTTGCATGAGTTGATATTGGCAAATTATCAAGGGTTTAATGATTTAAGTTAAATTATTAAAATTAAAACAAGTTTAGCTTTAATAATATTAACTATATTAAATGACTTTATGATTTGACGACATAAAGGGGGTTAATGTGAATTTAAGTCATTTTCATAAAGTAACTTTATTTTGGCACCTAGGGAGTTGTAAGTTTTTAAATAATTTAATAAAGTGTTTTATGGAGTGTACAATATAAAATGGGGATCACACAAAAGGGTTATTTTTCCCAATTCATATGGCACATTGGAATACAAAACCACCTCAAGACCAATATGATTAACACCACTTAAAGGATGCCAATGCAATATCCGTGCTTGAAGGGTTTTTATTCCTTTGTTGCTTAGAGTTGAGAAAGAGAAGAATGATATTGATATGAAAGAGACTAAACAAGAGTAGATCTGATCTAATCCAACTGAGAAAACTGATGTAAAAGGGAATGGAGAAGAAATTGAATGCACCTGGAAATGAAATAAGAGAAGTGAGTTTTCAGATCCGAATTCTCGACTGTCGGAATCACAAAATGACTTGTAATTGAAGATTTGGGCTCAAGACTATAATCTGACTCTCTGCCAAGTTTGAGGTGAAAATAGCAGGGAATTCGAAACTTGTAATACTCGGGAGCAGAAGTATACCAAGCAATTCTAACTAAATTTTTTTGGGTCTGTCCGACTGTGTCTGATCTTCCCGATTTTGTTCCGGTCGCTCTACAACCTGTTCCTAAACAGAAAAACAGGGAAAAAGGTTGGCTAAAGGAGTTTGCCTTAGTCACACCCCTGTTTAGGAATCAACCTTGAAAATAAAAGGAAATTGCACAAGGAAAAATGAAATATAAGCTAGATCTGAATTGAAAATCGCCTTATACCTTGATGGCGCAATGCTTCTTTGGATGTGATCACAAATGTTGATGCAATAGCTTGATCTAAAATGAAATCATGAAAGAAATGCCTTGAATGATGGATACTGTAAGAACCCTTTGCAAGTGCTAACCCCAACTTGTATTTTGACTAAACACATTTACTCAAACAGTTGGCATACATGCAATGCTATGATATCACTGAAAGATTCCCTTGCCAATTCTGATTCAAATTACATGGACAGACTCACATAGATAACATAGGCATTCGGTCAAACACTTGTCAAACAAGAGTATGGCTATATCATTCTAAAATATACATTTATTTCTCAAAGGCATTACATCAAACACTTTGCATATTATCCTTTGTCAACAAGTAAATAACTGTTCTGAACTTGATTCAAGTAGTTTTCTTAAGTAGACTGAGTAGAAAACCATGACATCATATATACTACGAGTGTTTAAAATTCCATTTCTTTCAGACTTGCATATTAATAGTTTGCTCACAAATGACAATAATGCAGATTTAAATACTGTATCAGATTGTCACAACTTTAACAGACATTAATTACAGCTAGTAAAGGATGATGCCATTATCATACCCGATGAGCATAAAGAACTCCAATGTGGTCGATTTGACCTCTACAATAGGCCATCACTGTTTGGAGATGTTATTCTGCACCATCTCTGTAGGGACTGAGATTTGTAATCATCCACGGCAAAATATATTCGCAGCACTGGAGATTTTGAAAATGAACAACGGTTATACATAGTATCTCAGACTTAAAGTACCAGTGTCCCTTCTAAGCCACTGCTCTGACTCATAAGTAAATCTGGGCATTTGTAAGTCCACAATGGTCTGCAGATGTGGCTCTTGGTATTCATGGCAAAATGTATTTACGACAGCAAATACCTCAGCTATGGCTTCTCCATTTGTGACAAAGGATAGCCAATAGAAACGCTTCTTTCTGAAATATTTTGCCCAGAACTATATTCCAAAGCATTGAACACAAAAATCCTTCAGCTGTAACAGTAAACTCTAGAATTGTTTCTCAAAAAATCAAAACTCACCATTGAAATTCATGTGTGAACTCTCGATGAATCCACTCTTAATGAAGGGATGTGTTTGCGTCCAACCTTCAGCTTCCAAGGTCTTTTTGTCCTTAGAAATCAGTTGCTGACTTTCAGCAACAAGAGAAAATGACTTCATAAAATATTCTCATAACATAATGCAAATGAAAGGATGTCCTTGTTTATATAGCTTTTTAGTGGGTAAATGCTTGTACTTTTTGCAATATGAGACAAAACATTCTTTACTTAAATTCCTCCTTATGAAGTAGCTTCTCGAACAAGCTGGAATAACTAAAGTGACTTTATATCATAACTTTATTATAGTCACTTCATAATTCAATTAATGATATGCACTTAATAATTAATTATTATATAGTATTACTTTAATAATAATTATAATACTATAACTCCATTAATCATCGCAAATCAATTCTAACTTCACCCACTGACTTACTATAAATAGTAATTCCCTCAAAACGGAACCAGAAACCTCTGAATATCAATGCTTCAGAACAAATGAAGAACCTGGTGAGGTAAACACTTACAATGGCCACCTGAAGAGCTCCAAAACTCCCAAACTGGACCCTCTAATGCACCATACTAGCCTACGACGGTCACAATAATAGGCCCATCCCTCGAATTTTGATGCTCACGAAAATGGGGACATTACAATATTGTAGTTTGCCAACAATGCTTGACGAAGAAGGATGAAACATGAACTGATAAGCTTGCATATTCTAAATATGCATGAGAAGTTCAACAATAAAGCTCTGTCACCACAATCACAAAAATCGCCAACTGTCCGACCACTATTGTCGATATGTCAACACAGAATGAATCTTTGTTTTGTCACCTCTGCTCACATACAACATTGTCATAGGTTCGCACTGTCTTTTTCACCACACCCGCCATACCCGGTTACAAAAAGGTTCTTCTTTATTTATACCTGTATTCGATCATACATATGTCGCCTTCACACCAAACATGCGACAACCCCAATGCTAAGGAAAATACAATTACATTTAATACATAGCATCGATCATAAATCTAGGACATACATAAGACCAATTACACACTACACCATGACCCACAGATAGGTCACACTTAAGATGTTATAATGTATATTACATTTTCCAAGAGCTACCAAAACCAAGACCAAAAGATGTGGCCACCAATAGACGAATCACTACTATACGTTGTAGCCGAATACCAAAAACATCTGATGAACTTGCACAACTATCTAGCTACCTGTAGAAACTCTGTAGCCAATGCAAGCACAAGAAACCAATAGAATAGTCCATGTGAAACAGAACACCGAAAGTATGTCAGTGCACCAAACACAAATAGATCATGAGTAGGACAATGAACACTAGGAACACCAAAAATGTTCATGCTGAACCTGTCTTGTGTATAACCGAAACTCTTGTTGCATAATTGATAATCAACAGGTACATAACCAAAACTGCCAACAACCAACCAATACTGCCAGAGTGTCGGTATGGAGGTTTTGACATCAATGAAAATCAATACCAGCAAGAACTCAATAAGTCTAACAATATGTAAGTGCTCTGATCAGAGACTTGCAGACTCATCAGGACTGATATGGGTACTAAGTCTCCTTGCTAGAGATATCACAGACTGCTCAATTTTTGTACCAAGGATCTCTGTAAGGTAAACAAATAATTTAGTATCACACCCTTCCTTGGGTTTCAGGCATGCAGGCAAGTGCAAGACCATCGAGAATTTACTTAAGTCCTGTACCCTTTCTCAACTTTCGGGCATCCATCCAAGTACAGGTACCTTCCCAGTATCAAAACATGTTGGACATTGTTGGTTATAGTTTTGTTCGTTAATGATATAATGTTTTCACTCTCAGCTATATCTAAGACACCTAGGTATTGGGGACATCCCTCGTTACCCAGACTGCCTGCATACCCTGTATCCACGAGATCAAGGTGTTCATTGATTTGCACTCTGCTAAAAATATGTAGTTCTGGTTGAACTATGTTTTACTGTAACTGTAACGAAAATGCAACCCTTCCGGGGCATTAGTCGATCCCGAATAGTTCTTGGCAGACTATCACCCACTCAAGCGCGTCCAGCGGTTCCTATATCATCTACTACAAACACTTGAAGTGTTTTCCATAACGTTCTGGTTGAAAATATGTGTAAAGTTTTCCTATGCGCATGAATAGAGTTATTCATAGAAGCATTAATCTGGAAAAGATCCCGATTATACCCAATTAATCGAGAATCGGGACCTCTCCCAATTTTTTCCCCAAAAAATCGCAATTAACCGGTCAATGTAGCATTCAATGATTTTTTAAAAAAATCAAGATTTAATCGACAAACAAATTTGGAATAAAAGGGGATTATGTGATGTCCCTGATTTAGCAGTTGTCTGTGGGACAAGGTTGTTAGCCCATCATTGCGACCCTCGTGGGCTAATGCTTTGTTTTGAGGGTCTCTGGGTCAGGACTTACTATTTTGGGTAAGTCACCTCTTGCCAGTTTCTATTTCTGGATGGTAGAATTTGGTGTTCAATATTCAACATGATTTGGAGTTGGATCAATGTGATTGATTAAGTATTCCTTATTTAATCAATCGTGGAGTTATATAAGTTATATCATTAATGTTTAATGATATCTTATGTTTATATGAGACTTTATTATTATTTTTGAATATAATTATGGTTTCACGTATCCTAAGTTGAAAGGGAGAAGTGCTTTAAGTTATTTGAAGAGTATTGTTGAAGACGTGGCAAATTGAGCCTTCAAGAAGAAGACTCAACTTTTATAAGGGATTTCAAAAGTTAGAAGAATCATCTTATGCATTTTATACCATCTTTGAAATTGGAGTATGGAAGAGGGTTTCAGAAGTTTTTAGCTTTATCGAATTGAGAATTCGATCAAGTTTCTTCAACACTTTGAATTGGACTGCATGTCCAGTGAATTGTGTGTATCTTCGCTGGTTACAAACGCCTTGGGCTGTTTAGTTCCAGAATTGCTATGCAAAGAGGCTACGGCTGTGTGGTGTTGAAATTATATCGTGGGTGGATGGCAGATTTCCAGTGATTCGGCGTCACCTTTCCCCAAGCTTCAACGCATCTGTAATACCAAGCCGCGTTTCTTGTTTAAGTACTGCAGATGGAATGAAACATATTGCGGCCAGCATGCAAAAGTCATGAATACTAGTGGGAGTCTAGCAGCCAGCGAGTTAGGAGAATATGGAGGTGGCGTAGTACAATTATATTTAAAAATCCTCAATTATGGTTGCTTATGGAGTGAATACGGTATTTACAGCTACATTCTATATTGTATTTCGTTTAAGGAATTTGCAAGTTATTTAGTGTAGTTGTTATTTTGGCTTATATATCGGAAAATACTAAAAAAAAGACATATTTGATTTCAAAAGTAAAGTACAGAATTACTATTTGGTATGAAGTGAATGTTATATCGAGATTTAGCCAAAGAGCTAGGTAGGCTCTTTACAGATTAATCGAGAAAAAATGGCGCCAAAAATATGCCGCCAAAAAACCCTAAAAGATAGTATTTTTTCTTATACAATGACTTTGCAAAGGATTTTTCTTATAACTCCAAGGATTTGCAGAGGATTCTTGACGAGTTGCAGAAGGTTTTTGAGAATTTGCAAAGGAATCGGGTCGGGTCCAGGTTTTCTTTTGAACTCCATCTTCTTAGACTTTATCAAATATTTCCATTTCTTTGCTTGTCTTATGTTTATCTTCATTTTAAACGTATGTTGTTGTAGATAAAAAGTCGTTGCATTTTCCTTGGAATGTTTTCTTTCTCCATTTTTACGGTTGTTTGCATCAATGTTGTGAGGCATGTTGTCATGCGCCTAGTCTGACTTCTGTGCTTGCCAATAATCTTAGTCTGACCCAATAATGTGATTACGGCAGCGGCCTTAGTCTGAGAAATAAATTATATAAGGGGAGGAATGGATTTTGTAGCTATTGTAAGATTGAGTGATTTTACGCACTACCCCCCATTGTAAGATTGATTTAAACATAGTTACACCGCCTTGGGGGACGGGGGGACAGGTTTCCGGGCAGGGGGGACAGAGGGGCCTCAATTTGGGGACGGCGGGGGGGGACCGGGGGGTGTATATACTATACATGTGGTACTTAAAATGCTAGTTATGAAAAGATGTATAACAATATAAGACATAAAGATGTAAAACAGT
>MU228310.1:2356588-2378099 GCA_018584345.1 Thuja plicata
ATAGCATTGAGCTCTACGATATCCCCTGCCAACCCCTCTTCCAGGTCACCCCCCCTTGTCACATTTTCACTTGTACGAATGTCAGGGAAGAAGAACGAATCATGAATAGAAACAGAACGATGGATGAGGAAGGGTTCCAAGTTGAGTTCTTCAAGCTTGGCTCCCCCATTCTAGGCCTTTACTTATCGGATCTCTTCAATTATGTGGTTCGCACAGGTTTCCCCCCTCCTAGTCGCATCACATCATCCGTCCAATCCACAAGTCGGGATTGCCTCTTACCCAACAATTACAGGACTATTAAGGTTGGCCACACCTCCAAAATTTATGCATCAGTTCTTCATACTCTCCTCTCCAAGGAGCTGGATCAGCAGGGTATCCGTGCCAAGGGGACAAACTGGTTTCAGACCAGATTATTAGACCATGGATCATGTTTTGACTCTTCGGGCTATTATCGAGGAGGCTCGGCACCGCTCCCTAAAGGTTTACTGTTGCTTTGTGGATTTCCGAAAAGCTTTTGATTCAATTAGAGATCTGCCCTCTTCCAGAGACTCAAGGACATCAGCATTTTGGAGATCCTCTTAACTATTATCATGAGATTGCATGAGAAGGATCTTGGCCGTCTCAAGACCCCTTGCGGTTTCTTCAACTTCATTAGGAGTACCATCGGGGTCAAGCAGGGCTGCCCCCTTTCCCCTACTTTGTTCAGGTTCTACATTAATGAGTTGGAAACTTTTCTCCTGGAGCACTCTTCGTTGGTCGAGGGTTGCCTCCACCAAGTCTTGATATCTATTCTTCTCTTTGCGGATGACATTGTCCTTTTGGTCTCTTCTCTAGAGGGTTTACAGAGACAGTTGGATGGACTTGCTTCCTTTTGTGACCAGCGGCATCTCACGGTCAACTTGGAAAAGACTAAGGTTATGGTCTTCAATGGTCTCAAGATTTCTTACCTCCACTTTTACTTGAGGGGCGTTGAGGTGAAGATTTCTTTGTCTTATACATACTTGGGGGTCAAGTTGTCCGGCCCTCAGTTCAGCATGAGACCCGCCTTGCAGCCATGTATCAACAAGGGCTATGGTTCTTTGGCCCTCCTCGAGAGACAGTGTTTTCGACACCACTTCCAGGACATCGAGTCCAAGATGACCCTCATGGACACTCTTATCAGACCTACTGTCCTTTACGGTTCTATTGCTTGGGCGCCTTCACTTTTGGAGTCTGATTGGACTTCTTCTGTGGAGAGGGTTCAAATTCTTCTTCTCCATGTGATGTCCCCAAATTAGTAGGTTCTGGGAGCCTGATTGTGGTCAGCTCATCATCGCGACCCTCGTGAGTTGACAGTATGTTTTGGGGGTCTCGGTGGACAGACTGGTCATTTTTAGTAATTCTAGACTTACTATTTATAATTTTATACTAAGTCAGTCTGGGCCAGTTACTATTTTTGGCAATACAGTGGGTGACCAGGTTGATCAGGCATTACCAGCAGTGAATGTAGGTTTTATCACTTGAGTGCATATTTGTTAATTAATTTATGTTAATTAATTTATGTTAATTAATAACTATATGTTATTAATTAATAATAAAGCCATATTATTATAATAATACTTTATTATTATAATAATTTAGAAGTTGCTATCCCAGAGAGTGGTTAACTGATATATCATTTTGGAAACGATGGCTACTGAAGGGTTATAAATATGGATTCATTCTTAGAGCTGATCATCGAAAGTTTTATATCAAATCTTGTCTGGAGAATTGTCTCTGATTGTCTGAGCCCTTGCTGAAGTATAAGGGTCGAATTAGTTTCTAGAAGACTGATTCTTCTTGAACTAATCATCAATTGATTGCTGAAGTATAATCAATTGCGCTTCCTTCACACTGTCTATCTGTAACTTGGAGGAAGAAGTTATTCCAATTTTGTTTGAACTGGGACCTGCACAAGAGGTCGACTTCATTATCTTCTTGAAGAAGATTGTTAGCTGTGGTGTTTTCTTCATACTGGCTGCGGGTGGTGCTAGGAAGGATCCTCAGCAAAATTGCTATTGGTAGCTGGGATCGACTGCAGCAACTGATCATACTTATAGTTGGGCGTAGATTGTTGGTTTGCATCTGAATTGTGGCTCGACATTGAAGAGACTGCCGTGTGGGCAGAACTAGCTTGGCCGCGTGCTGGAGAAGTTTGTGGGTTGCCGCGCAAGACATTTGTCGTGCCTGGAGGACCATACTATGCGGGCTGTATTACCCGCCTTACGGAAACCTTGGTAGACCACGTGACATATTGCAGTCACCATTGCAGGCCGCGTGTCTAGTGCAGCTCTCGCGTGAGGATACCCGCGACATACATATGGGAATGTGAATACAAGGTTGGCCGCCATTACCATAATTGTTAGCTTTACAGTAAATCAGGTTCATTTCATCATTGCTTATTTCAAATAATTGATGCATGTAATTTCCAGAAGTTTTCCAATAATTTATGCTGGAACGATTTTGTCAGTAAATTGAAAACGATATTTAAATTGTGATAAATAAAGAGTTTCGTTTCGGCAAAGCTTATTGTTTATGGTTGCAAATCTAGTAAGCTATAGACGAGCCAGGTCAGGCTCATTACAGTGGTATCAGAGCGGTTTCCTGCCAGCCTGCAAGGAAATTGAGGTTCATTTTTATTATTCTTATTTGGGAATTGAATCATGGCAGACGATAGGAGATTTATTCCTGGTAGGTATTACTAGCGGAGAGGACAGTCACCCCCACCAAATGAAGATGCAGATATTCAGTTTGGCACGGTGCTTGGTGGTGATGATAATAATCCAGGCGGTTTAGCAGGTTCTGCAAGACCCGCAGCTGCTGCTGAAGCAGATATAGACAAGGAGGCTAGGGAAACCTTCAGGAACCTAGCAGCAGGCCAACATCATGTAGTTGATGTATTACATGAGCTTTCTGACACATTGAGACGGATCGTAATCCCGAGGGATCAGAGTAGGGAGAGGTCACGTGATGCTTCTGTCACATCACATAGATCGCGGATTGACGACAGGCACAGGGATTATGAGCATAGAGCCCGGAGAGATGACAAGCAGATAGGGCAAGTGACAGGGGAGATCAGTATAGACCCCAGGGGCCCAGGTTTATGAGACCAGAGACTGATGCAGCCAGTGCTAATGCTGAAAATACCCCTTTTGTTGATGATATAGTCACGCACTATGCTGAATGGGATGCCCTTCCTCCAGCCTTGAAGCTAAATTTGAATTATGACAGATATTTGACACAGAAACAGGAGCACTCAAGGGGAAGACCAGCACAGGATAGACAAAGGATGGGGCAGAATGATTTGAGACAGGTGGCTAGCAAGATGATGCTAGCACATTTTGATGGCAGCGGTAGGGTCACTGCTAGAGCTTGGATCCACAAGCTCAACACCTACCTCGCCTTGCGTCTGATGACTGAGGAGGATGCCATTAGATTTGCAGTTTTGCATTTAGATGGGACTGCACATGACTGGTGGTACCATGGATTGAGATCGCTACATCATGACCAAATTACTGACTATCAGGAATTTGTAGATAGGTTGATCGAGCACCTCGACAAAAAAGACCCAGAGGTTTATTTCAGAGAATCTGCTCAGATGCGGCAGACAACTAGTCTAGAGGGCTTCATCAGCGAGTTTCAGCGCATATCCGTCATGGTGTATGATATATCAGAGCAGAGGAGAGTGATGTTATTTTTGGAGGGGTTAGCAAAGCCACTCCATGGATGGGTTAAGTCTTTGGACCTACCCAATTTACAGGAGGCAATGAAGAAGGCCTGGGATCTTGAGGCATCATCTCGGAGCAAGGGTGTCTCGAAGTCTTCTGGTTCTCCACCTATTGATGAGGAGTCCCTGCCAGTTGTGCCTAGCTCTTTACATCCAGGAAGCCACCAGGCTTTGAGACCACTCACTTTAGCACCAAGCTCCTGGACAACCCCTCTTTGGTCGGCTTATCACCTCCTTCATTGGGATCCCCCCGGCTCGAGGTACCAAGCACGAGCTTGGTCCCTCTAGTTTCTCTAGATTAGTTAAGCCCCGCAGAGGCTCTTTTCAGAAGTGACCCACCTCTTCTAGGACCTCCTAGCAGCGATCATCCTACAGGACTTCTTAGAGGCGACCCAGGGACCCTCTTAGTTCTTCGTCTTACCCCTTTGTTCTCAGGTTCTTTGGTGATGGTTCGGCCCCTTAGAGGCGGTGTGGTCTCTCTGTTGGGCTCCACCTCATTTTATCTTTCTTTTTTGATTTGTTTAGTTATTCAGTTTATTTCTAGCTGCTTTTTCTTTTTCTTCTCGTGCACCATTTGGTGTCCATGCTGGGTGCTAGCTCCATGATTTTGTACTTGGAAATCCCTTTGACCATTTTGTGGTCATTAGTTGGACATTAGTAAACTTATCTTATCTTATCTTATCAAGTTGGTGAAACCCTTGGCGGCCATCCCTTCTGGAATGCATTTTTGGATGTCTTTAAATCTGATTCTCTTCTAGAAATATTGGTGGATGAACTTCAATCAGATTTCCCTGCATTTTAAGCCTCCCACATTGGTTTCATACATTTGTGCCCTACTGATTGATGGCCGCGTCTCCTTGTTACATCTTCATTCCTTTCTACCATGGACGTGTATACCTTCCAAGCCCTACACGCAAACTACTATTTGTTTTAGCTTCCAATATGAGGTTCAATATTTAGAGAAAGCGATTCGATTTTTTTTTATTTAAGTAATATGGCTTTTTTCATTATAATTATTTTGTTTGTCTTTTAATCATGTTCGACTTCTCTTCTTTCAAATATCACTTGTTATGGTAAGTTTATTGTTTAACTTTATATATGTAGACACACACACACACACACACACATATATATATATATAATTATATATATATATATATGTTATTTAATACTCAAGTCTTACTTATATTGTTTAATAATTATATTTAACAATAATTATTTAAATGTTTAGTTTTAATTTGTAATTAATTATTGGTAATGTTTGATAAATATTTGAAATTGACTTAAATTGGGAGTCTAGTTAACACTATAGAATAAAATAATTCAACTCAAATTAATTCAATAAACATTGTCTAAAGAATTTTAAAATCAAACTAAATTAAAATAATGTATATTGATAAAAGGCAACACATTAATGCACTTGTCAAATAATATTTTAATATATGAGAATCGTAAAGGTTAGCCTATAGAGGGGTCGTGAGAATCTTTCTTTAGTGCTATATTATTCTGTGTTAAGCTTTAATTCAGTGAAAGATGTCCTTTGCATTATGAAAAGTAAGTGAACTTACTTTTCCGGATACAGCATGCAAAACTTGTTCAAAAGACTAATACTTTTTAATTTTTTAATTTAAGATATCTTTATTGTTCTCATATCATGAATGGAATATATCTTCAGCAGATGTATTAGAAAGAGAACTGTTATATGTAGAGTAATAATGCAGTGGTACCTAAATTTGTATAACATGCAAAGTTTTCCATGGTTTAGAGCATACTATACTGAAATATCTATTAGCTAGATGGATTGGTCTAGCTATACCATTTTCAGTTTCCCAAAATTCCTACTCTACAAAGAATATGCAACATTATGTAATAACAGCATTACCTTTTGCTTAAGTACAATTTCAGATTGGCAACATTTTATTCTTTCATAAACGGTTTTGAGCTTGTGTTCATACACTTTCAGCCGACCACTATCTGTTCGATGACATCCAAAATATCCACTGTTTTTAGATAGCCTTTCATTTGAAGCTTCCTTCTGCAATTTCTCAATCCATTTGGATAACTTTTCTACTTCTTGCTGCATATCAAGATAGAAGCACAATCCACTATCACTGGATGAAATCTTGTCATTTTCCTTGCAAAAAATTAGGAAGAACTGTACTTTTGCAGTTACCTGTATACCAAGTAAAAATACAATATACGAACAACAAGTTTGCAGAGAACTTCATAATCTCCAAGTTCTCGATATTTAAGTTACAATATTGCCAATTACATTGGCACAAATAAACATAGAAAGATAAAAATCATATATTCTGTAAAAGCTATTGAAGAACTCTGAAATAAGAGAGTTTCTATTTGATGTGACTAATTGTTAGAAATTTCAAACCTTGGAGATTAAGTCCTAATGTTAAATAACATTGCATAAATCACAAAATAATAAAAACTTCAAACTGCAGATCATATATTCTGTAAAAGCTATTGAAGAACTCTGAAATAAGAGAGTTTCTGTTTGATGTGACTAATTGTTAGAAATTTCAAACCCTGGAGATTAAGTCCTAATGTTAAATAACATTGCATAAATCACAAAATAATAAAAAATTCAAACTGCAGAAGCATATCAAAATAATTACACATACAATTTTCATTCAAATTGAAAAACATACAAGGAAACCTCCAGAACAGCACACCTTATAGATGCAAAGAAATCAACTTACTCTTCCATTCTTTCAAAAGACATTCTGAATATGAATCTTCTAATCTTGTTCCTACCTTTATACTAATTCAACTAAAAATCTAATCTTCCAAGAAACAGCTTTAGTTACAAAAATCTTTATCACTTACAAGGGTTAGATGGAAGGCAAGTCTAAATCAGTAGTGTTCATCTACACTTAGTTTCACTTTAAACCTTAAAAGTGAAATGCAGAACAAAATAACTAGAGCCACTTTAACCATTATTTTATGTGGATGTGATTGCTAAAGTTGTTAAAATTGAAGACAAAACCCATATTCTGATACCAATACTAGGAAATATACTCCAAGATTGCATCATATACTCCAACAAATAGTAAGTGCAGTACATTAATAATCTGCTTCAATGACATTTTTTTATATTGTCATCCACTAAGCCGTTAATGAGGAGCAACTCATGATTACAAAAATAAATATCCAAAAATGGATTCAAATAATTTGTAATGTATTTTATAATAAAGGTAGGTGTCAATAAGCTTCATGTGCAGACTACATAATTATTAAGTTTAATATAAACTAAATTGTACACCTAGGAAAAGTAGTCATATAGCATTGTCAATAGGCACATAGCACAAAATCCAGTGCAAGAAACCAAACCATATTTCAAAACATAAGTTTTCCTTATGCATTAGAAGGCCATTCATAAACTCCAAGTGAGGGAGGCTGAGTATGAACATCTGAAGATTTCATGAGTAACCAAAAAGATATATTTTTTAAAACTTTTGAACCTTGCCTGCCAAAACTAAGAAAAGATAATCATAAACAATCCAGCATGAAAATAGAAATATTCATTTTGTATTGAATGGAATGAATATGGAGAACTCACAATACCCCAAGTTCGCAACCATGTTGGAAACCTTCTGCAGAAATTTTTAACTATCCAGGATTTATAAGCATGTTATGGGCGTTGGGATGCCAAGATTTTGGCCCAATACAAATCTTATCATTATGGGATTTTCGCTTGACTTGTGTTTGAACTTTGAGAAGTTTAAAATGCCCAAATATCGGACAGAATCATATGCACTACCCTCCAGTAAAGGGTTACAAACCTTTCTTATGCTTATTCTAGAAGTGAAAGATAGGTGATTATTTTAGTTAAGGTGTTCAAATCTAAAAATTGGTGTAACGAAAACTCTGGTAAGATCTTTGGGTCACTAATTTTGTAAAACATCTAAGGTGGTATGAGTGTTTCCATTCAAATGGAATGTATTAATGAGTGCTAACATATCCTGGCTATTTGTCTGGATTAAGTGTCATTCTCCTTGCAAATCTTTAGACATGTTTTAATTGTTTTAATTATTGTTTTTACTAAAATAATGTTGGATCATGGAGAGGTTATACTTGGACGTCCATCCATGGTGGTGGGAAAAGCATATTTGTTATTGGACATTTGGGAAGATATTGGAAATCTAGGATGTGTAAGACAATGTAAGAGGATCTTCTACAAATGGATCTTATGACGAATTCGGACAATCTTCCCATGGAGCACCTAGGATTAAAATCTTAGTCAATTTGATTGTTATGAAAGAATCTATGACATTTATGACAGATGAGGTAAATGCAAGGTGTGTAAGAGTTAACATCCAAGATGGTTGACTAACTTTGGCGAATTGTGAGATTCCACATCAAGGAATAGAGAACATTTTAAAGATATATTTGCAGCAAAAGCTAGTATCGAAGAAGAATTTGAAAATCTAAACAAGGAAGTATTACAAGCAGGCATGGATCAGGAAAAGTTTTCAAAAGAGAAGGAATTGCTAAGAAAATATAAAGATATTCTGGCAAAAGAAGATTTTTCTGGAAGCAAAAGTCCAAAGAAAATTGGTTAGTAGAGGGTGATAAAAATTCTAATTTTTTTCATTATAGCACGAAAAGGGGAAATATAAATAGGATTCTAAAGATTAAAGGGGAAAAGAGCAATACAATAGACAATCTTGAAGAAATTGCAAAAGAGATAATAACCTTTTTCAAGAAAATTCTGAATAATTGAGAAGGTTTAGATCTTAATTCGCAAAGTATGATAGCAAACATTCCAAGGATTATAACAAAGGAACAGAAAAAAATGCTGACAAAAAATTTACAACAACAAAGATCGAAATTGCATTAGAGCAACTCCACCCAGATAAAGCCCCAAGTCCTGACAGATTCCTACCATGTGTTTTTAAGAAATTTTGGTATTTTCTAGGAGAAATGGTGGAGGCACTAGAAAATGCAAGAAATTAAGGAAGAATACTTAAAGAAATCAACAAATCACACTTTAACCTAAGAAAGAAGACATAAAATTTGGATGACTATAGACTTATCTCCCTATTTAACACAATCTATAAAGTTTTGTCAAAAGCATTGGAAAATAGATTAAAGAAAATTCTCCCCTTTATCATATCCGAGGAACAAACATGGTTTGTGCCAGGAAGGTCCATTTTTTATGGAGTTATAATAGCACAGGAAGCAATACATTTTATTCAAAAAAACCTAAAACCTAGTATGTTAATTAAATTGGATATCAAGAAGGCGTTTGACAAAGTAGACTCGAGATTTCTTTGCGAATGCCTAGAAGCTTATGGATTCTCTAAACAATGGCTCAACTTGATACTTAATTGTCTCTCCAACCCTAGAGTCTCAATATTGGTAAATGGATCCTCGAAAGGCTTCTTTAATATATCTAGAGGGCTAAGACAAGGGGATCTAATGTCCCCATTTTTGTTCATAATTACGGCAGAATCCCTTGGAAGGACAATAAACAAAGCCCAAGAAAATGAGAAAATTAAAGGAATTAGAGTTACAGAAGGAATAACAAATATTACACATCAACAATTTGGAGACAATCCTATGCTCTTTGGGGCAGGGGTTAAATAAGAAGCAAGACAATTTAAAAAGATCTTGAATTTGTATACAGAGGCATCAAGGCAAGTTGAAACTTGAAAGTCACGAAAAAATCAGAAATCTTTTTCTTTAATGTGAACCCTAGATTAGAAACGGAAATATGCAATAGTCTAGGATTCAAAATGTGGAGCTTACTTTGTAAATATTTGGGACTCCCACTTGATAAAGGTAATAGAACCCACAAAATGTGGGAACCAATATGTACAAAAATGGACCAAAAAATGGATTCATGGAAAGGAAAATGGTTGTCTCTTGCAGGGAGAGCAACAATGTCAAAAAAATATTGTCATCAATAACAATATATCAAATGTCGTGCCTCCCCCTTTTAGCAGGGGCAAATGCAAAATTGGAGAATATAAGAACCTTTTATTGGCAAGGTGTGACAAAGAAAAAGAAACTAGCACTAATAGCATGGGACAAAATATGCAAACCTATTGAAAGAAGAGGAATATAATTAAGAAACCAATTGTGGACAAACAAGGCCCTAGGGGACAAATTGGTATGGAAAATATACAAAGAACCCCACCTGAAATGGGTAAATACCAGTGATTCATAACTCGCCACGGGTGTTGCGAGTTTTTGCAGCCTGCGGGCTGAGCAAGCTAGGCGGGTTTTCATGACCTGTTAGGTCATGGGCCATGACCCGCATGGCTTGCAGAGCCAACAGGTCATGCCATGACCCGTCGGGTCTGTGGGCTATGACCCGGCCAGTGATAGTAACGACTGCCAAATAAAAACGAAAAAAAGAAACCACTTTTTCCCTTTTTTTTTTTTTACATATGCTTTCTAATTTGCCCTAAGGTGTTCTATTTGCTTGTTACGAGAAGAGAGGAGAAGTGAGATTGAATGATCTTATCTTCGTTCATTACAACCTCTGCCTTAGGACAAAACAGATTTTGGACACTGAATCCTCTCCGATCACTCTAGAAAAGTAGAAGAGATCGATCCAGAGTTCGAGTGGCTCACTGAGTCTACCGATCCTGTCTTCACTGAGGAGGACCATGAGTGGGTTGACCAGGCAGACAGAGAGGCTGAGGCTATGGCTATGGCAGAGGAGGATACAAAACGATCAGCTGCCCATGCAGCTGATGTTGATCGGAGTGGCACCTCACAGGCAGAGACTATGGCTTCTCAGTCTTCCAGGACCTACCTTAGACGCATTTGTAGGATGCAAACAGACTACTCTGAGACTGAGGCTGAGCTAGAGCCTGAGCCATAGACTTTTTTTTGTTTACACATGTTTGGGAACATTTTATTTCATGGATTTTATTTATATTTGACAATATTTATAATTCTGCATATCTATGTTTTATATTTCCTTCAGCTACAATTTACGTTTGTACTTATGTGATGGATGTATGTTTATGTATGTGATCAAATTAGCTTCTATTTGATGATGTTATAGTGTCTTTAAGCTTTATTCAACAATGAGTGCATGAAACAAGCTTTAAATCGTAAAAAATCTTTTTTTTTTTCATTTTGCTAAGTCATAGTTGAGTCGTTGTCGAGTCATCGGCGAGTCACGGGTCAAGTCGACCTTGCCGAGTCATAGGCGAGTCCGAGTCATGGAACTTTGGTAAATACTAAAAATTCTATAGCATAAATACTTAAATGGGACAGAACCTAGCAACATCTTTAGAACAGCTAACCCTCCAAAAGGATCTAGTTTATCCTAGAGTGCAGAGAACTTATTTCAAACCAACTCACCTAGGACATAACAGAAGGAAACAAAGCCTTATTTTGGAGTGATTCACGGGGAAGATACACAACAATAGACAGTACCATGAATAACAATAGAGAAAAGGAATTATTGGAAAATCTATGAAGGATTATATTGATATACCCAGCGAAGATCCATCCCTAGGATAGAAATGGAAATCCTTTGATAATCCGCCCTTACAAAGAGAAAATATAGAACTTATCCAACTATATTAAAAACAAGGAAGATAACAATTAGAAAAGGGGAGGATAGATTAATATGGATTGGAGCAAAAACAAGGGAATATAATGCCCATGATGGATACACAGCTTTGACCAAAAGCCAACAAATTCCAAAAACAGATATACCTATTCATATGTGCTGGAATAAAATGTGTTTACCTAAAGAAAGCGTGTTCATGTGGGAAGCACTAAAAAAGAGGGTGTTGACTGCAGATTGGTTTAAAAATTTAAGATTTGATGGCCCCTCAAGATGTCCCCTTTGTGAATCAGAAGAAGAAACAATAGATCATCTATTTGCTAACTATCCCTTCACACAAAAATGTTGGCTATAGTTATGTAACAAACTTTGATGGGTGATTGTTTTACCCAATAATTTAATGAACTTCGTCAAGGGATGGCCTAATGCAAAACTAGTTTATATGGGATCTTATGAATGTCCTCCCCATCACTAGTAATTTGGGAGATATGGAAAGAAAGAAACAAGAGAATATTCCAAGGAAAAAAAATGGAGTGGTACAATATGATTAATAAAAGAGAGGCAGTCATAGTTGAAGTTGTAAACAATAGATTAACAACTTACATTCAGAAGGATAACTTATTCACAAATTGGGACAATAAGATTAGAAATAAATGGTATGGATTGAAGATACCCCCTATTATGGGAAAGGAAGTAATACAAGTAGAAAAGAGCTCAAAGTAAGTGGACTAGCCAAATCATGGTTGGTATAAATTAAATTTCGATGGAGCATCAAGATGAAACCTGAGAACTTCAGGAATTTGGATCAGTCACTGTCAAATTAGAAAAGCTAATTGGAGAAGTTACAATGTAGCAGAAATGGTAGCACTCACAGAAGGACTTTTGTTAAGTAAAGACTTGGGAATAAAAAAATTAGGAATAGGAAATTCAACAATAATTATCAATGCAGTAAGAACAGAGCTACTCCTAATTAGAAGCTAAACTCACTACTTGGGAGAGCTTTAGATTTATTAAATTTCGTCAAAGAAAGTACTATTAATCATATATACAGGGAGGCCAATCAGGAGGCAAATAGTCTAGCTAATATGCGAGAAGATGGTAGTATATTCAAAAAAATAGGATCCTAGATTGGCATTTGATAAATGGACAATCAAAGAAAAAAGAAATAAGTGAATATTGGCAAACCCTACGTGGAGGCTGAGTCAGCATAGAATTAGACAACTAAGACAATAGTATTGTTATAAAAAAAAGTGAGTTAATGATCAAAAGACATGTGATATAACAATTTACACACCACACATTTGAACATAATAACAAGCCAATTAACTTGACATCCACCTTAGAGAAATCAATAACACTATGGTACGATATTTTAGGCACATTTAGCTAAAGTTTCTTAGCATAATTCTAAGTTTAGTAAGACGCCGAAGATGATTTAGTGTTGTCCAATAAAAAATTTGGTGGAGGATATCATCACAAAGAATGCCAATACGGGGGTTGGCAGAAACTACCAAATCAGCATTAATTGGCACTACATTTCGAAAAGCTAAATAGCTTGGAGAAGGGTAAAGGCAACATCTACAATTAAAGAAAATTTGGGATAAAGAGGCTCTGGTAATCTAGTTGAAAAGGAAAAATGGATTCACCTATCCACCTCAAATCCAAAAAGAGGCAAATGGCGTTCCTTGGAGACGTGAAGAAAGAGAGGTTTAGAAAGATAATGAAGCATTCTCACAATTTGATCGTTAGAGCAGTCCAGAGGATTATCGGAGGACAATTCATCTACACGGATCACAGGTATAAAGTTAATAAAGAGATACCTGCAATATTTTTGGCTTCCACTCTACATTTGGAAGAAGATAAGAAAGCCATTGAAGAACTTTGCAAAGTAATCTTTGATAAATACATTCTTGGGGAATTGGACAAAGTCCTGGATAATATCAACAAGGAATTAACAATTCCTCAACCAAGTATTACAAAGTGATAGCCATAAATGGTAAATCTATTCCCAGAATGCCAATGCTGGAAATTGATGATCCTGAATATTTTTAAATTAGGAAGCCAATAATCAAAAGAAATGTTAATTATCTATTGAAACTCATTAGAATTAGGAAGAATCAAGGAGAGGAATGGCTGTAGAAATATATGAGAGAGGATGGGATAGATACAAGTGATGAGGAAGAAAGGCGGGAATTAAGAGCAACTGGACTCGAGCTAGGCAAGGGGGTGAACAAGGCAGGACCTAGCGACTCAACGACAAGGACATGGAGAAGGAGACCCTAAATATAAAAGGCAAGGCTATCCTCATGTGAAGAAATATACTTTATAGGTTATAAATCTAGTATTGTATAGTTTAAGAGTCTAAGGTAGTTATTACAAGTTAGGTTTTTTTGTAAATAGGCACAAACTCGTTGAATCGGTGGCTTGGTCACAATATTTTCAAAGACTTTACGTAATCCTATAATGGGAGAAAGATTGGGTGATTTTGATACTTGCCTCTGTTTTTTATATTCATAGATATAGTTTGCTTTTATAAGAAATGTATGGTATTTGGATACAGACAGCATAAGATAGCTAGTAAACTATGAATAGACCTTTATAATAAAATATATTTTAGTAAAAATTGGTATTCTCTGGCTTTATGTGGACGTGGAATTCAGTTTTAGACTACTGATTTGTGTGAAAAGTGAGATAATGGGCCAATTCTGTTCTTGAAATCTCATATTGTGATGAAGTTGGGGCAAATTAAATATTCAATAATATCATGTGATCATAGACACAAATAATTCTTTCTTGTATAAGAACCGAATGATTCATTAATACAAACAGTAAGGGTTAGGGCAATGATTGGTTGTTCCATATTGAAACCCTTTATCAAAAAATAAAGGGGTAACTGTGGATTGTTAAAGTTTGGGAGTTGTAGTTTTAAATCAGAGTATGGACTGATCAAATTGTTAAAAAGGAAAAATAGCTTTCAGATGGAAGGAGTGAGTAATAGAACCGATGTAGATAGAAAATATATAGTATGGACTGACCCAAAAGCTGAGAGATGACAATGTGATATGGGTGGGCATGTTATATATTAGTCTCTGCAACACATGTTCATTAATACACAAATATTAATAGTAAAAATCTTGAACGGCATTCAATACATGTAATGAAATTCATGAAGGATTTAGAAATCTATGGCAGTGAATAACCAAGATATAGATCAAAGAGGTAAAAGTTAGTCCCAGGTACAAGGCGAAAGAGAATCAGTAACAATCTGGGAGAGATAATAGATTTAGAAGCTTGCTAAACTGAATCAAATTTTATGTTTAAAAAATCCCTTTCTGAATTCCTTTCTTTTGGCTTAGGCCCATTGCTGACCAAAAAAAAAAATCTAACATGCTAGAAATATTTTACATGCTTAGAAAAATGTATATAGATCACCCAAAATTCCTCAAATTTGCTCATTGAATCTACTACTATAAAATCACTCACTTTGTTCAAAAATACTGAAATGCTAGTGTCATCCTTTAGCTTGGGCATCTAGGGCTTTATAAAGTTTTTAAAAAGACACATTTTTTGTGTAACATCCATGCTTAATCGCATGACATGATGAATTTACTCCACCAAACTTGCAGCAAAAAAAACTCCTGATTTGATAAGTACTGAGCAAATAATTGATTGGGTGAGTATAATCTTCTCTTTGTCTTTGTCTTTGTCAACAGTAACATTGGAATAAACCAAGAATGTTCTCTCTCCAACCCTCTTCAATATTTAGTGAAGATTCTCCCTCTTCCACATTTATAAAGACGAGCTTGAAAATTTTCTTTGACAACATACTCTTGTCAATGAGGGTTGTTCATTACATCATATTTTTATTGCTACACTAAATTACTTTGATGCGGTCTTCTCAATCTCTAAAGGGCTTAGAGAAATTACTTGATGCTACACTGTATTTTGAGTTTATCGATAAGGCCTATATTGATAAATTGCAACTTTGCAACTTTTAGGCTATCATATTTTAATGTATGATAGCATTGCTGAAAAGCAATTCTCAAGTAGAGAGGTACCCATATTTTTGCACTTAGTTCTTTGCATAAGTTTGCCTCCTTGCGTCTTATTATTTGTGAACATTGTCAGTATTTTGAAACCAATTTATCGTCCAATCTTCTGGCACAACTACTAACTTTCTCCCTTCTTTTGCATACATAGATGCCTGCTTTATCCCCTTTCCCTAGGAGATAATAATCATTGGGTGTTGCCATTGCACTATTTTAACCCCATCAACTACAACATTTGAGCACCTCTATCAATCAACTCCCTCCATTTAGATACTTATCAAATGACCCTCCCTGCCATATTCCCTCAAAGGCAGTGATCAATATAGTCGTAAAAGAGGATGCATATTAGTAATACATTCAAGTAAAGTTGGCACACAGCAACAAGAAATAATGCAGGAAAGTGCAATTAATCTTCTTAATTAGACTTAATTCATTTGCAACACGAACAACTATTGCAGGTGACGGTTACTTTGTTTGGCATGCAGTAATATTTGGTGCAATACAGCACTTTCAAGCTGTTGTTGCATTCTTGTATGTGCTAAAGAGACACAAAAAAATAGTTTTCCTACATGTTTGTTCACTTTTTTATGTTCATTCAGCATCTTTTATTATGTTTGCATGATCAAAACCTAATGACTGTCAACAGAAAAAAAAACACAAATCTATATGCACAGAGAACCTATTTCATATGCACAACCTTGCCAACACCATTTATCATAATATTTTTCGTGCAGTTGTCTCTTATTTGTCATTTCTCATTTATGTTAACCATGAATGGGCTTCTATTCTCCACCCTTTCAACCCTAAGTTGGATTTCTATGTCAAGAATTTCATACAAATTGCGGATGACACCATTATGATCCATCCTAAAGGTGATTTGCCACAAGGCATGATTTGAAATTGATTGCCATATTCTATGTACTAAGAGGATCTGTTTTGGTTTTTCCACTTGTGAGAGTGAAGACTGAGTACCACTTTCTTTTCAAAAGTTTTGCATATTGTGAGATATAGGAGAGGTAGCCTTGTTTCTAAAGAGACTCTAGGTTCTCTTTCCACTTTCTTACACTACATATCAGAAATGGCTAATTCTATACCTTTGAGGAGTTCACATTCAGGTGTAGAAAGTAACATGTTACCTTTAGAGCAACCAAGATGAGCAGCTCCTCCTTTTGGCCCTTTGTAGATGTCAGAGGCATTATGCAAACCCTGGATATTGCAAAATTGGGACAGAGAAAGGCACATTTGCCTGAGGAAATACTTATTCATGCACACTAGTAAGAGGCACCCCAACATGCTCACTCTAATTACTGTCATCTATTTCCCCTTTTAGTCCACAAAGATTGTCATATACTACTAATTTTATCTCTGCCACTAAGAATTCATTGGCCTCAGGTGTTACAAAATGTTATTGTGGGAGTTCCATGCTTCCTCCTAGGAATGCTATTCTGCTCCACTTATCATTAACACTCCCCTAGAGATATTATTGAATCCTACATTGTCGCCCTCTCGTGGCAAGATGATGTCTTTGCTTCTTCTTACACAAACATTTTACAATGTTAGTTTCTCATATTGATCTCCCACTTCTCTCTCCATCCAACTCACACTTTTGTCATTAGCTTTATGGATATCTTCATTAGTTGTGTTATCATTGCTCTATAGTTAAGTGTTTAATTACATTCCAGACTCTCGGGTCCTTTTTACTCTACTAATTTCCAAATATAAGTGAATTTACTTTTCCATTTACCCTCAATATTCGTGTGTGCATAAAAATATGATTTATTTACTTATCACTTCTTTAAATTGATAATTTCCTACAAACCACAATTATCATGGAGTGCCAACACTTGCATTAAATGGCATGTATTTGGTATATGTCCCAATGAGTTCCACACAAATAAAAATGTAAATCTAGAGAAACAGAAATTGGTATTTCAAAAGAAAATGAATATAAAGTGGACCCTAAAGATAAAAATAAAAAAAGTATTTCATAAAGATCGCTTACAGTCCTATATAATGACAAAATTCATTATAATGACCAAAGGAACACTTGCATACCAACATCTGCTGAATGTTTCTACCATCATAGGCCATTTTATGGGACAAATATGTAGATGGATGGAATTTTGAGAAAAAATCTTCCACCATTTGCCCGTAACTCCCATGATTATTACATGAAGGGATAGCACGAACAAGAATGGTAAACTGATCAGGTTGAGGCCTAGTCTTGTTCAATTGCTCGATTCTCCTCCTAGATATCCCATTGTATTCCTGAAAATTAAACATATAATATTTTCTCAATTTTCCACAAAAAAAATCACAAAAGATCATTGTTCCATCACAAAACAGTCATGATTACAAAAAAATACTTAGCCTGCAGACCAACACATTTTTCATGTAAGCATCTTTCTCTGCAACAAATTTTAAAAAAATGATGGGATAAAAAATAATGCCAGGAAACAACAGTAAAGGCATTCATATCTAATGACCGAATTAAGTACTGATATAAACCATTTTTTCTCCAAGTTTTGGGGACATGAGAATGTAGGGAAGCAAGGATGGGTTTCAAGGATAGCAAAAAAATTGATATATAAAGTATAATTACCAAAAAAAATTAAAAAAGTGACAAATCATCATTTATTTACACAATATGAAAAAAAGAAGCTGAAATTATATAAATTTGACAATTTCACATTCAATCAATCCAATGACCAACAAAATCATTTGTAGTATAATATTTATATTATTCATCCAGTATAAGATACAAAGTACAATGGATAATCAAACTCATTTTGTAATGCACATGTCATGGCATATTCCTCATCATTGGAACTAGTAGATTTGTGTAGCTCGTACAGCTAGATGCCAACCAAACCTTGTATATGCAACCTAAACCTCATCAATATGTGTTGAATCCGTAGGATTCACACCTCACCATATTGCTAGACTCCCTCTCTATTTTAGTGTCCTATGATCCATGAAATGTAAAGCACTATGTAATAATGTATAGCTACAAGCTTCTTTTCTCTTCTAGAGATAAGTCTCATCATCTTGATAAAGTAGATAAAGATGTCCATAGAAAAATTCCTCCAAGCGAAAGAGTAACTACTACCACAAACTCACTAGGAACTTCGGGTTCAATGCATAGACGGCTATGTGCAAAGATTGTTAGAAGTGTTAATTTTCTCCCACCTTTACAAAATGATAGGTGGAATGTGATCATTGTAGAATTAAAAAATGGGGTCTTTCCATCGAACAGCAGCTTTGTTTTGGTTAAGCACACTATCAATGCACTCATATGTCTCTCCAAGGTTAGGAGTCTTAAAATCTCCATATCTAACCATTCTCAAAATTGGAGATACTACAAAGGCTATATATTTCACATCTAACCAAAAAGTGTCCCTATTCGCCACCTCATCCTCAAAACCTACTCTATTTGAGCATTATTGCAAGTTCTTTTGCAACTCAACTATCATCTCCAATATAATCAAGTTGGATACATATCTAGTTTTGACTGGTTTGATAAATTCCCTCTAGGAGAAGGCTGAAAATAGTACATGCAATGTCGAGTGATTGTAAATAAACATCTACACATTTCTTGCATTGGCAACAACTTGTTTGATCCTCTCATTTTTTTGATGTCCTTGAGGGATTTTTAATGGCATACACTGTAATGTCCCAAAGTTTATGGCCTACAAATTGATATAAGATTTAATAAAGTTCTAATTAATGATTGAAACATATTTATATGAGCCTCCACTATTTATTAAACATAAGGGAATATCAATAAGATCGCTAACAGCAGGTGGACTAATATCATTGTGAAGTCAGCAACTGTGTGTAAGGAAATGTGTTTCAAAGGAATGCAAGTTACAAGTAAAAACACTCAAAACACAAATGCAAAGCAACATACAAAATTAGATAGAAGAAGACTAAAAACAAGAAGAAATGCAAACTCAAGTAGCAAACCAATAGCCTCCTTGATGCAACAATTTGTCCATGGATGTTTGGTTGGATGTGTGCTCACTCAATATTTCGGCAACATAACGGCACTCCAAGTGCAAAATGGGTGAGTGAGATAACAATGGTGAGGGGTTGGATTTATAGGTTTGAATGAGATGAATTAATGGTCAAGATTGATTGCAAAGATCAATGGTGGAGGATGCTTGAGAGGAATAAAAGGAATTAAAAATTCCTTCGTTGAGAACTTGGAGGACAAGCCCATGTGCTTGTGTAAGAAGCCCATATGCTTGATGTGATGGAAGAGTTGACTTATTTACCTAATTTTCATGATTAGGATTGTGCACATGATTGGACGATAACCAAATCTTCTTGAGAGGTGAATTCACACTGAGTTCACTAATGGAAATAATTGCAGATTTTGATAGGTTATGATGGGAGTTTTGGACAGGTTTGAGTTCTTTTGATAGGGGATTCGAAGTCTGAAAGTTTGAGAATAAAGTTGTGTGAAATTTCATTCCATAACTCGCCCATAATCTGGGCGAACAGCTAGGGTGTTACTTCCTTTTCAAGAAGATCGAACTCAGAAATTATTTGCATTTCCAGCACTCCCTTCCTTGGTGTCTAAACAGTCCCAGCCTTGGCATGAAATCATTCTTCCGAGCTGACAATTTTTTGACAAATTATCTCAGTTTTCTACAATAGCATTAGTGTTTGAAAAATTACCTTTGCAAGAAGTTGAATTTGGTCTGCAATTGCTTAGCTCGATCCTAGAACAGGACATTACAGTGGTATCAGAGCATCGAACCTGCCATCCGGTTGGGTATAATCAGAGGATTGTCAAAATGCTTAGTATGAGAAAATTCATGGTGTATCTTGTCCAAACACGACAAGATAAAAGGGAAGAAATACTCAGCATGTTTGATGAATATGATACTCTTCCTACACATGTTAAAAGAGATCTGCCCTTCATTGATTACATGGACTTTCATCCAAGGCTACATCACAAGACTGTTTTGGCAAAGAAACAATATCGTAAGTTAGCTCATGATCTACTTGCAGAAGGAGGGTGCAAAACATTATATGAGGAGTTTTCACCGGTCACTATTCAGCCCACAGGTGAACAAAAATTCAAACCAGCTATTGAAGAAAAGCATCATGAAGTTGTCATTGAAGCAGATGATTGTGAATCAAGTATTGAACCAATGCTTGAGGGAGAGACTAAAGAAGAAGAATTGAACTCATTGAGTTTGCAGGATACAGGGTATTTGGAAAAAGAAAACAAAAAACCAAATACTTGTGACTTGCAGCCTACGCATGGTCATGGGAGAGATGTTAGTGATTGCACGAGTTTCTTGATAGGAAGCTTGGAGGTATAGCTGTCCTACAAGGTTGTTCACACTAATGCATTTGATGGGCATCTTGTGTGATATCCCCTTTTCAAATAAGGATTTAATACATAATAATATTAAAATATTATAATAATATAAACAAAGACAATATAAGATTAAATAAGTTTTAACTAACGATTTAAACTTATTATTTAAAGAAATAAGAAACCATCACAAATCATCACAAACCATAATCAATAACACTAATATACTATTCATGTATGGTTAAAATCTTTACTAAACCACATTAGTAATATATAATGTTATTATTAATCAATAAAATATTATTGAGCAATATAATTAATTAATAATATATTGTGAACTAATATATTGATCAATATTAATTAATATATAATCACTCCATACAATAATAATAATATTAATCTATGTATGGTCAATCAATTAATAATTAATCATTATAATTCATTGATCAATATTAAGCAATAAATAACTAATATTAATATTAATCCATAACTAATATTAATAATATAACCAACATATAATCAAACAATAATATTACTAGTCGGTATACATAACTAGTCTCATTTAATATTAATAGGGACATTACATATCAATAACATAATCTTATATGAATAAAAATATTATAATTAATAATGAATATCATACCATTTCTTAATATTAATAATAAATATTTATACGAATAAAGACATTAATATTATATCATTTAGACACCCTATATTAGTGACTATATTCTAAACGGTGAATATAGACTTATGCTGATGACAACTAACGAAAGGAATACTATCTTGCTTGCATTACAAAGTGACATCTTCAATGCTGAACTCTGATAGCTTTATCG
>MU228310.1:2378774-2391390 GCA_018584345.1 Thuja plicata
TATAGGTTCATAAGTAATTTATCATTAAATTATTCTTTATAAAGTTAAGTGTTCTATTTAGATCAAACTTAATATTAATTTTATAATCGAAAGGGAATAATTTTATGTGATCAAAATAATGGTTCCAAATACCATATAGAATGAATGTAAATTCATTAGAGATGGGATCTCGGAAATAAAGTTATTGGATTCCATAAGGAATGAACTTTGTTTTCATTAGAGATGGGATTCCGATATCTATAGGGGGGTTAGTGGAGATTGTCATGGTTTCCTTATACCCAAATAGGCAGATTTGGATACCATATAAAATGAATTCTATATTCATTAGAGATGGATTCCTATCTGAAGGGGATTAGAGGAAATTATTATAGTTCCCTAGTCTCAAGATTATTATAATCTCATATAGGTAGTATATATACTGATAGCCAGTCATATGCATATGTGTAGGCTTGGATAACGGTGTCCGTATCCAAGAGAACCTAGGAATAGTGCTCTATGGAAAGACGGCCGATAGCCCAATTTCTTAGAGTGGATCTTATATCCCTCAAGCCAAAAATTGGGAATTCTGTGAAGCCTAATCTAGAGGCAGTTCTAGGGTCAAACCCCCCCTAACATAGATTAGAGTAACATATAAGTATTGAATAAAATTTTGTACTAACATCGGTTTTGCAGGTAATTATATAAGGAGAATAACCAGAGACATTACAATGGTATTAGAGCATGATCTTGCCATCCTGTAGGGTGAATGGTAAATAAAGGATCATATTAGAGCATGATCTTGCCATCCTGTAGGGTGAATGGTAAATAAAGGATCATTTTAGCAAATAGAAAATGTGTATGGAGTGTATACTTGTGTATGTTAAATATGCCTACTTCGTGTCTTCATGCATATATTACATAATTCCAAATGTGTTTAGTCTACTGTGGATTGATCTAGAGCAAGAAGAACAACTATAGAAAGATGAATTTAAAGTTTTGGCAAAATAAATTGGCACCATTACAAATAATCTATAAGATCAATTCTCTAGATGATGAGAGAAACTTTTCTTAAGTTACCAAACTCTTTTATCAAATCATAATGAGAAATTTATAATTGCTTGAGGACAAGCAATTTTGGGAAGGGCGGACTGTGATATCCCCTATATAAGATTAAATAAGTTTTAACTAACGATTTAAACTTATTATTTAAAGAAATAAGAAACCGTCACAAATCATCACAGACCATAATCAATAACACTAATATACTATTCATGTATGATTAAAATCTTTACTTAACCACATTAGTAATATATAATGTTATTATTAATCAATAAAATATTATTGAGTAATATAATTAATTAATAATATATTATGAACCAATATATTGATCAATATTATAATATATAATCACTCCATACAATAATAATAATAATAATCTATGTATGGTCAATCAATTAATAATTAATCATTATAATTCATTGATCAATATTAAGCAATAAATAACTAATATTAATATTAATCCATAACTAATATTAATAATAGAACCAACATATAATCAAACAATAATATTACTAGTCAGTATACATAACTAGTCTCATTTAATATTAATAGGGACATTACATATCAATAACATAATCTTATATGAATAAAAATATTATAATTAATAATGAATATCATACCATTTCTTAATATTAATAATATAATATTTATACGAATAAAGACATTAATATTATATCATTTAGACATCCTATATTAGTGACTATATTCTAAACGGTGAATATAGACTTATGCTGATGACAACTAACGAAAGGAATACTATCTTGCTTGCATTACAAAGTGACATCTTCAATGCTGAACTCTGATAGCTTTATCGTTGATTGTGCCACTTTATATATATACTCAACATATATATGCCAACTTGGTTATGAGACAATAGATTGCAATAATTATAACTATAAGAAAGGAGATGGTGATTAGAATGAATAAAATAGCAAGCTTAATATGCAGCAATATTGATGGTCAAGCAAATTATTATTACGCAGCGATACGAGTTCATAGAATATATTAGTTTAATCTATTGGAAGGATTAATGTAAATACTTTTAGCTTACTAATGGTTAGTCAACCAAGGGGCACGAAGGCAAGGGTTATGAGGAAATGACAGAACTTATTTCCCTTAATAAGTATTTAAGAGGAATCAAAGTTCTGGAAAAAAAAAGGGGGGGAAAAGAATCCAGACAGGAAATACACAGCAAATGAGGATCGAGAACCAAGAAAAGGACAGTCAATAAAATATTGTAAGTTTATATATATATATATATATATATTTCAGATTTAATAAAGGATATTATAATTTGGATATATGTATGTGTATTTCAGATTTATAAACAAGGGTATAACTTTTAATGTGTATTCTTTCATAAATCATTAGTAATATATAGAGAGAGAGAGAGGTTCATTGAATTATATGTAATAATATGTTGTTTATAGGTTCATAAGTAATTTATCATTAAATTATTCTTTATAAAGTTAAGTGTTCTATTTAGATCAAACTTAATATTAATTTTATAATCGAAAGGGAATAATTTTATGTGATCAAAATAATGGTTCCAGATACCATATAGAATGAATGTAAATTCATTAGAGATGGGATCTCGGAAATAAAGTTATTGGATTCCATAGGGAATGAACTTTGTTTTCATTAGAGATGGGATTCCGATATCTATAGGGGGGTTAGTGGAGATTGTCATGGTTTCCCTAGTCTCAGGGTTTATACCCAAATAGGCAGGTTTGGATACCATATAAAAGGAATTCTATATTTATTAGAGATGGATTCATATCTAAAAAGGGGGTTAGTGGAGATTGTCATGGTTTCCCTAGTCTCGGGGTTTATACCCAAATAGGCAAGTTTGGATACCATATAAAATGAATTCTATATTCATTAGAGATGGATTCCTATCTAAAAGGGGGGTTAGTGGAGATTGTCATGGTTTCCCTAGTCTCAGGGTTTATACCCAAATAGGCAAGTTTGGATACCATATAAAATGAATTCTATATTCATTAGAGATGGATTCCTATCTGAAAGGGGGTTAGTGGAGATTGTCATGGTTTCCCTAGTCTCAGGGTTTGTGCCCAAAAGGCAGATTTGGATACTATATAAAATGAATTATATGTTCATTAGAGATGGATTCCTATTTGAAAAGGGGAGCTAGAGGAGATTGTCATGGTTTTCCTAGTCTCAGGGTATATGCCCAAAAAGGCAGATTTGGATAGCATATAAAATGAATTCTATATTCATTAGAGATGGATTCCTATCTGAAGGGGATTAGAGGAAATTATTATAGTTCGCTAGTCTCAAGATTATTATAATCTCATATAGGTAGTATATATAGTGATAGCCAGTCATATGCATATGTGTAGGCTTGGATAACGGTGTCTGTATCCAAGAGAACCTAGGAATAGTGCTCTATGGAAAGACGGTCGATAGCCAGATTGCTTAGAGTGGATCTTATATCCCTCAAGCCAAGAATTGGGAATTCTGTGAAGCCTGATCTAGAGGCAGTTCTAGGGTCAAACCCCCCTTACTAACTTAGATTAGAGTAACATATAAATATTGAATAAAATTTTGTACTAACATCAATTTTGCAGGTAATTATATAAGGAGAATAACCAGGGACATTACATCTTGATAGCGCATATGAAGATGTCTCATAATCAGCCAATGATGATGACTCCACATCTTATATGAGTGTTGATGCTTATGTTAGTCGGGGTGTAATAGTCCCTACATATGGTGCAAGTCCTTCTTGGGACGGATCTCCTTTTGACCATAGTGTTGTTCCTGCTTCCTATACACGGTTGGGCATGAAAGATGACATTAATAGCATTGATATGTGTAATTAAGAACGCTCAATTACTTCATGTGTATTTGATTTCTCTCATACACCTGCTAGTTACTGATGATCATGCTCTTCTCGCTCTCCTCGCTAACTAACACGCTCGTCATGGAATTCCCCTACTCAAAGGCATGTACGAGGACTTCTCCGGGAGCCTCATGGTGCAAATCGTGGTGTTGCAGTGCATAATCTAGTACACACTCATGCTCTTCATGCTCAAGTATAGGGGGGCCAAAATGTTGATCATGGACCAGTTCCCCGACACATCGGCCTCCATTGTTTCATTCAAGGTCGACTCTGACGTCATCTCGCTCGACGGTCGAGAGCCACTACAGACGGAAGCCCAGCTCGACGAAGACGGAAAACTCCACGTTACGGTACACAAGTCAACGTCTTCTCGCTCTGTGATATCATCCCGTCAGTCGCAAGGGCTGCCCTCTTTGTCATCGCTCGCACCTCGCCCATCGAATATGAAGGGCGTCGAGATCTACTCCCTCCACAGCTCCCACAACCCAACTCCGAGGGGATCAAGCTTCAACCACACCGATTTCTATTCCATGTTCAATTCCTTTGTTGCCCCCAAAAATGCCAATCCCTGCCCCTCCAATCTAGCCACTTTTGATGTCTATTCGCTCCATTCCTCCCACGGCCTGACCCATCAACCTTCAAACTTCGAAGAAAAAAATTATGCCGACTATTATAATCCTTACACCAAACCGTCAATTGCTTCTACTACTACTACTACCACTGCTCGGTTCGGAATATATCCATCGGGCAATGGAGCCTTGCCTCCTTACAGTTCCCGAGCAGTGGGAGCAGAGGCGAACCAAAATCAAAATTAGGCCGGTTATCCTACGCCCAATTGATGAATGTTCTCCCCCAACACCACCGCCAAGGCTGCTAAGAAAAGTAGTGTTGATCCCAAGTTCTGTCAGCCAAAAATCAATGAAAACCAAGAGGTCCATGTTCGTTTGGAGTTCAAACGCTTCTCCTAACAATACCAACAAGCCCGATTACCTCACCAAGGAAGTAAGACAGCCCATTTCCCCTGCTCGTGACCAGGATCCCTCCCACAATGGCATACTCAAAGGCGAGCATTAGCAATGACCTAGGGAAGAAATCAATCAATCAATCAATCTTGTTTGTGTGTTTTATAATCTTTGTATTGGCTAACGGCTCAGATAAATGAATCTCTCTGTATTGGCTCTCTGTCCCTATCCCAGGTCCAGCAAAGTAGAGAGAGGTGTTATATGAGGAGTAAGGCGTGAAGAGGATTTCAATTTCGGGAACAAGAAAGACGAAGGCTTGTCTTGGGAGAAATAACCGAGGTTGTCCAAATTCAGGTCGAATACAACTGCAGAGCTTCACCCCAAGAGCCAAGATGCATAGCCCAGGAAGTTGATGCCTCCTGTCAGTGTCATGACGCGCCTTATCCTCATCATGGTCAGGAGATAACTCATTCGCTCAATCTCTTTATTGTTCTCTGATTTGCTCAATACTCTCCGCTCCTCACTTCCATACAATAGACATACTCTAACGCTATCCAGCTTAGAATTCAAACAGTTGTTTATACATCTTAGTTGTGTTTATACCATATAGCCAATTGGCCAAATTGGCAGGTTTGATTTGAATCGGTAAATTAACCAAAAAGTCGTTGGATTATTGTAGATACAGTGAACATTCATCAAATGATCCATTCATATAGTGAACATTCATCAAATGATTCATGGAAGAATTTCAAGGTCGTCAATGTTATTATATTTAATAGGAATACTGTTTGCAGGTGGAATGTTGAGATGTCGGCAATAATTTCAGGATCAATAAAGATCTTGTCCAATGCGGGTCTTGGCACGGCCATGTTCAGTCTAGGTAAGCATGCTCATGCCATTATGCTCCGACGCTAATGTTTGTATGTGAATCTTTTGTTCGTGTAATCTTTCTTGATTGGGTATGATATGGTGGTTGTTGCACAAGGTTGTTCATGGCTCTGCAGCCCAAAATCATAGCGTGTGGAAATTCAGTTACAACATTTGCGATGGCCGTGTGGACCAACTATAATGGCACTAGCCTCCCTTGCCATTGGACTCAGAGGCATATTTTGGTGAACATGTGTTCTTGAAACCTTGAGGGAGCCTACTTATAGATGGTTTCCAAGAGCCCTAGCACAGTAATTCCACTGTCCTCTATTAGAAAGTAGTGACGAAAAACCCTAAATATAATTGGTTATTTATTACATTAAGAAGAATTAGATGTTTTCTTATCTCAATAACTTAATTTAAGGCATAACAATGTTTAATGATGTGTTAATTATTGGGAAACAGGTAACCTCCCAGCAGGGGACATTAAATCCAGCCTTTTCAAAATGGATTCAAGATAGTGGCATTGCGTTTAGGAGATCAAACTGAATCCATTGGTTCTTTCCAAGAGTAGTTTTGACATTTTAGGTGCTCTCTGTAATCCTTGGAGAAGTATTCTATTTTTCCAAAAGTATCAATTTTCAATAGCTTCGCTATCCAGTGAGCTTCAAAGCATTTTGGCATATTCAGAATTTACTAGGGCTACTTTTGTATTCCCCACAACTTTGGGCAGAAGTGCAGGAAATAATTAATATTCATGCTGTCAAGAGGTGAATTGAAAGACAAATTACGTTAATTATTTATAACAATCATTTTAAGTGACTTAAGTGTCAAAAAGGTAAATAATTAAATATAATCACTTATTTGGGGCTGAAAGGTGTAAGAGGACACCCTTATTGCAACTAATTATTTGCACCTTATTCCCACAGACAACTTACCAACAATTTGCAAGTAGGCTCTAATGTTATTTTCAGTTTGTCATTTTTTTTAGTGTAGGGATTCCAACGTCCATTTGCAGGTGTAATGTTATCACCTAAATAGAGCACCCCCGCTGAGTAAACTCGGCCTATTGGTGAACATGGGAAAGCTTCCCTGATTGTGGGGTCAGATATTGGAAGCTGACCTCCAGTGTAAGCTGGTTCTTATTGCCACCTCAACTGAAACCACCTAAAACTAAGACTTTTACTGAGGGAAAGAGGTAGAAGGATGCATATAAATGAAATATAACTCCTAAAGGGCAATGCACCAAAATGAAAATTTGAGAACTAACAATATAACTAACCATAGTAACGAGAATCGCGATTCAATTCACCCTCCCCGATTTTTTGGGAGCCGGTGAATCAGATCGGCAATTTTTTGGCATGAATCGCCGATTCAGGCGATTCATCCAAAAATCGCATCAATCACCATGCGTGAACCGACATGAATCGGCCGTCAAGTCAAAAAAATTTAAAAACACTTGTTTTTTTTTATCTTTTTTTGTGTCTTTCCTCTTTGTTATAACCCTAAAGCTGGTTTGTTCAAATAACAAATGTTCATGGCGAGGTCCGATTTGGAAAGATATGTCTCTTAACGACCAATGGATGCAACTATCCAATACTAATAGACATACATTTCATGGATCTTCATCTTACATACATTTATGATTTGATGTCTTATGGAGCTGAAAAATAACTCTCGGGGTCTAGGGGAAGCACACAAGGGGCGTTGCCCCTTGACCCCGTCTTGGGGGCTTTGCCCCCAAACATCCATTTAATAATTTGGGGTGGAAACTGTGCCGATAAAAGTGGGGAAAAATTAACCTTCGAGTGTTATTAGGCTCCATATAGAAGATGATGATTATGAAGAAGAAGAATATCAATAAATTATTAATCCATTAGTTGAACTTCAAACAATGATACTTGAACTGATGTTATGATTTAATTTTAATGTTTTGAATCTTTGATTCTTGAATCTTTGATGTTGAACTTGCACTTGAAGTATATGATGGTATGATCATGATTCATGATGCTATGATTACTAGTGTTTTTGTTCTTTAAATGTTTTTATGATACTATGTGACATTCCAATCTTAACTCATGCTTCTAGGCTGCATAAATATGTAACGCATGTGATGGATTTATCATTTATGTTCCTTGTTTATGTATGTTAGCTTCTATTTGATGATGTTATAGTGTGTTTAAGTTATATTCAATAAAGGGTGCATGAAATAAGTTTTAAATTGTTAAAATCTCTAAATTTTAAGGCTTTTTTAAATTTGTCGATTCATGGGCAATTCGATTCCGATTCATGGGCGATTCGCGATTCGATTCGGCCTTGCCGATTCCGAGACAATTCCGGGTCTCGTTACTTTGTAACTAACACATAGTAAGAACAGTAATAAAAGCTATCTTGCACAACCTCACTAAATCACAATCTTTGAATCAACAATCTATTAAGAAGGCCAATAACAATAGTCCCCTAAAAAGGGAAAGAGTTTCTCACAATTTTGGAAAAACTGATTAAGCACAACTTAAAACCTGCAAAGAAGTATGAAACATTGCATAAAGGCACCAATATGGAATACAGCTTCAAGGACAAAGAACATCATAGAAACATGCACCAATACTAAGTACAAAATAACAGAAAAAATGGGAAAGGCATAAGCTATATATCACAACAAAAGGGTGTCATAAATCTGCATATCTCTGAAAATGGGTTACAAAAACACTTTGCCTCTGTCAAGAACTTAGGAAATGATACAAAACAACAAGCCAAAGGGAAGAACCGGTTACAAATGAGCCTTCAACTCATACTTATGCTTGTACATCCAATTGCCTCACTAATGAGAGCAATAAATTTTGGGTAGGATTCAGCCTACAAGGCCTTTTTTTAGCCCCTCAAAGCACTTCAAAAAGGCATAAAAATAATATATCCTTATAACTCCACATTAAATATGTTCCCTTAAAAAAATCCCAAGTCAAAAGCCAAAATATAACATTTATAAATTGACTTAATAATTGCTCCAAAGTCAATATTAATTAAGACAAGCTTAATTAATAACTAATCCATTAAATACCAAAATAATGGAATTATGACCCAAATACCATTATACCAAATCAACTGCTTTGCATTGCCCAACTGAACAACACCTTGCCAAGAATAGAACTAATAGACGAAGACTTAATATAAATAGTAAGCTCAAAACCAAGAGACCTCCAAAACAAGGCATTAGCCCATGGAGGTCGCAGTGATGGGCCAATAAAGATGTCCTCCAGAAGACTACTAAAACAAGGACATCACAGTCCTCCCTCCCCAAGATTGCTTGTCCTCAAGCAATCGCAAACCGGGGTGCTGAAGAATATCCTCTGATTCCCAAGTGGCATCCTCAACAGGAAAACCGGACCACTTAATCAAGAACTCTCTAATGACTCGCCTTCGCAGCTGTCTCTCACGAGTCTCCAATATGACCTCGGGAATCAACTCCAACTTACCCTCATCATCCAAAGGGGGTAACATAGAAGACAGAACAACATGCTTTCCCAATGCCTACTTGAGGCGCGACACATGAAACACATTATGTACTATACTGCCCCCAGGCAAATCCATCTCATAGACAACCTTGCCCACCCGCCGAACAACGCGGAAAGGCCCATAGTACCGAGGTTTGAGCTTCTTAGCTCCACCCTTCAAAATAGAAGATTGTCGATAAGGCTGCAACATCAAGTAAACCATATCTCCCACCTGAAAAGAACGAGCAACCCTCCTCTGATCAGCATACTGCTTCTGCTAATTCTGAGCCCTCTGGATATTGTCTCCCAGTGCCCCCACAATGTCCTGACTTTCCTACAACAAATCACCTGCACTGCGAACTCTGCTATCACTGAAAAGCAAATCCACAAAACTCAGAGGATCATATCCGTAGAGAGCTCAAAAAGGGGTCATCTGAATGGACATGTGATGAGTGGAATTATAACAATACTCATACAGATAAATCCATTTCACCCAAGCTCTCTGCTGAGCAGACACATAATTACGAAGATAGCCTTCCACCCACTTATTAACAATCTCAGTCTGACCATCAATCTGAGGGTGGTAACTTGTACTGGGAGTCAACTTTGTCCCACACAACCGGAACAGTTCCTGCCAGAAATGACTCATAAAACGGCTATCTCAATCACTAACTATATTCCGGGGTAAACCATGCAATTTGAACACCTCCTGGAAGAACAAATCCGCAACCTGAGTCGCTGAAAAAGTAGTGGTGATCGGAAAGAAGTGAGCATACTTCGTAAGACAATCCACTATCACATAAATACAGTCACGCCCCTGGGCCTTGGGTAGGCTCACAATGGAATCCATCGAAATACATTCCCACTTCCGCTCAGGAATAGGAAGCGGGTGCAATAACTCTGCTAGATACGTGTGCTCCTGTTTGTTTTGTTGGCAAAGAGAACATTCTCTGACATATTGTTGCACATCATACTTCAGTCCTTTCCAAGTAAACCTCTCCCACACCTGCCTATAAGTCTTAAAGAAACCAGGATGCCCAACTAAAGGAGAGTCGTGGAAAGCTCGCAACACCACAAACCCGGCACTCGATCCAAGTACCAAAAATACTCGCTCCTTGTAAATGATTAAATCATTCACAAGAGTATACTTGTTGTCATGTATAGTACCATCAATGAAACCAGCTGCCCACTGATCTCTAGCATAATCAGCAACAATCAAATGCCTCCAGTCCTCAGATATCACAGTCATAGCACATAAGTGAGGTCTCCTAGAAAGAGCATCAGCAACAGCATTCTGAGTACCCTTGATATAAGCAATATCAAAGTCATATGATTGCAACTTACTAACCCACTTCTGTTGTCTCTCATTGAGATCCTGCTAACCAAGGAAATACTTCAGGCTGTTGTGATCAGTTTGGATGCAAAACTTACTACCTACCAGATACTGCCTGAATTTAGCCAAAGCATGCATAATGGCTAACATCTCCATGTCATACACACTGAAAGACCTCTCCGGACCCCTGAGCTTCCTTCTCTCAAAAACAATGGGATGGTGATCCTGAGAAAGAACAGCACCAATGCCCTCACCCGAAGCATCACAATGTAAGTCAAATGGTCTGGAAAAATCGGGCAATGCTAAAACTAGACAGGAGGTCATAATCACCTTGAACTTCTCAAAACACTCCAGTGCCTGAGAGGTCCACTCAAACGCCCCCTTACGGGTCAAATCAGTCAGCGGGGCTGCATGCCGTGAAAAACCCGCAACAAACCTACGATAGAAAGCACATAAACCAATGAACCCTCTGAGTTGTGTCAAACTCTCCGGCGTAGGCCAGTCCAAAATAGCACGAACCTTGTCGGGGTCCATACGCACACCCTCTGAAATGATAATGTGACCAAGGTATAGCAACTCGTTCATTCCCAACGCAAACTTGGACTCCTTGGCATACAAGGAAGCCCTATCCAAAAAGTCCATCACTGTAACCTGATGAGCAAGATGATCATCCCAAGTCTTGATGTATACCAGTATATCATCAAAGAATACCATAACAAACCTCCTCAACTGACTGTGGAAAACTCTGTTCATGGAAGACTGGAAAGTAGCAGGAGCATTAGTCAACCCAAAAGGCATGACTAAAACCTCAAAATGCCCACAGTGACATCTAAAAGTTGTCTTCTCAATGTCCTCCTCTCGCATATGGATTTGATGGTATCCTAACCTCAAATCAATTTTAGAAAAGAAGCATGCACCATGCAACTCATCTATCAACTCATCAATACGCGGAATAGGATACATGTTCTTAATAGTCCTTCTATTCAGCATCCTATAGTCAATGCACATTCTGAGCGTGCCATCCTTTTTCTTCACCAAAACCACTGATAAAGCAAAGGGAGATTTACTAGGTCGGATATGACCCATAGAAATCAGCTCCTGAATTGTTTTCTCAATCTCGTCTTTGAGGCGCTTAGGATGTCGGTAAGGGGTAATCATAATGGGCTTAGTGCCCTCCTCTAGCTCAATAATATGCTCGATGCCCCTATCTGGTGATCTGCCATGAGGTAGATCACTAAACACTTTGGAGTGTTTAATCCTGAGTTCCTGTATGTCAGGGTGATAAGCTGATTTCCTTGACTCATCCAATGTGGGTAATATCCTGCATTCAGCTGCCCACTCAAAATCATCATGGCGAATGAGAATCTGCATCCGTCTAAGTGAGATAGTTCTACAGTTTTCCTCCTTGATCGCCTTAAGTATATGAGTCTTACCATCAATTTCAAACTTCATCTCCATATTCTTAAGGCTGAGATAAAAAGCCTCAATGGAGTGCAACCAACTCATGTCCAAGACCAAATCTGTACCCCCCATGTCAACTATATAGAAATCAGCCTTGAACTCATAGTTATTCAATTTTAACAAAAGATCTGGAATCATCCTATCACACTTGAGAGTGTAACCATCAGCTACCTTAACACGGATTCCCTCAAATTCTTCAGTGAGTAGTCCTCTCCTAGAAATCAACCATGAGTCAATTAAGTTATGGGTAGCACCTGTATCAAGTAACGCAATGACCCGCTGCCCTGCTAAAAGACCCCTCTTTCTTCATGCTAGAAAGATACACAACCTTAAGGTGAAAATCCTCATCCCCCTCCTGATGATTAACTGCCTCCTCATAATTTTCATGATCATCATCAATATGCTGCCCCTCAAAATCAGAGTTGTGCTCACCTTCGTAATAACATTCCATAAGCCTATTGTTTACCGTCACGGGTAACTTAATAATGCATAGACATAGTACAGGAAATATATTACACACAGAATATATCATAGAACAATAAACACTTTCATTAATCATTCCCAAAGGTTACAGTAATAATCCCTTCCAATGAGCAAGTAC
>MU228311.1:3438-19033 GCA_018584345.1 Thuja plicata
CCTACTATAAGAAATTTTTTTATTTTTTTGAATTTGGTAAAGTTTTCAATGAGTTAAGGTGGTCAGACACGGGAGTTTTTTTATTCTGAAAATATTGTAGCAGATAATTCATAATTAATTATTTTTTTATCATAAAATTACACAAAAATATGCATCACATCCGGGAAGGAGTCTACTACTTATAGATAAAATCTTATAAAAAAATATTATCATTTGATTATGATTAAGGTGTCAGACATACACCTACTTATTTTTTTCCTAAAATGTTTGTACTGCTGCATTGAAATCTATACTTTTCACCAATCATATTAACTTTTTTTTAGAAAAGGCCTAGTAGTTTAGAAACTACATTCAATTTCCTACAGATTTTATTCTTACAACTTTTTGATATTAGGTTGATAGCTAGTTCAAATTTTCACGTCAAGTTGACTAACCCTGATTTTGCTGATTTTTCATTGCCACTTAAGGGCATAGTTTGGCCCCCCATGATCTTGCACATACCCACCAATCTTTCTTCTTTTATACACTAGCTATATATTTTATCTATAACATATTTTGAAATCAAAGGAAAAATATATTATTTACATATACTTGTTTGGTGGGAACTAGACCCCAGATTTTTAGTAGTTTTTAGCAACTGAAAAATGGACTTCAAAAATTAAAAAACTATGTCAAATCTTGTTAAAAAAAATAATAATAAATTATAGGCATAAACTTCATCCATTTTTACACATTTCATCAGTTTACATTGTCCTCAAATTATAAATACAAATGCCACTTTTTATGTCGTTAAAGTCGAACAGTTTGCATGTTGTGGTCCTCTTCCTTTATAAAAGTGTGACACAGGTTTGTACTTTTACCCAGCGGTCCGAGATCACCCAGCGGGAAGAAGTCAGCAATGTTGATCTGTGGTATCTTTAGGGGACTCACTTGATGATCCTATTTTTTAGAGGAGGAGGAGGAAGAAAGAACCTTGACCTCAGGTACATCTTTTGGCTTCGGGCCCAGATTCTTATTCTCCGGGGACCAACTTGCCTTTTGTTTCTTTCCCATTTTGAGTGGCACTCCGGGCTCTACAACTGCCATTGTTCTGATGATTTCTGATTCACATTCAAAACTTAATAAAATAGCCAAGGATGTAGAATCACTTGGTAGGGGACAGGAGCCTACCGGGGTAGCTCCAAGACCGAAAGTCACTCTAGAGTTTGTTGCGTCTCTCAATTTCTGGGAGTTCTCTAACTATTCACCCAATTGCTCCATTAGGGGGGCCAAAGCAGGGGCCAAGACCTGAGGTGGGATGCCAAATTTATTCTTTCTATGGCATTTGGATTTCTCTTGGGCCTGGGAACCTGAGGCTCCCAAACAATACTTGTCTGAATAGACACTCTTTGGGTAGACCCTCTCGAAATACGAGTGGGTGCGCTCAATTACTTCTCTCGAGATGTCCTTGATATCCAAAATTTCTGATGTATCCCAATCTATTGGAGGGATGTCCATCTTATCTATATCTATATCTTTATACTCAGCGTCCTCTAGGGGCTCGGTGTCTGAAAAATTCCATGAGAATGTCCAGAGCTTGAGTTGTTCCATCATCCCTTTTGTTACCCTAGTGTAGTGTCACCTCTAGACATCATAATCATCCTAGCAGTTGGCCAAAAAATCTTCTTTGTGTCAAACATGGGGGTTCACCCCCTTTGGAATCAACCTTGCTAGTCCCCCAAGGGGATCATAATCCTTGTGGTGGAAAGAATATTTTTCTAATTTGAAACTACTTATCTCATTTTTGGCTCCCCAGGTCGTGGCTAGGGAGCAAGAGTATTCCCCGCAAATGAAAGGGAATGTTGGGGTGGTAACTTTCTTGGCAGCAGCCAAGGCATGAGCCTCCAAAATCATCCTGTAAAGCTCTAACAAAACTACCATGTCCCCACAATGTTTAGGTAATAGGAAGGGTACTCCAGAGAATCTAGACAGCAAAATGTAAGTGTGTTGGGAGAATTGGATGAAGTATTCACCCCACGCACCAACCATGCCTATAGCCTATGGAGATAATCTATATCCACAATCACCATTGATCGCCTTGATCCTGTGAATGATGAAGGCATCATTAACTACAAAAATGTCAAAAACTTTGGTCCCACTGAATCTGGGGGAAGTGGTCCCATGGAGAGAACTTACCATGTCCTTCCCTGAGAAAACCAACCGTTGTTAAACTTGAGATGCCCTGGTACTGCTGGGCAAGTGGCCAAAGGATGTAGGAAGTCATCTAGAACTTTCACTCTATGTCAACCCTCCTCCTCTAGATGTCTACATGTTTGACAATGATGTCAGTCCAGTTAAAGTGCACCTTGTTGGTGGTCACACCATATAATAAATGATACATCTAGGGAGAGAATTCTGGGCCATGTGGCTCCTCGAAGATCCTGCATAAGAAGATAATTCCTTCCTAGATGGGCTCCTTGAAGTCATAATGAGAAATTTATATTCATGTCTTCTTGTAGTTCCGGCGTGAACTTTTCATCCAATGTGTGTTGAGGTCGCGCTGGGCCATGTCTTTCGTACCCTCATATTGCTGGAGGGCCTCAACCTTGGTGAGAGAAACAACTCCCACAAATTGTGGAATATGCCACCCTCTAGCAGTGGCGTCATTTTCCAATGTGACAATGGACACTGGGAATTTGAGGGGAGTAGGGGAAACCAACAAAGAAGCCATACTTCCTTGGAAATAACCCCTATCCAGGAGAAAAACTAGCTCCAACGCTTGTACTGAGCATGGAAACCTAGCTTCTTGAATGATTTTGGATGCCACTAAGTTAATTGAGATGGAGTGATTGGAGCGTCGGAGCTTGTAGATTTTTTTAATAAGGCCTTGTAATTCAGCCTAGGTGTCAACATTTGTGTTGGTGATCTCTTTATTCGTAGACTCAATTTGGGACCCCTGAATTGTCTCATTATTATTATATTTCTAGGTTAGCGGGATCTTTGTCGATGTCCACTCTATCTTGTTCTTCTTGCTAGTGTCTACATAGACACTTGGGAGTTGTAGACTCTTTGGAGGTGAAGACCCTGAAGCCATTTCTTGCTTACTTTAACCTGTACCTACAAATTGAACAATTGTCAGTACATAAACATTGAGAGATTTCAGATTCTGGAGGCCTTGAGAATAACTTTTCCTTTTCACCTGAAGCAAAGAATTTTCAGGGCATCCTAAATGAGATAATATGTTTGAGGTTTTATACAATTTTAACACATGATATATTTCTTGCTTACCGAGGATCCAAAATGATAACTCAAAAAGGGTTCACGTGAGGTGAAAAAAAAGGCCAGGTTAATTAACATGCTTGACATTAACTTGAAAAGGTAGAGATTGATAGTGATAAAATAGGTGGCCCTGCTATCATACTTTAACATGTGCTTGCCCACTCGGCTGAGTAATGACATAAACATATAGTTGTTTTGGTGAGAGTGGTATGAATGCCTTTTGGGACAAGTTTTAAATGTTTGTTTGTGGGAACTAATTTTGCCATTAAGGTAGAAAGTATGGAGGAGAGAGAAAATATTAATGGCCTATTGATGAGCTGGCCTCTAAAATTGACATACCTACCTCATCGTCATCCAAGGTAGTACCAACCAGGGTGGTGAACCTGGTTATTGGACAGACATGGTTTGAGACCTTGTAAAGAATTGGAATGATAATGGGTCCTCAGAGATGGCTCCCCAAGACACCCATGTAGACAAAAATACTTAGAAAAACTATCTTTGAGCAGAGAGACCAAACATAGCACTTTAATCTCGCAGAATTTACAGACAAAGCTAGACCTATAGCAAGCTACCAAAGCTCGCACACTCAAACCTACAGCTCTTGCAAACCAAATTTATAGAAAACACACTACAGACTCTACCATATGGAGAATTTATAAGCTACTTACATCATATACAAAATATACAAGATATACAACCAAAAATTTGTGCATTTAAAGACTTCTCTGCAGGAAGTGGGTGATATTTATAGAAATATATAGCTTAGGAAGGCATATGTCTTTCCATATGAGTGAGACAGATAAAAATGGAAGAAGACACACTAGACTCAAGGATAGCATCATGCTGAATGACAGAATCAACCCAAGGAAAAAAAAATAGATGAACAACGACCAGGAAAAGGCATAGAAAACACAACCCAGCCAGCAAAAACTGGAAGAAAAAACAAAGAGAAAAAGAAACACAGAAGAAACAAAATGAAATAGAAAGAAAATAGAAGGAAAATCCCAAGGGTCTACCTGATCCTCAAAATGCCAAATGAGAGGAACTACAACTACTTCACTCTATCACCTAAACACTCCACCAGACTTGATGAACACACCTCTCCACCTTCTAGCCTAAACATTTCTACTCAAAAAAAAAATTGCTTCGCTCTCCAAAATTTTTTCCAGAAGGTAACTTGGTTGTGGTAAGTGTAAAATGACAAGGTAAAACACCTTAAATAATGCATAAGAAAGCACACTAATTACCAAAATTAATTTTGAGAAACATGTCAGCGGCCAAGATCAGGACCCACAAACACCTAACAGTCATCCCCCTTCCAAAGGAAAAGAGAATGATCATCGGGCATTAAAGATTTGGAATCACCTGCTTGGGAATGACACTTCGGGACACATATGCGACCAAAAGAGCCTGAGAGAGATAGGGAACCAAGACAAAAACAAAGAGGAAAGCAAGGGAAAAACCAAAAAGGGAAGAAAAAAGGGGGACTCAACATTTTGTGCACAAAATGCAGGGATAGGTACCTAGGGCATAAAAATGGTGACTCACTAGAACATATGCCTTGTGCATTTGAGAACTCCAGAACTTTGGTGGAATGATAGGGACCTTATCATCAGTAGAGAAGTGGTGTCATGTCATGACTTCAAATTCGGGGAAACCTCATGAGATTTAGATATTAATCTTTTCCACTATATGTGTCTTGGTCTTCAGATGAAGGGACGAAGATGGAACCTGGATGGAGATAAGAAAGGGAAACCACACTAACATAGCAAAGCCAACACCTTGTGGGTGTTTAATGTTTTCCCAAAATCCTGATTTTCCTACCCCCGACTCCTTTATCTCTTTTTTTTTTTGTGAATGGGAGAGGCGGTACTTCTTTCACCAAGGTCCTCAAGCTTAGCTTGTTACCGTGGTGATACTTATTTCACCTCATCATCCTTTTGATTATTGAGTGGAGCAATAAAATCCATCCTGGGGAAGTCTTCAAGTTATTTCCTCCTCTTAGGAACCCCTAACATAGAGTGCAATAAATATATCTTTCTCCGAGCCCCTTTTGTTCTTAGTATTTTAAATAACTCCCCCTTTTTCAAAATGATAGCTAGTCTTTTATCTTCTGGGGAGAAACATCAATATCTAGCTCATAGAAGAGCCTCTGATCCCGAAAATCTAGTGTGAGGAACTTCCCAAGATGAGGATAAGGCCAGACTTTGTTTACCATCTATTTCAGGACCACTAAAATGCACGAGGAGAATCTCTCAACTTGCATGACCGTTATGTGAAGCATACCAATCCAACAGAAGAGGGAAAAACATCGGGGACACACAAAAGAAATGAAACAAAAAAATATAGATAAGACACCAAAGGAACAGGGAAAAAAACCCCCAAAATTATTTACAAGGGAGGGTGTGCCGGAGTGACACACCCGAAGGCTACTTACAAGAGGTATATACATATGGTACATCTCCTACACAAGAGTTTGTTCTTATGCCTTACTCAAAATAATGTTTAAGGAACTTCCCATTGACAGGTAGTAGGATAGGTTCTCTAGATAAGGAACTAAGGCTATATGTGTTGGCTCCACAAATTTTGGAAATTTTATAAGGTCCAAGCAGAAGCCTTTGGAACTTGGTATGTTTTCCCTTCTTCTCCCGGGCCTTTTTCCACAAAAGGACTAGGTCTGAGAGCTGAAAAGCCTTGAATTGGGCTCTTGTGTCAAACCATCATTTGACTATAGCTTCGTGCCTCAAAAAATTTTCCAGTGCGCAATCTCTTTTCTCTTCCAACCGTACCAAGTTAAGGAGACACACCTCAATGATGTTATCCTGAGTATTAAACTCTTACAAGAATTGTAAGACCTAGATTTCTAGGTTCACAAGGAATAATAGATTTAGTCCATCCACCAGATGAAATGGAGAAGTGCCCAAAGTAGCATTGATTCGGATGTAGTCTTCCCACAAGGAAAACCTCAGTTTATGATGCCAATCTTGGGGATTCCTTTCAAGAAGGTGTTTGATTACCTCTAAAAGATTCTTGTTGGTTGCTTCTTCTAGCCCATTTTTCTATGGGTAGTAATTACTGGAAAACTTGAGGGTGACACCCCTATCATAGGTCCACTCTAATAATTGAGAAGAGGAAAACACTAGGCCATTATCACACACTAGGGAAAACAACATTCCAAAATTAGTGAAAAAGGTATCACTACATCCATGGTGTTGTTCTTACATGGTATAGCCTTGGTCCACTGGGTGCAATAATCATTGGTAGTTAAAATGTACTGGTGTTTCATTGACAATTTGGGATTTATCTGTCCTATGATATCAAATGCCCATTGGGTTAAAGGTCTTGCCTCAAATAAAGGTTAGAGAGGCATTGCCGGATTCCTCTCTCTTGAAGTGAAAGTTTGGCAGCTGTGATATTTCCTTACGTGTGTGTATACATCTCTAAAAATGTGGGGCCCATAGTACTTGACCCAGAGAATTTGATGAGTGGTAGCATCGGCAACCCATGTCCAGTTCCAAAATGACTGTGAAATTATTCTATCATTTTTGCATCTTGTTGTCAGTCAAGACACTGGAGGTAGACGCATTCATAGTTCCTTCAAAATAGGGTACCATTTTTTATCATAAAATGTGTGCTCTTTAGCTGGAGAGCCTGAAGTTTACTAGGGATGAGCTCTTCTAGGAACTATTTATTAAGAAGAAGGTGTACCAAATGTGCATACCAAGGGTCTTGAGTGATGTACTACATGGTATAAGTGTGGCATTTGATATGCGGGTGGGCTTCAGCCATAGATTTGCACAACCCTTGTCCTTTGACAAGTTTCATAGGTTGCATCTCTAGATCATACTCTTGGAGGATATCCATCCACTTCCCCTGACACTCACCTACTTGACTTTGAAGTAATAAAGATTTAATGACCTAGTCGGGGAGGATGGCATGCACATTGCTATGAAGAATGTAGTGTCAAAATTTCTTAACTCCCTGGACAAGGGGAAATGCTTGGTTTTCCAGAGGTTAATCTCGCACCTCTGCATTCTCAAAGGGGGAGCTCATAAAAGAAATAGGTCATTATTCCCCTTCTACCTTTTGGGATAATACGGTTGCAATGGACTGGACAGAGGCAAAATAATATATATAAAATGGGAGGAATAATATGAGCTTGCCAGAATAGGGGCATCCGTGATAGTCTATTTTTCCTCTAGGCTCCACTCAATTTTTGTATGGTTTTTCATCATATTGTTCAGAGGTTTCACAACTTTGGAAAAACTAGTGATAAAATGCCGAACAAAATTTTTCTTCCCAAAGAAAGACCTCATCTCCTTCTTACTACTCCACATTTGCAGTTTTAGCAGTGCTTCAACTTGCTCTAGTTCATTATATATACCCTATTCTAAGATGATATGTCCTAACAATTTCCCCTCCATTAATCCGAATATCTATTTCTTTGGGTTGAGTGATATACAAAACCAGTGGTACCTTTCAAAAATCTTAGAAAGATGGGTCAGATGATGACCTCTCTCTAGAGAGAACATAGTTAAATAATTCATGTAGATGATTATACATTTGTTGACCAAGCCTTTGAAGGATATGTCCATGGCTTTCTGGAATGTGGCCCTGACATTAATCAACCCGAAAGGCATCCTTCTATAGGCAAACATTCCCCACTTGGTAGTGAATGTGATTTTGGATCTGTCTTCAAATTTAATCATAACCTGATTGTATCCAGAGTATCCATCCAGAAAGGACATCATCTGGGAGCCATTAACAATTTATAACACCTCATCCATGGAGGGGAGGGGGTGGTTTTCCTTCTTCAAGGCTTTATTCAAATTCAAGAAGTCAACACATAGTCAGATTTACTCATTCTTCTTTTGGAATGGTACTAGATTGGCCACCCATGTGGTATGTTGGATTAGAAAGATTATCATTGTAGCCAATAGATTTTGAACCTCGTGATGGATAAGGAGGTCAATTAGGTGATTGACTAGTTTTTTCTTTTTCTAGAATGGCTTAGCATCCGGTTTCAGGGGGATGGTGTGTGTCATGATAGAAGTATCATAGGTCTTGAGATCTTCATGTCGCCATGAAATTACATCAATATATTCTTGGAGGACTGCGATAATCTTCTCTTTCTCTTTGGGAGAGAAAGAGGTGATGATGTGGACGATCTTTTCTTCAACGGCCGTCCCGATGTTTACCTTTTCATATTTTCTCCAATCAGGGTTTCGGGATGGTTTATCTTGAGCTCATGGGTCAGAGTCAAAGATCCATTCAAGGGAAACCATCCCCTTAGGCATAGTGTTGGTGGGTAGGTCGAGGATCCCACCCTCATTCTCTTCTTGTCTAGTATCATCATGTTCTTCTTCCTCCATGATCTGGTCTTCAAATATACCAATGTTTTCCGTGAAGGCAAGTATGTGCATATCATCCTCAAAGACCTGAAGATTAGTTATATTGTTGGGTATGGAGGGTGTGGGCATTATTTCAACTAAAAATCTCCAGAGCCGGGGAACCCGCCATAGGTTCTAAAGTACTAGTTGACATAGGTAATGCATCTAGAACATAATTCTATTTTTGGGGAATAGCTTCAATACCAAAAGCATAGAAAATATTCTATCAATCTCCACACCTAGTTACAATAGGCTATCAGACGTTTATCATAGCATGTGTATTGGCTCTAGATTTTTTAGACTATAAGTTCTGAGTCATCCATTGCCTGGAGCCACGTGACTCCTTTCTTGAGGGTGAATAGGAGCCTGAGGACCAAAGCCTCGTACTCAGTTATGTTATTGGTGCAGTCAAACTCCAAGAGATATGATGCGAGGAAAGAATTTCCTTGGGGGTTGATCAATTCTACACCAGCTCGACAACCTTGTTTAGTTTGGGATCCGTTGCAATTAAGGATCCAGACATCACTATTTTCACATCATGGTTGCAAATTTGGGTAGGGAATCATGGTTTTTTTGGGATGGGGGACAAGTTTAGGCACATCCCCTGACTGAGTAGATACGTGGACCAAAACATCCCTTGGAGGAGGCTCTGCAAGAGATTCCTCAGACAGCGGTTTGTTGGGTGTGCTCATAGTTAGACCTCTTTGGGGTGGGGCCTTGCCCCTCTGTTGTTCTACTTGAAATTTTTCAAGGCAGACCTTGGAAACATATACACATGGCGCACATTCCATATCTAATTAGTTTTGACAATGAACTCAGCACCAAGTGCTAGACAATAGGGAGGTTAAATTTACCTTATCACCTTGAGATTTTACATCATGTTTTAGCTCCATGAAGAGGTCAAGGATCCTTTGGGTGATGACAATATATTCACCAGGTATTGTTCCACTCAGGATAAAATCTAGGGTCAGGATTTCTTTAGCCCTATATAACCCGGGTTCGAATTCAGTAAAAGCAATTTCATTGACTTGACCATAATCAGTGAGAGCCTGTTTCATCTGAGGTTCTCTTTCTACACTGATTTGATTAGATTCTCCTCCACAAAGAATCCATAGATGGGATAAATTGGTCCATATATATCTGTTCAAGGACTTGGACCAATTCTAATTGAGGATCATCCTGTAATTCTCAGGGATGTCGACTAGCTGGATGTCAATGACACTGGATATCTCAGGATCTTGTACTAGCTGGACTGTGACATTTTTTAGTTCTTCCACCATTTTAAAAGTGGTCTTGTCCAACTAGATGACCACTCCTTTGGATGGTGTAGGAGTTAGTCTGAGCTTCTTACAAATAGATAGGGGCATGACATTGACTAAAGCTCTAGAATCCACTGAGAAGTTGTGTAGGTTTTTACCATAAATTTTAAGACTGGAAGAAAAAAGGGAGGATATTCTATACTCCCTTGAAATATAGCCGCATTAGCATCATAAAACATCATAGAGTTGGATGGCCGGTCACGTGATTCTAGGTTCTTCAAGTACCGTAGGAGACACTTTATCTACTCGGGACAACTAAGAAGGACCTCCATCAAGTTCATGGTTTTAGTAGTATTTTCCATCACTTTCGTGATATCAAAATTTGCTTTAGGGGCCCATGGACATCTTCTAATAGATTCATGTGTATTTGTAGGCATGGGTCCTTTTGGAGGGGGTGGATTAACATTTTCCAAAGGGTCTGGTGGAAGATTCAAAATCCATGGTGGAATCGATGTTGTTAGGGGACCCTTGTTTGATTGACTTTGGGTGTTGTAGGGAGTCCTGGGACTGGTAAAGGAATTAGCCTCAAATGTTGGGATGGAGTCATTGAAGAAACCCTATAAGTTAGGTTCTTCCTTTTCTTCTTCGCTATCACCAAAAAACATGGTCTCATAGGCAAAAGCAGAAAGATGTGGTTCAGCTAAGGATTCTAAAGTAGGAGAGTCAGTGTTTTATTGCCTATCAAATTGGGATATCAAGATGATCTTCTCCAGTGTGGCATATTTTACCTTGGAATGTGAACCAGTGTCATGAATCTGACACCAGGATGTTAAGGGGTGGAATTCAGAAAGTTGTGCAGAATGGCTAGGTCCTGCGCCTCCTTGGGTGTTGGGCTAACAGGGGGAACACCCCCATTGTTTGGCATGTTGTTTCATTATTGGTTAGGATGAGAATTGTTGTTTCCTCTATTTTTATATTGGTTCTGGGTTCCATAGTTATTGGAACTCCATTGTCCCAAAATTATATTCCCCCTTTCAGAGAGGTTTGTTCCATGGGGCGTAGGGGGTCTAATCTTTCGCTGTCCCATGTCAGTGGTGAGCGAAGAAAATAATCGCCAAAGGGATTTGACCTTAGTGGAAAGCTAGGTAGTGTTGTGTGCTTCAATGTGACCTCTAAATTAGGCACAAAATCAACATAGTCCTTACTCAATCGTTCAATTCACAAAGACAAACATGAATTGTTCATCTTGCAAATTTGATTGAAGCGACTTGTTGCCTCCTAATTAGTTGGGGATGTCAAATTTACTCTCACAACGAGAGCCAAAAACCTTGACCATTACTAACATGGAGGATTTATAAAGCATGAGAGGTAAGAAAATTTCCATTAATCTATGAAAGGAAATGCAATTAATCTAGAAATGAATTACTTTTAAACTAGAATTGAAATGCTATTAATCTAGAATTGAAATGCTATTAATCTGGAAAGTTTGAAAGATAATGGAATTAAGCTACTAAAAGTGTAAATTAATTACATTAAGAATCAACATGTTGCTTAATCCCAATGAAATTAATCTAATTATGCAAAATAAAGCTTAAAAGCATGAAAGAAATGAGACAAGATTTAACTATAAATTTGATGCTCTCCAATTCATCCTCTCAAATGAAGAAAAAGATGTCCAATATATAAAAAAAGCCATGGAAAGAGGGTGAAGAGTTTCTTGAAAAGAAACGGTTTCCTCTTCATTTTCAAGAATTGAGATTGAGACAAAAAAGCATGAATTATTTAATCAAAAGAGTGGATTATTGCCACATGTGTGACATTTCATATAGAATTTTGGAATTCTGTTTGAGGATAATCCATTCAATCAATTAAATAACTATTCAATTCCTTTTGATGTATATTAGCTAAAGGGGTGGAATTAATTTAACTTAAAATCACTTAGGACTTTAGAATTAAATTAATTAATCATAGGGATTTATAGCTAATAAACCTTGATAATTTAGGAATTAAATATAGTGTCAGATAATGTAAATTTAGGTTTTCTGCATTTGAGACTAAGACAATTAAAGTCAATTAGGAAGAGAATTTTCCTAGTACAATAGGACTTCAATGATGAGAAAATTGAAGGAGCGCACCAAAATCGATTAGGATTATTAGGTGCCAATTTTGGGGTGTTACATTTTGCCCATCTTTGAATTGATGTGCGAGCAACACATTGATTCAAAGAATAGTCTGATGTGAAGATGAAGATTTCAAAAGTCTAGGTTAGGTTTCCAAGACAACGATTAGATCGAGAAGAAGAATCATCTCAGAGAGGATCGGAATCGAGGTTAGATTGCCCCAATGTCCACTGATAGCTGATGAGGATCTAGGACTGTCTCCAGAATCAAGGTTAGATTGCCCCAATACGAAGGTTAGCCCTCCGACATATAGGTTAGGTTGCCTAGATAATGGTCTAAAGAGATTTTGAGATCCATCTTAAGAATGAAGCATAACTTTCAGGAATTAGGGTTAGATTTCCCCAATACCCAATGAGATTTCAAGAATCATCTCCAGAATGAAGCTTGATTCTTGAGGATCCGAGTTAGATTGCTTCGATACCTAGAAAGATAGATGGTAAGATGACAAGATGTGAGACATAGAGATTCCCCTAGAGATTCAAGATCATGAAAATCCAATTTTGACCCTAAGGTACTAAAAACTGAATATGCCCCAAGTGATGAGATGCCCCTAGCAATGTGGACTTTTGATTTAGATCAGAGTGATGTGAAAAGATTTAATGATGCAATCATTCTACCCCCTCTGGAGTGAAATCGAAAGATGACACATCATAAAGATGAGAGCGAGAAATCGCAAAGAGAAATAAGATCGAAGATACAGATAAATCCAGAGATAGATCAAGAGAAGACAAAATCAATTTGGAGCGATCAGGGAGTCCTACTAACTAGGTTTGACCATAGTTGACCAAGTTTGACTAGAGTTGACATTGATGAAAATATTGCAGAAGCTGAGAAAATCATAACAAGAGACGATCCTGACAAGAGAGCAACGTCAAAAAATTGACTGCACAAGCGTCCGATCGCGTTGGTCTCAAAATTTTAAAACGTGATTTTGAGCTACTCAGGAGTGTCAGATTTTGATTTTGATCACGAAAATGGATTCAGAATGGTCCATTTAGCCAATGGTGGAATTTTCATGAAAAATGGAGCACTTTGAAAAATTAGGTCAAAGGCTATATAAGGCCCAAAGGGGTCATTTTCAAATCATTATTCAGCTTTGACTTTAGCGATGGCGAGAGCTCCAGCTGACATTGATAGAACTCACATGCACACACACTGATTTGAGCACTCCCAATGACACAACCAGCCACTAGAGTATGACGCACCTGTAAGTAATTGAAACATTATCCTGCATTTCAAATTTTTATCAATTTTATAGCATTTTAGCACGTTTTAAAGCATTTTTAAAGTCTGTCACGTCCAATCACACGTGAGAGAACATTTTCCTCGTGCTGGCCTAGGTTACCTTTTACGCAAGTAATCAAATTCCTCATGTAGGTCAGGGGTTACTCACGCGGGTCCCTCCCTTGCACTCACGCAAAGTGCACACTTACACCGCGCGAGATTTCAGGAATCTCGCATGGGAAGACATCTTGTCTCACCCGAGTTAGAAAGCTCGCACGGGAAAATAGTTTCCTCGCATGGGAAATTCACTCAATTAAAAAATTTGTCATTTTTCATGCTGCAGAGTCAGCCAGTTACAATGTCTCAAAACTATGTTTAGGATAGGTCCATAGCTACATAATGCTTTGAAAAATCATCATGTTGAGGTACTGATCCAATTTTCATTGCTTGCTTTGCAGTTTGACTTCCCAGATATCACGTTCTAGTCACATCATCCTGTCATGGGTGAGTTACTTTAGAGGCTATCAGATGCTGATGGTGCCCACATTGATGGGCTCAGATTATCATACCTTCGTGATGCACGCGATATTTGGGTAAATCACGGTTTACTGGGTGCCCTGGTCAAGCATTTCCATTCGGAGACGAACACATTTCACTTGCCATATGGGAGATGATAGTCACTCCCAAGGATATTTATAGGATTTTGAAAGTGCCTTTTCATGGAGCTCATGTGGAGTATAACAATCAGCCACGAGTAGGTACATTGGCATTGAGAGCAGTCTTTCAGGATGATCTAGTGATGGGTCAGGTCATCTCATGGGAGGATTTGATTCATAGCTACAACAGAGATCATCCACTGGCAGTTGTGTTGCTACTTTTCTTGAGTTGCCAGTTGGTTCCTGATCATGGTCAGCATGGGTTGGAGTGCGGCTGGGGAGGTATGTTGCAGAGGACACTGGCCACACCTACATTTACTTTCAGATGGGGTAAGTGTATGCTCGCTCAGATGTTTCATGAGATGTCATCATTCTTTAGATCTAGGCCTGAGAGTACCTTCCCATATGTAGGATGATATTCCATGACACACAATAGCATTTGGATCCGTACATATATAGATACATAGGTCTAATGACGCAGCCCACACTGGGTAAGACAGAGTAGTGGTGGTCGCAGATAGATGACATGGTAGCAATCATATGGCGGCCTTGGATAGCCACAGAGGTGTGGGATGATGCTCGACATGAGTTTTCATATATGTTTTGTTCACATCCTTTGATTGGGCATACTATCAGCATCATTGAGCACTTCTTACTCACACAAGTGTTGCACTAGTTTGGGAGACCGCAGGATGTCTCTTAGGAGTTTTTTAGTTATGCCTGATTCGTCGATGAGATGAAGAAGGGTTGGCAAATACAGTTGGATAGAGGCCAGAGTATGATTGATGGTTGAGTACCACTAGCTAGGTGGGATTATATGGTCAAGGTGATGAATGTAGGTATGACACTTGCATATAGAGACAACATGTTAGCACATCCATTTCCCAGGTATACAGCTCCTATTGGTCTGATTCCTCATGTACAGTAGGTGGTATGACCACCACCACAACAACAGGTACCTCCATAGTAGCAGGCACCTCCATAATAGTAGGTACAATAGCCACCCTTATAGTAGCAGGAGAGGGTAGTACGACCAAGGACCTCCCAGACTGATATCCCTATTAGACCCATGGAGTCAGATGTAGGTATCGGGCCTAGTGGCAGTCAGGATAGAGCCACTGAGTAGGGAGATAATACCATCATGGCCAATGCTATTTTGACTGATCCATCGGTAGGCAGATAGGTAGCGCAGTTGTAGGAGGCTCTCTAGAGAGTCACAGAGAGAGCTAGATAGTCACAGAGGGAGCGAGATGACTTCCATACACAGGTGATAGTTTAGGAGACTCAGATAACTGAGCGAGACTGAGAGATCTAGGAGTTATGAGAGTCACTAGTGAGATCACAGATAGAGATGAGGTATGAGGCTACTCAGGCATCTTATTACTATGATGCTTACACTATTGTAGTACCTGAGGCAGCGGATCAGATTCAGCTATTTTCAAAGTATGTTGGGGCACGGGCCGCTCTATCGGGACCACCTCCACTGGGACCACCTCCTCAACAGCAGGGTATGCCACCCCCTCCACCTCCACCAGGTGGTTAGATGAGATACATTGACATGCATATTGTACCACCATTTTTATATATTGTGCTCGTGTATCACCCTTGTACATTTGATCGATATATAT
>MU228311.1:19307-31043 GCA_018584345.1 Thuja plicata
ACTATGCAAATGTTTATGCACATGTTTTATTGATGTATGAATGCAGTACAATGATAGATGTTAGATGGATAAATGCTATGTATGATTTTATTTATGCTTATAATGGATGCACATGTTTATGGATATATAAATGCGAATGAATGTATAGAAATTCACTTTTAGAAATGAATGTAATGCAATGAATGCAATGGTACTAATCATCTCACGTAGGATATTGCAATATACAATAGGTACTAACCAAAAGAATATGAAGGAAGATCAAGAACGAGGACCGAACACTTGTGCAGTCGAGAGGAAGCCAGGATAAAATATGAGGACCTTCGAAGAATGAGAAGACAATGAAGAGAGCACCAAAACTATCGCGATGCAAGCCTAAAATGCAAATGCAAGCCTAAGCTAAATGCAACCCTAGGACTTGGTTGTTGGACTCATCGTATTTATCATCATCGAGTAATTTTGTATCATCAGAGTCAATACAATCCTTACTGGTGCCACTGCAACCATAAGAATATGAATATGACTTTCATCCAATAAAATGTAGGAAACGAACATAAGCACCAGGACATAAAAGCCAAGGTGACCTGAACATTGTTTCCTATTTGATATAGGAAGAGTTCACAAGTAAACAAACAGAGCAATAACAGTTAAGGAGATAGTTCCAACCTCCCCTTGGCATACAAATAAACAAGATCAAGGGATGTGAGGCTTTTCCACCTTAATGCAGATGCTCTTATCACATACACCCTATTTATTTGACACTGCCAGATCAATGAAACCACACCCACAAGTAGTAGACAAATAAAATATCAATAAAATTAACGAGAAGAGATAGCATACAAAGAAAGAGTCAATCATAGTTTAGCATGTTTCAAGGCTTACGAATGTGCCTATGTTTGGGGTGATGAAAAACACCATTGTGCTTGTGAGTGCATTGTGTTTGATTGCTATCGAGAGACGTTTACGTGCGAGATATCCAACATCTGTTGAAAAACACAGATGTGTCCAAAGAGAGTGTTTAAAGAACACTGTTTGATTGGGGTGTTGAGAAACACTAGTTTGTGCCAGTAGAGAGTTGTCCTTTGACAAGATTACTGACTTGAGTGAAAACCAAAGAAGGATCAAAGTGGGGAACCATGCCCCCATGTAACGAATGGATTGAAGATAAACATGCACATAGCGAGATGATGTGTTAAATCTCAGAAGTATAGTGATAGTAGGTAGACTCAGTGAGAACCACTGGTGATTTTTGTGAGAGAGATTCTCAATTATAAAGATCAATAACGAGATCTAGGCATCAGTAGGAAGACTCAGTGAGAACCACTGGTGACTGGTGCAAAAGAGAGTCTCAGGAAGAGACAAAGAGATACAAAGCATCGGTAGACAAATGCAGTGAGATACACTGGTGACCAATGCAAGAGGAGAGAGACTCCAAAAGATAGGACAATACCCCTAGACTAGGAAGATGTCCCCGAGTGTGACCAGTTTCAATCCATGTGAAGTCGAGCAAAATCTTGAAGATGACTGAGAGCAGAAGCATGAGCACACTAAAGCAGGAAAGCAAACTGAAGCAGGAAAGTAGAACAACAAATGCGAGAAAGCCAAGAGATGCTATGAAAGATAGAGCATTGTGGAACAAGAGGCACTTGTTTACCAGGTTTTCATCAATGGCACATTTTTCTCTTTTTCTCTTTTTTTTTTTGTATTTTCATTTTTTCAATTTTTTTTGTACTTTTCTTTTTTTTTTGTATTTTTTGACTTTTTCATTTTTTTTTTGGTATTATCAAGGCACCTATTTACCAAGTTTTCACCAGGATAATAGATACATCAAAGCACCTCTTTGCTAGGTTTTCACTAAGATGATCATTTTTTCAAGACATTTTACAATTTTTAGGATTCTCTCAGAATAAAGTATGTACATGAGCATTCAAAAGATATCTCAACTGTAGAATTTCTTCAGGTGAAGAGCATTGATGGGCTCTTTGAGTTGTTCACCCTTTGTAGTGGAGAGATGATAGGAACCAGACCCAAATATTGTAGTAATAATATAAGGACCAAGCCAGTTTGGCTCAAATTTTCCTTTCTGAATTCGTTGTTGCTGATTCTTAGGGTTCTCCCTCAAGACAAGATCACCCATTTGGAAGTCTCTTGGTCTAACCTTCTTGTTATAGCTCTTATATATCCTCTTTTGATATGCTCTGAGATGTTTAAACGCCACCTTCTAACATTCATCCAACAGTTCAAGCTCTTGTAGCTGAGATATTCTAATATCATCATCAGTAATGAGGCCCTTCAGGGAGACTCGTAAGGTAGGAATCTCAACCTCAATAGGCAGTACTACATCTATGCCATAGACTAAAGCAAAGAGCATGGCCCCTATTGGAGTTCTTATACTGGTGTGATAGGCCCATAAAGTCAGATTGATCTAGAGATGCTAGTCTCATCCAGATTTGTGTACCATACGGTGTAGGATCTTGAGAATTGTCTTGTTGGAAGCTTCAGCCTGTCCATTACCCTGGGGGTAATAAATAGATTACTAGTGTTGAATAATGTTTAACTTAGTGCACAAATTTGTTAGATCTTTTTTCTTGAATTGTTCTCCATTATCAGTGATTATAGATGAGGGTACACCATATCTACAGATGATGTAGTTTAGTATGAACATGGCTACAGACTTGCCATCAGCTACACTGAGAGGTATTGCCTAAACTTATTTGGTAAATTAGTCAGTGGCAGTAATGATGTATTTATGTCCTCTTGAAGAAGAAAGATATATCTGACCCACTAAGTCAAAAGCCCATTGTTGAAATGGCCAGAAATTGATGAAGGGAATAAGCTCCTTGGCTGGAGCATGAATCAGATTACCATGTAGTTGACACTATTTGCAAGACCTAACAAATTGTGTAGCTTCCTTCTCCAAATTAGGCCAATAGTAACCGGCTCTAATAAGTTTGTGAGCCAGTGTCAGACCATTTGAGTGACAACCAAAAATGCCTTCATGTACCTCTTCTAATGCACATTTGGACTCATCAGGTTCTAGACACCTAAGGAGCATACCGTCTAGACCTCGTCTATACAAGTCATTAGCTACGATGACATATCATGAAGCATTGTAGATTAGGTGACATTTTTCATTTGTAGTATATGTGTCAGGAATAATTTGGTCACAAAGATAAGAGTAGATGTGGTGGTAGCGAGATGAATCATGTCCAATGACAGAATAGATCATCTGGGAGTCAGGAGAATCATAGGCAGGGTAGCATAACATATCCACTAGGAATTTGTGTCTGAAATCATTTTTTGACATTTGTAACATAGAAGCCAGAGTAGCCATAGCATCAGCTACTTTATTATCCACTCTTGGGATTTGATGGAAAGTAACATGAGCAAAGTATTTCTTAAGGCCGTCAACCATCTTTTTATAGGGCACCAAATTTTCATCTTTTGTTTGATAGTTGTCGTTCACTTGATTGATAACTAGTTGTGAGTCTCCAAAGAATTTTAGCTCATAAACTCACCATTCAATAATGATCTTTAGTCCATTGATCAAAGATTCATACTCAGCAGTGTTATTTGTACAAGGAAACATCATTTTGTATGCCTTTGGTAAGGAATACCGCTCAGGTGTAATAAACCAAATTCCAGCTCCTAACCCCTATTAGGTGAATGATCCATCAAAGAACATTGTCCATGTTTGATGCATGAGGAGCATGATGGACTCATATGGGAATTCAATCGTTAATGGTTGATGATCTGTAATGGGTGCTTTAGCCAACTGATTTGTGATCACTTTCCCTTTGATAGCTCTTCTCTCAACATATTCAATATCAAACTCACTAAGGAGCATGACCCATTTAGCTAGTCTACCTGTGAGGGTAGCTTTACTGAGTAAGTATTTCAATAGATCAATCTTTGCTATTAGCCTTGTAGTGTGAGACAAAATGTAGTGTCATAACTTCTGGGAAGCAAACACCACTACTAAGAAAGCTTTCTCAATTACAGAATAATTCATTTCGTAAGAAACCAATGTTCTGCTAATGTAATAAATGGCTCTTTCTTTATGATTTTGATCTTCTTGGGGTAACAGAGCACCCAGGGATGTTTCCATGGCTGAGATGTATAATATAAATGATTTCCCTTGAATAGGAGGCATCAACACAGGTGGGTTAGCTAGATATTGTTTGATCTGTTGAAAGCCTTGTTCACATTCCTTCTTCCATTCATAAGTCACACCTTTATGCAGAGTTTTGGTGAATGGTTGTGACTTGTCAGCTAACTGCAAGATAAAATGCCTAATAGATTGGAGCCAACCTTAGAGACCTATAATTTGTCTGATATTATGAGGTGGAGGAATTTCCATGATGGCTTGCACTTTTGAAGGATCCACCTTGATTCCCTTCGCAGAGATGATATAGCCAAGTAATTTTCCTGAAGTAACCCCAAATGCACATTTATTAGGGTTAAGACGCAGTCTCAATTTTTCCCTACAATCTAGTATAGGACCTAGATCAGTGAGATGTGTCTTTCTATCCATACTTTTATCAAGTGTGTCATCCATGTAGTCCTCTATTGTCTTCTGCATCATGTCATGCAATATGGTAGTGACAACTCTTTGATAAGTAGCTCCACCATTTTTTAGACCAAAAGGCATAACATTCCAGTAGAATGTACCCCATGCACAAGTAAAAGTGGTCTTCTCTTGGTCTTCTGGCACAATTTTTATTTGATTATAGCCAGAAAAACCGTCCATTAGTGAATACATCTCATATCTTGGTGTCATATCCATGATCATGTCAATGTTGGGAAGTGGAAAATCATCTTTTGGACATGCCAAATTTAAGTCTCTAAAGTCAGTATAGACCCTGATAGATTTGTCATGTTTAGTCACTGGGATTATATTAGAGATCCACTCTGCATAATCAATTGTTCGGATGAACCCAACTTTTAGAAGTTTTCCCAATTCTGCCTTGATCAGTAGAGCCACATGCAGATGCATCTTTCTAGGTTTTTGTTTGACTGGTTTCATACCTAGAGCTATTGAAAAGTGATGCATGATGAGATCAGGATCCACACCTGGCATGTTAGAATATGTCCATGCAAAATTTATCTTTTTTTCCTGGAAGAATTCTGTGAATTCTTTAAGTTCCTCTATAGATAATGATTTGGCCACATGAATGATGTGTGGATGTTCTTCTGTTCCCAGATTTACCGGCTGAGTTGGCTCAATTAACACTGATGAGCATTCCTAGAAGTGACTCAGAAGCACATCAAGTACCTCATCCTGAGGTACCTCAAAGAGGTTTTCACCTTTAGATACGTCTCTTCTTTTTTACTTTTTTTGGCTCTGATACTGCCACAATGTGGTTTTCACCATCAGAGAGCCTATTTTTTCTTCTTTTAATTTTGTGACTAAGATACTTGATGTCAACCTCGGTCATGTTGATACTTTCTTCACTAGTGGAAGACGTTATAGGTTCAACATCATGAAGGTAGCAGGCTAGAGCATAATCATTATGGAATGTAAGGACTTCACTGGATGAAGAAGGGGAATTCCAGTCTATTAACTTAGGATGTTGGAGTGAAAGAGATGTAATAGGTTCAAGTGCATTCACAGTATAGTCATTGAAAGCATGAACTAGAAAGTTGAGAGCTAAACTGATCTCATCCAAAGGTGTGTTCAAATCCTACTGACCCCTAATGACCGAAGTAGAAGACATGTTAACGTTTATGGACTCAGACTTGTTAGAACTTTCACTAGACCCCTCACTTATGTCGAGAAGTTTTTCATAAGATCCTTCTGACAACCTATCAAAATCATATTCATGAGAGTCTGTATCTGAATGCTGACTTGGGTGCTTGCACCATGAAGGTTTAGGAGTTCTTGCAATATTAGCCTATTCTTGTGAAAACTTCTCTTGAAATTCTTGGGGTATGTATCGCTCACCTTGGGAGTTAGGATCTTGTAATGCTTTCCATTGTTCAAAAATTAGTGCATCAAAAGGAGTGGTTTTATCAGAATCAATGTCAATTTTGACTATACTAATGCGTGGTACAAAATTATCTAGCTCAACAAAGAATGCTACCAAATATGGAGGAATGGGATAAGGAAAGCAATCCCCATTGGAGCTATCTTCTATAGTGTCGACTGCAGATGTACCTTTAGGTTCTGGTGAAGGCTCTAATTTTGGCACAAATTTGTTGATCCCTAGATGGAACAAGATCTTTTTGAAACCTAAACCAGTGGTGTCTTTTGTCTTTTGACCTATAGCTTTAATAGGTTCCAGTAACCCATTACCATTCACCCCTATCAGGCCACTCCCTTTCTACCCAAAATGTTTCATAATCTTAAGACCTTCATTGTTGGGATTTAGTTCACGAGCTAGGGAAGTCTGTTTAGCTATTTATTTTCCTTTGCAAAGCCAAACCTTAATATCTCTTTCCTCATCTTCATCTTCTAACTGTGTAGAAGACCGTACAAAGACACCATCATAAACTATCTTAGGAGTAGAAGAAGATCTGTTGTTCTCAGAAGGTCTCCCATAAGAACGAGGAGACAGAGGTAGAACTGCTAAAGATAGCATGATTTCTATTTGATATACTCCCATCCCTATGACTTTGATTTTAAGGGTTTGTTCCATGTCTCTGAGCTTGGCATCACAGAGTTCTATGTATTCTCTATTAGTTGGAACAAGACTATCAGCTAATTGACTGAGCACATTACAAGAAGAGCCCATACTAGCAGGAATTGTCACCTCTGCGCCTTGAAAAGAAAACTTAATACATTGATGGTATGTACAAGGAACCACTTGCATCTCATGTATCTATGGTCTTCCCAGCAAGATATTATATGTAAGAGGAAGGTCTAGCACCTGACATGTGACATCTCTTTCAACTGGTCTAGCCCAAATGGGTAGCACGAATAAACCTTTATATTTTCTCTCTTCTTCATCATAGGCCTTCATGGTAATTCTTTTGCGAGAATCTATGTGATCTTCACCATAACCTAGCTGAGCAAGAAAGTTAGCAGAGAAAATATTGAGACCAGCACCGTTATCAATGAGGACGCGGCAGACTAGCTATTTTCCTATCATGACTTCTATGTGCAGAGGAGCATTGTGCAGGTGACTAACTGAGTGATCATCTTCTTCAGAGAAGGAAAAATAATGTGGTGAAGTCAAGTGACCCACCATGGATTGAAACTAATCTAGATTGATGTCTTTAAGGACATTAGCTTCTGTGAGAGCTTTGTCCAGAATCTTCCTATGAGCAGGCGAGATCTTCAATAGCTCAAAGATAGTTATTTGAGCATTGGTTCTTTGAAGCTGGTCAAGAATGTTATAACCAGCTGTAGGAGGTGTAGGGACCACCCTCATGGTCTTGTTGGCAGAGCCAACAATAGTCTTATCCACAGTTTTCTTTGGTGTGGATGCAGTAACAAGAGGGTCAGACCCTTGATAGTGATTTTAGCGTGAGATCTAGTAACAAAGTTTGTACAATCTTGAGATGTTTTAGATTTAGATAATCAAGACCCAGGGCCTCTCAAGACAAATGGGGCCTTGGTTTTAGAAGCATTCCTGCTCCCCTTGCTAGTAAACATATTACAATATTCCACTCCAACAGGCTCAATCATGTTGATAACATTATCATAAGTGGTATGTGCATAGTTAACTTTGGCATTATTATTCTTAGTGTCAGAGTTCTCACCTTTCTCATGATGAGTAAAGGGATCTTCAAATGCCTGTTGATATGAATTCTTGTTATGATTCTCCACAATGATAACTTGGTTATCAATCAAATCTTGGAATTTATGACACAATTGAAAACAAGTAGTAGTCTTATGACCTTTGTTTTGGTGGTAGTCACAATACGCATTCTCATTCCACCAATGAGTTTGTGGTTGTAGATCGTATAGAAATTTTTCCAAAGGAGCAAGAATTTGATTTTGTACCAAAGTTTTGAAAACCACATCGAGCAGTTCTCCCAAAGAGGTAAATTCATGCTTGGGTCATGGTGCCCAAGGTTTGTTGCCAAAACATCTAGAAGGCTGTTGAGTATTGGTTACAGCCTTTTCAATAGCCTTGGTCACTTGCATACCAGAGGTGAGATTGAAGACTGGTTTTGAAGGAGTTCAAGTCACGTTATTGACCACCCCATCATTCACAACATCCCTATTTTTGTTGGAAAGCTTCCCCTTATCTTTGTTGGAAGATGAGGAACCTTGTTTGTTATCTTTATACAAAGTCAATTCTCCTTTTTTAACAATAAATGCTTCTATTCTCACAACTTGCTTTATCATGCTATCAAAATTAAGGGGACCTTGAAGCTGTACTTGATACCCAAAATTAGGGGTGATATTATCCAAGAAGATATCGAGTTTCTAGGATTTGGGTATTTTGTGAGGGTGCTTAGTGCAAAGTTGTCTCCATCTTTGGAGGAACATTAAGAATTGTTCCCCTTGCCTTTTATTGAGGTTGCAAAGGTCCCTTATGTTGACAGGATGTTGAATATTGTGAGAATAGTACTATATAAATAGATTGGCAATCTCATCAAAAGTCTTGATGCTAGTGGGTAGTCAAGAGAACCACTCCATGGCAGGTCCACCCAAACTTCATGGAAAAAGATGCATCAAATAGGGTTGATCATGTATAAACTCCATTGATAGGGCACCAAATTCTCTTAAATGATCCTGAGGATCAGTTGTACCCAGATGCTTATCATATTTGGGGAGTTCTACACCTTTGGGGAAAGGCGACATAGTAATACTCCTATCAAAAGGAAAAGGACATATGCTTTCCATCATGAACTGTTGCATGGGTTTGTCCTTATCCTTCATAAGTTGACTGATTTGAATTTGCATGTCTTGAATTACTTTATGCAATTTGGAGGTCTCACTTTCCTCTTCTTGAGCTACAAGTGTTTCCACTTGGAAGTTTGCAGGTAACTTAACTCCTTGTTTTGCTAAATCTAGAAAGTATTTTTCTTTATCTTTCGAAGGAGTATTTCCCTCATTTTGATGAGAGCTTTATTGGACTTTGCAGCATCTATGTCACTTTGAGTTATTGGCTCATCATTGTTACCAAGAATCTCATAAATACTATAAGTCTGATCTTGACCCTGGTGATGTTTCTCTTCTTGCTGACCTTGTTCATTTTGGGATTGGTCATGACCTTGCGTATAATCGAAAGGAGTTTCTATGTTGCTAACATGAGATTGTTTCATGTGCACCTCTTCAATATGAGTGTGAGTATTGTGTTGAGAACTCGTAGTCAATGTATCTCTTGGTGAATCAAAAGGATTGATATGTTTGAAAGGATCACTAAGACAGTGAGGATCGTTAATGGGATCAACCCAAACGGGTGACTTCCTGTAGCCTTGTTCATCTGAAAGAAATGGATTATGTTGATCTTGAAACAAAGGATTAGAACACACCTGAAGCACTAGTTTTTGATTTGGACTTGGATCTATACTGAATGGGGAAGAGGAACATGAGGATCCCTCTTGACTATCAAGTCGACTAATGGGTTCAGAATGACCTTTTCCTTGATCACGAGGTTTACTTATACCTACTCCAGAACTGCGAATGGGAAAAATATTGCCACTTCTAGTTGTAATAGGCATAGATAAAGGTGAAACGAGAGGAAACTTAAGATCCAACTCAGAACTCTTTCTCTAGAGATATAAAAAAAAAGAGGTAATAGGCTAGAACAGCCAAGGTGTGAGATGCACCCAGCACGAATCATCGAGAGTATGGCTAGAATAGCCGAGATATGATGATCATGTCACAAGGCACAAAAAAAAAAAATGGTAGGATGGAGACAAAGATACAAGACAATTTTGAGTAAGAATCAGTCAGTTCACAACTTGAAATGACCAGTTTTAAACTATAGACAATAGGGAAACAAGTAATCAGACCCCAGACAAAAGTCGGATCAGGGAGAAAATTCACCAGCTAACGGGGAAAAGCTCACTGTTTTGAACGCCAGGCTATAGATTCATGAGAGGAAATGCCTTGCCACATGAGAAATTTCTCAACTTCGCTTGAGAAAATGCCAGCTCGCATGAGAAAGTGCTATATTTCTGAAAGCTCACGCGAGAAAAATCAAGATTTCGATAGACAGACTTAATTTTCGAGGAAAAAACTAGATTTTGAGACATAGTGAGGGCTGTTCTCTGACAAAATTTCTAGGTTCAGGGTAGTTTTATGATGATACAAATCATAAATCTCAATTTCAAGGTGACAAGCACTTGTTTACAAACACAAAGTCTCAATCAAGCAGTAGTGACACAAACAATAGTCGTAAACAGTTCTACCGAGGATAAAGCAACTTGTAGAATCATGGGAGTCTTTGTTTGATTGCGATTTGGATAGTTTAAGACTCAAAAACAAACACTCAGCTATCCCTACAAATAAAATTAGTCGAGAAGACAAAATCTGTGCCCTGCTATCTTATGTGTATGTGTGCACCTCACACAACAGTGTCACCCTCGAAAGAGTTCCCATGTTTTTAGTGTTTCCAAGGACTAAGTATATATGTTTGAAGGTTACCCTTAAAATAGGGGCCAGTGTCATGTACCACTTCAAGCATCCAGGTGCATACCTATGTCGAGAATCTAAGGGAGAGATTTTTCCTCTCCCTGCACACAGATTATGTCTTCTATCGGTGGTGAACTAGGTAGGCATCTAACTAAGAGAGTGTTTAGTGGGCTTCCATTCACAATAACCTTCGGTGCCTCTTATATAGAGCTGGGGCCTTGCAGCCACACCAACACTTGAAAGTCATACACCCTTGCAAGCAAGGATAGGAGCGATGCCGCTCAATACGACAAACAAGGCTTTCTCACGATGATAGTCAAAATCATGAGAAAGAAGTTACCATGGCTTTGGAGTCTTTGGACTCAACAAAGAAGAATTTATTAGAGTGAGGTGGAATCACTGGCGATAGGTGTGTACTCACTTGGGTCATTCCCAGAGGGTCAACTTTTGGCAGGCCCTCTAAAGGTGACACAACTTGGTTCGGATTCAAGGGTTTGATTTTCTGATTCTCTCAAAGAGAGAAGAGCATAATTCTATACCTTTTCACCTTACCCACACACATCAAGAACATTCATCACTGAGATAGTTTCACTCCACCAAATCCACAAGCCTTTGGGTTTTTGATTCTCTCAAAGAGAGTAGAGCATAATCCCCTAACAAGTAGAAGTGCTAAATATTTGCTATCTTGCTTTGCTTCCCTGAGTATCCATCATGCTAGCAATATCTGGGTCTCAGTTTCGTCCATGGGCATCACTTCCATGTAATGAAGAGCTTATTCCCCTAATTTTCTATCGGGATCCTTACAAAATTTTAACAAAGACCTATTTAAACTATGTGAATGAAAAATAGTAAACAAACACAACATTTTTAGATATGCCTTTGACAATCGTCCTGCAAGAAAACTATTAGAAATTTTTTATAATGTTTGACAAACAACCTGCAAACCACTGTTATGCTAGAGCAGAAATCAGAAATAGAAAACCACAGTAGAGAGCAAATGTCAGAAAAAAGATATCAATAAATTCCAAATTCTAGAATTTAAATGTCTGTCTACCCAGCAAAGAATGTCATATCAGTAATTAGACAGAGTCTACCAAGTTCAGACGGTAAGAGAAGCTATTTACAGAGTCTACCGAGCACTCCAGAATACTATATCGAGAAGTTAGTTACTACCGGGCTCTCTCGGTCAACAAAGAAATTCAGTG
>MU228311.1:31143-63953 GCA_018584345.1 Thuja plicata
ATCAAAGTTGCCAAGTGTTGTAAGAATGTTGTCATAACAACATTTACACTAATTGCAAATATTGCATGCAACATGGATAGCCTTGGATTCCTTTGATTATGGGAGGTTATGCTCGACCAAATAGGCCCTAGAATATTTTAGGAGACACCTAATGGAGTTATGGCTCGAATCTCCAAGCATTTTTTGTATTATGGTAAAAGTTTGAGTGAATGTATTGAGCTCTGCAATTCTGTTTTGGTCTGATATTTCAGTTTTTGAAGGAACAGTCCTACTTGAAGCCTAAAATGTGTTGATAAAGTGGTTTGGGAGTGTTCTATATTAATTTTGAAGACTTTTTCATTTTATTTGTTAAGGGTTTAGAGTAGATTTATCGTAGTTTTCAAGTTGTTTTAGTTCAGGACTTTCTTTTGGTCACACTGTGACAGATTTTGTAAAAATGGCTCCCACATGAGATTCAACCATGGAAACAAAAAATAAGTGGTTGAATCTTAAATTGGGTTCTCTTTAAATATTGTATCTAAAGGTAGGAAGAATCAGGAGTAAGGGAGCTAGCTTAATGATCAGGCCCTAGGCGAGTTAGACATACCCGGTTAGAGGCTTGACAGGGAGAAATCAAATCATTTCATGTGGGGAATGGGAAGTAAAGAACGTCCCCATGAATTTTTATGGTAGGTTTTCATGTTACTTATCCATCCTAAGCATTGGGAAGTCATACCAATCCATTAGGATAGGTTTTGAGCATTTTTCATCAATCCTAGACAAGCTGTCCTAGAAACTAGGCCTTTTAGCCCTGTTACTCCTTGATAATAGGAAGGAGGTGTACGGTCACTTTCATACCCAGAACCCTTAATGAAAGTTTTAAAAATTCCAAAAGGGTATCCAAATCAAGTTTTATTTTTCATATTTGTTTGGGAAAATGTTACTAAAAAGGGGAAAAACGGACTGGTGAAGGCTACTAGAAATAGGCCTAAATTAAGGTCTCTTTTGATGAAATCTTGAATCCGATAAACCTATGAGCCAAGAACCTTCCCAAATAAGTAAAATGAGATGGAATATGAATGAATTAAATGTGAAGAAGGTCCCCTTAATTAATTTTTAAATTTGTGAAGTTTTAGTGGATTTGGCACTTAGAACCATCTAAGTGAAAGTGAGAAAGAGAACCAAAATTAAGGTGTGGATCATCCAAGGTGGAGTTTTCAAGGTGTGACTCTTGGAGTAAAGAATGAATAGGACTTATTTAATGATCTAAGCCTATTGGTAAATCCTATAGAAGCATAGGATACTAGGAGATAAAATAAATCTCTTGGTGGGAGTGGAAAACTAAGCCTAGGAGTTTTATCTTACATCAGTGTAGACGCACTTTCCGCTACTTGAGGAAAGCCTCTAGAGGATGAAATTTGGAAGAAAGCTACTCTAGGTGGTGGGGGTACTGTGGTTTTTTTCTATGCACAGGGAGCATACTATGGGTTTGGAGAATTTTGATGAGGAGTGGGATATACATACTAGGGCATCAGATTCATTTTAGGGGCACCTAGTGCCAGATTGGTGTCATATCCTCCCAGGTAAGTTGTTCCCCCAAGAAATGTGTTATAAGGTAAGCCCTGACAGATACCACCTGGAGCTTTACTCAAGTTTTGGGATAGTTTGAGGGTGAGGTTGTAAACCTTAGTGAGGTTATCCCTATCATTGGCGGTGGTGGTTCTCCAAAGAAGAGTAGCAAAAAATGGGTCCATGGTGTTAAGGTACATTTGGATAGTCTCATCAGTAGATCGACGAAGGGTCCCATACACCACTTCAAGGCTCTCTAGATCTGAAGGTTAAAGGTCTTCAGGGGTTCATTCTAGGCTCCTTTCAGATAGAAATAAGCTGACACTAAGAATAGGTCGGGTCTATGTGGACATGAAATGCCATCAGAAAGGAATCCTCCATGTCCTGCCAATTATTGATAGAGTTGGTGGGTAAGTTCAAGTACTAGTTCAAATCGCTCTCTTTGAGAGACAATAGGAACATTCTACTAACCACATCCTCATGCTGAATGCGGTGTCGATTCAAAGGATTTTTATAGGCCTATATATGTTCTTCTACAGTTCAAGGGCCTAGATGTTCAAACTTGGGACAAATCTTCTCCGGATGCGGAGGAAGATCATTAACAACATTGGGGAACTGCCCCATGGGAGACCTAGTGTTACTGAAGTAGGAAGCCATTGGAAAGTTAAGGTTGAAAGTGAGATTGGTTGCTAGGATGGGCTGGTTAACCAAAATATTCAAGGGGGATACAAACCCTCAAGGAAGGAGATGTAAAGGTTGCTTCTTCTGGTAGCTCTTCTTCACTTAGACGGGAGGTCTGAGTTCTCAAAACTCTCCTGGGTTAGGGGTTGAATGCAATATTCTTTCGATTCACAGGGGTGAAAATGACCCTAATCTATAGAAAGTTTGGTGTCTAAAACTACTTCTTGGGGAACCATCAAGAGGCATGGTATCAAAGTTTTTAGGGGAGGAAAAGATAATCCCCTCCTTCTAGCACCAGTTTCTGTTGATGAGACTTTGTGACAGTCTCACCAATGGGAGAATGAGTTTTCACCAAATACAAGACTATTGACCAACTTTGCCTAAAGAGGCATGAGGGAGAGCTATCTCTCCTAGCCTCCAAGCACTTGGTTATCAGGTCACACGGTGCGGGCTTAGCTTAGTTGGACAATTGACTATTTATTTTTGACGGGATTGCTGGCTTTGACTTGTAGACCTTTGAAAATTTAGGGATAATTGATTTCCTGCAAGCATAATTTATATCCAACATAGAAAATAGAAAAAGATAGGACAAAGTTAGTGTAGATACATAACTATATCCATGATATATGTTCTCTTAATATCACCAAAGTTCTAGATAAAATAAAAAATAGATACTGAATATACATATAACCTTAAATCATACGTACATTAGTAGCAAAGTAAATTTATTTCATTGAATCATTACAGAACTAGAACAAAGGACATAAGAAAGCATACAACACGAGAAGAATTTTACTAACTCGGGGATTAGAAACAACAAAGAGCTCAGAGATGAATGGTGTTCCTCATTATTTCATTAACTTCAAATCCAGCATCACTAGTAGTTACACTAGTGGCTCCAAGGGAGCATTAATCTACTATGAACTTCTAAAAGACAAGAGTGCTAGAAGACTGAAAGCTTGTATTTCTAGTGGACAACTAAATCATCAATTTTCCAACTGTTAGAATGGCATCGTACTTTGTATTTATAAAAAATCTAACTACCTAAGGGACTATCCCTACGCTAGCTATTTACATTATATTAAAATATTTACAGCTGGTACTACCTCCATTATCAAAATTTCCTAATATAATACAATCATTTGAGAAGAGAAGAGAAGGAAAAAAGAAAGAAGCCCCAAGAAAAATTCCATTGGAAAGAGTGTCCTTGTACTTGCAGACGTGATGAAAATTACCTAAGTGACCTGGGACATACTCCCTCTTTAATGTTCTTCTAAACTTTGGTCATTGGGTGAGTCGGCATACGCCAGATAGTAAATGCTAGAATAGCGCCTTAGGATCTGGGAGGCATCTACAGTAAACCTATGGATCAATAGTGGCTATTCACACAAAGATGGACAACCAAGGACCTAGCAAAATGTTGTAGACAATGAGCGGTCATCTTGAGAGCTATCAACACTTATCACTATAAAGAATACAAAATTGGGAACCCGGGGTCCGGTAGTTTACGATCAAAGAATAAAAAATGAGACTATATGCGACTTCTGCTTAAGGATCCCTGAAGTTTGGGATATTTTATTGGTCTTTGAATATTTTGTATGCCTCAAGAATATGGATGATGCCATCTTCCTCTATATCCTTCAAGAAATCCTGATGATCCAAAGATCCCTCAAAATGGAGGCTAACATCTTTGGCCTTATCTTTTAACTCTACTACCATCTTGGCCACATCATGGGATTCTAGAAACACTTGGGAGAGTTCCACCATGGTGGCACCACTAATATTTCTCCTAGGTCAAAATTGAGCCTTGACCACTTCATCAAACTTACCAATTACGGAATCAATGGGTGTATAAGTCCTAGGGCTAAGAGGATCAGCCGATGTAATTTCTCAGATGAGGGCAACTTATTGTTCCAAAGGAGTCCAGACTGTATGTATTTGTTCTTCCAACACTCATACCGTTTTCTTACCAATTTTGACTTTGAATGCAACTATGGAGTATTGAGTTCGGAGGAACCCATATGATTCATCCCCTAGAATTCCTGTGTTTATTAACTCATCTTCCCTAGGATTCAGAATCTTCAACGAGGTATCCTTCCAATATTCATATTTCTCGATCTCTCCCTACCACTGGGGAATGGTGGAATCTATCTTCTTTGCTAAATCATTTACCCAAAAAAAGTCTGGGAGAGACTCAGACAAGAAAATTCTTATTACCCCAACTTGATGAGTGATCCACTCATCTACTGCTAACGCTTTATTCTTCATAACTTTTAGAGTATCAAAATCACTCTGTGGTAGTGGTGTCTCAAAAACTAAGGGTCCTGGTGTTTTAGAAGCAAGGGGGTGCACTAATTATGCCAGGAGTCCCAAAATATTTGCATTGGCATTGGAGTCCATTACACCAGTACCATGGTTGACTATTTAGTCAAAGAAGCCAGATCAATGTAATCCACCCTTAATACCTATGAGGCAGCTATGGTTCAGAAGATTAACTGGTCCAAAAGATCTTTGTTCTTTACTAATACTCCAGAGGAAGGAAAATCTAGAATTGTTAAAATTATTGGGTACAGGAAAGAAGATTTCCCCTCTACTTATCTTGGCCTTCCTTTTGGTCTTAAACCTCTAGAGTCATTTTAGAGACGCTTTCTGGAAAAAGTTATTAAGAATCTTGCTGGATGGAAAGGGGCCTTGCTCAGCCATGTAGGAAAGGTCCTCTCTTCAAATCCTTCCTGTTTATGCACTTATTTTATTTTAAAATACCCTTTAAGTTTTCTGAAGCAATTGAGATAATTCAAAAGCATTTTCTCTAGTCAAGAGTTGAGGATAGAAAATAAATTCCCCTCCTCTCCTGGGAGAATTTCTATAAACCAAAGTGGTTGGGAGGATTGGGAATCAGACCCATTAAAGTTATCAACAAAGCCCTTTTGGCTAAACAAATTTGGGGAGTCTTTGATGTAAAAAGGGAATGGAGCTTAATCTGGAGGAGTAAATATTTGTATTCCCAACCTTCTAAAGAGGATTTTTTGGATCCTATGTTTGTATTTTAGGGTTTTTCTATTTTGAATTTAGTTTAAAAATCTAAAATCTCAGCTTCTTCTGGCACAAGATGGAAATTGGGAGATGGAAAAAAGATCAGATTCTAGGAAGACAAATGTTTGTTGGATATTCCCTTGGCTAAGCACTCCACTTTCAATGTGTGGAAAGATGTTTTCTCTACTACCTTTGGTGTTTGGTTGTATTATTACTTCAAGGATTCTAAGTGGATAACTTTATCTAGTCTCACCCCCCTCTACATTGTATATACATCCTTTTGTCCTCCTTTATTATCAATCCCCAATCCAAGGATTCCCTGGTTTAGGGTGGTATTCTGAATGGAAATTTTTATGTGGCTTCTATCATCTCTTTACATTATGGCCATGATATTCCTAGCCCCTTCTAGGGTAAATCTAGGTTGAAAAAGTGTATCCCTAAAATTAATATCTTTTACTTGCTACCCCTTCAAAATCAATTTCTCACATTGGATAATTTTCTCAAAAGGGGGTTCTCTTTCCCTAACAAATGATTTCTTTGTTGGTGGGATGCATAATGGGTGCTTCATTTATTTTTTAACTATGATTTTTCCCATCAAGTTTTGGCTTTGCTTCTCCAGAGATTGAATATTTGATGGATTTTTCCAAATTCTCTGCAATATTTCTTTATACAGTGGAAGCGCCCAAGTTCAAATAGAAATTCTCTTGAGATTTGGAATCTTTCTGCCCCTTATTTCTTCTATCATATTTGGAAGGAGAGAAATAGTAGAATTTTTAGAGATATGGCACCTCGCTCAGGTGTCATTGTGGAAAAAATTTATAGAGGGATTTATTAATCTCTATACTATATTGGTTTGAGTTTCCAGGATACCTACATACCCTATGAGAAAAGATGGAATATATCCTCTATCCCTCAGAAAATTTTCAACCCTAGGAAGGAGTCAGTTTGGCTTTCTCCCCCTGGTTGCATAAAGGTTAAATTGGATGAGGCATCCAAAGGTAATCTGGGGAATGATTGTTTTTGGGGAGTTATTTGGAATTTAGCTAGATGTTGTCTATCTATGGTTTTTGGTCCCTTGGGTGTTTAATCATTGAGCCCTTGGGTGTTCAATCTAGTCATTATGTTGAGGCTATGGGGGCCTGGAAAGCTTTATTAGTTGCCAAAGATTTGAATTATGAGAACCTATGATTGGAAGGGGATTCGATGAACATAGTTAAATGTCTAGATGGTTCTCATAAGCCATCTTGTAATATTGAAAATATGATAAATAAAGGTCATGAAATCATTAAATCTTTTAAAAATGTTGGCATCAAACATACCTACCATGAAATCAATGCTTTCATGGATAGGCTTGCAAACTATGGGGTGTACGCTGATAAAATCATTACTTGGAATGGTGTTAACCCATGATATTTGTGTATTTATGAGATATGAAAGGACAAGTGTAAACGTTGAAAACATTTTTAATAATGATAGAAATGAGAACTAGTCACTTTAACCCTAATTATGGCTTGAGCATTTGTATCCTTGGAAGCGAAAGAAATTCATATGATATTAATTCTCATGATTTATGGGTATTTTTTTATATTCTAAGTCTTAGAGGTAATTTCATTTGCAACTATTCTCTTTAGATTGAGCCTGCTACTATTATTTCAGAGAGGATATGTGGGGATTTATGCAAGGAAGAGCTTGATGACTACAAAAAGTGGAAAGGGGAGCTTAAATTTTAAAAGAAGCTTATGAAAGGAAAGATTATTGAAAATAGGGTCACAATAGAGTAATTCTTAGTAAAGAGTAGGGACATAAATATTTATAAGAAAAATAATGGTTTTTCTAACAACCATAACAATTTCAATGATAATCAGGCCCCTACTAACAACAATAGGTTTTTGTTAAAGAAAAATAATAAGGGTCTTGTTAATGATGGAGTTGTTGAAGTGAACAACCTTAAAGATACCCGATTTAATCTCACAAGAGAGTCTAACAAAGATAATAATGTCAATCAATCAACAAAGATCCCTTTCAATAAGAATAACTCTGTGAATAATCAAGATACTAATAAATTGAAACCTTTCTTTTCTCCATCACCAAGAAGGAATTTCATACCCTTGGGTGAGCCTCTTGAAAATTCTTTGAGCACTTTTATTGCCAAAAATATTATTTTTCTATGAGAATCAAGGCCCTATGAACCAAAAATCAAACTGTCATTATGGAATAATGCTCATCATTGTGAATTCCATCAAAATAAAGGGCACAAAACAAATGAGTGCATTAGTTGAAACATGTGGTCCAAGATATAATAGACAATGGTGTGATTAAATTTGAAGGGCCTTAAAACAAAGATGATCATGTGGCATTTAAAACTCCTTTCTTTAATCATGACAAAGTGGAATCATTGAATGTTAATCAAAACAATAAAAGAGGAAATGATAAGGTCAATTTTTCTCACACCTATGACAGTGTTATCAATTCCTTATCAGGGCATGAAAAATATCAATGTCTTTTTGGTAAAATACAAACCATCAAAAGAAACCTCTAATGTTGTGACAAGGGGAAATCTTCTAAGGTAAAATTATAAGGAACTACCCCTAAGAATACTTAGCCTAATCAAGAAACTTCTTCTTCAAGACAATACAACCTTTTGGATCAACTTCAAAAGACGCTAGCACAAAATTCAATTCTCAAATTGTTAAAAATTTTACCAAATCATAAGGAGATTTTGGTAAAGGCTCTTGTAGAGACCATCAATCTCGATAACTTATATGTGGATAGATTCTAAAACATGGTTGGACATCTCATTGCACCTCACTGTCTATCATTTTCTGAACAAGATGATGTCCATCAAACATCTCCAAAATCTCCCACCACATATAGAAGTTTTGATAAATAAACACCATGTCATACAAGTCCTCAATGATGGTGGAGTTGGTTTAAACATTTGTACCTTAAGTCTTATGAAAGATATATTATTTTCCAAAAGGGTCATTGATCCAAAGAATAATATTACTATTAAAGTCCATGATGAAAAAGAAATATCTTCCAAAGGAATGGTGAATTTACCCATCAGAGGGGGCAGAATTCAAAAGGATACCATTTTCCAAGTCCTTGATGTGAAATTTGCATATAACATCTTTCTATGAAGGCCATGGATTCATGCAATGCAAGTGGTGCCTTTAACTTACCATCAATGTATAAAATTCCCATGCATGGGTGAAGAAATCACTATAAGTGGAGACTCAAATCCCTTTAAATATTGTAACTTTTTCAAACATGTGAATGGGTCAGTTATTCCACCTAATAGTGAAGGAGATACATCAAGTGCTTCTAATGAGGAAATTCAAGAAAATATTCCTAGCTCAACTTTGATGGCCAACTCAAGCCAATATAAAACTAACTTAGCTACTTCTTCTAAGGGAAAAGATAAGGTTAGTTTTGTATATGAAGGCGTAAAGAATACTAATCCAAGTGTTTCACTTCAAACTGAGGAAATTCAAAATCCTCTATTGTTGAAAAAGAAATACTCCAAGAAACACACTAACAAAAGATGGACAAGTTAATTAAGAAATTTGAAAAATGATGAATTTTTTTTAAAAAGGGTAGCAGAATACTCCATTTCATTATCTAATTTACCTACTTACCATAAATCACATGAGAAACCATCTAGTACTCATTCAACTAAAAAAATAAAATGTACATTTAGTGTGAGCTAGTGACTCCTCATCTATGGAAGAAGAGGATAATGATGTTTTGAAGTGGCTTTACAAAGATGATGAGACCTAAAGTTCTCATATAGAAAGAGTCCATAATGTTAGCATCCAAACACATAAATATGGTAAGGGTTACCAAATTATGAAAAAATAAGGGACAAAGGAAGAGGAACTTTTGCAACAAGGAATAAAGGGTTTTTGCAACATATACAACCCCCATGGAGGTTTAGCAACGAAAAATCTAGGATAGGATATCATGAACAAGGAAATGGTCAAAAGAACTCCAATAAACCCTATGAACACATACTGATGCTACATTCAGAAAGTGAAGATGATTCCACCAAATATGAATGGGATTCATTGTCTGAGACTTCTTTCCAATACAAGGAGGTGGATGTGATTCATTCTTTTGTTCCTTTATCTAGTCAAATCAGAGAGTCAAGCTTAGCTCAAGTCTTGACTTCCAATTCATGGTCTAACATTCATCAAGAATATATTAGGAATAACAGTCCACTAACCCAATTGAGAGGAGGGGGAATCAATTATGAGACATATTATTAAACATTAAAATTATACATCAAAACTTTAATTGACATGATAACATAGTAAATGCCAACACCATAACACAATCCTTTGTTGTCGAGGAAATTTTTTTAAAGGTAAAACCCCGGTGGGAATTAGCACCCACAAATGATGTACTGAGAGTATAGTATCCCTGTTAAAATATTTAGCCTCGTTAGGAGCTTATTGATGCATTACACTAGACAGTCCCTGTTAAAGGATAGATCTTGTTAGGAGTCAAGAGTAATAGTGGGCTCACTATCTAGGCACACTACCTAAGGAAGGTTAAACCGACCCTCGTGACTTAATGTTTGAAATACAAATGTATATAAGATATACAATCCAGTGAACTATCTGATAGAAATTATCTTTGCTTGGTCTATTCAAATGAAGTAACATAATCACAACCTCTTCTTTACATCTATCAGACACAAGCACGCAACTTCCACAAATACATTTCCCCTTTTCTCACTCTTCACATACACTTTCCAATAATAAAATATCTCTCTATATACCTTATTGCAATAATCAATTAGGCTGGCCAATTAGGCTTCCCCAATGTAGAAATGATTACAAAACCTCTTGCTAAGACACACATTGTACCTATAGCAAGAAAACATAAAATATAATCCATCAAATATAATATAAGATTCATAATCCACACTCACAATCCGTAATAAACGCTTCATATATGAATTCAACCCCAAAAATGTCTCCTCTAGAATACATGCCACAACTAATTTCACCAAGGGTCCTATGACCAGAAAAACATAAAAAGATTCATTAAATGTCTTCTACCATCACATAAGATTGCATAACTTGAATCCATGTCGCACGTAAGTTATTCTGAAAACATAGAGACAAACTCTATCAAAGATCACTACCACCGTCCAGTACCCAGTCTTCAATAAAACATTTGTAACTCATCCAATATACAATATTGAGCCATGTGACCTTAAACATAAGGTCAAAACATATCCTTGTACATATCACAATCTTCACTCGCTCTAGATACACAATACATTAGCCGTAAAATTTTGTCAATCATCAAGCAATAGTAATAACCAGTGTCATCTCCCTCCATAGAAACATATGTTGAAATCAATGAGAAAACATGAATGCCAAAATCAACATCAAAAACCAATTTCCAAAATCTCCCCATTTGGCATTGATGGAAACATATAGAAAAATCCATCAACCCAAAAGTACTCTCTCAATAGAAATCTTATCAATATCCTCAACACAATTCTCCCTAAATACTAGGGATTTTCTCATAGAATCTCTGTCCCTTTGACAACAATGGGAAATTGTACCATAAATCTGCCTTAGACCATCTTCCTTCTACAAGGTGTATCTTTTTCAAATCTTTATGCCTCAAACAACCAAGTGCAAAACCACACAAATATATTTTGTAATGTTCCCGCGATAACTCCCCCTATGGAGTAGATCCATACATCAAGTCCAGAAAATGATATACTCCAATCTAATCTCCTTCTCTATTATATTGTCTGTCAAGAAATGATACTTAATGGATTTATGTTTAGTCTTTGAATGCATTACTAGATTCTTTGACATATTCACTATGCTAGTGTTATCGCAATGGATAACCACTAGCTCATCAAAAGTTATCCCAATGTCATTCAGCATTTGCTTCATCCAAACAATTTTTGTGTAATTTATAGCAGCATCAACATAACTTTATTTTCAGCAGTAGACTTAGCTATACAATTCATCTTTTTACTTCACCAAGAAATCAATATTTTCTCAAGAAATAATGCACCAACACTTGTACTCTTTTTGGCATCAATATTTCCTTCCTAATCAGCATCAATATAGGCATGTAAATAAAAATAATTAGATATCTAAATATTCTTTTACAGAAGTAAGGTGTGTCACTTTAGGATCTCCTTGATATCTTGTGACAATTCAAACTTCATTAGCAATATCTAGTCTGGTGTGAGTCAGACATTGTAAGCCTCTAACCATAGCTCTATACTTTATTTGAAAAATACTCTAAGATTCATAAGCTTTAGTAAGCTTGTGACAAGAAACCATAGGTGTTTAGAAAGGTTTACAATCTTCCATTCTAAATTTTTTCAATATTTCCTAAAGATACTTAGTCTGAGAAATAAAAATACCACTCTTGTTCTGACTAATTTGCAATCCAAGGAAAAATTTCATCTCACCAATCATTGACATCTCAAATTCACTTTCCATTTATTTAGAGAATCTTTTACTCATTACATCATTTCCTCCAAAAATGATATCATCAACAAAAAATCCAACTATTAGAATCCCATCTTCCCTTGGTCTTAAGTACAAATTGTTGTCTGCATTACCTTTTCTTAAACCAAGATGAAGTAGATACTTGTCCAATATTGCACACCATGCTCTTCACAATAGGTATTGAACAAATCTGAAGTAAACTTTCCACTTCTATCTGATCTCAAACATCTTGTCTTTAAGCCTAATTCATTCTCAACTTTCGCTTTGAATATCTTGAATTTTTCAAAAGCCTCATATTTCTCTCTTAGATATGTAACCCACATCACCCTAGAAAAGTCATCAACAAAAAGTATAAATACCTTTCACCATAGTAAGATCTTGTTCTTGTAGGACCACACAGATCTATATGCACTAGATCCAACTTCCCTTTCGCTGAGTAGAATTTTCTTTTAAAAAGGCTTCTAGTCTGTTTCCCCATTACAACTTCTCTACACATGGTGTTAGATGGTTTCAAAATCTTTGATAGGTCTCTAAATGCATTAGTCATACTTACCTTCACAATATTATCAAAATTCACATGACAAAATCTTCTATGCCATAACCAACTCTCATCAACCTTCGTAACAAGACATGAAGCCCCAGATGTATTTAATTCAAATACATTACCTTTGGATTTACTACCAGATGCGATCAAGTCTCCTGACTTACTTTTGATAGATCATTTCCCATCAATTAATTTCAATTGATAAATATCAACATAAATATATCCAACTCCAATGATAAGCTTAGGAGTATTGTCACCAAATCTCACAACACCACCATCATAGTTGGTTAGCTTAACAATTTTACTTATATCTCTAGTCATATGCTATGAAAAACCACTATCTATGAAGCATTTATATTTCTTTTCAACATGTGACACTAAATATCTTTCTTCATGAATAAGTTCATAATCCTTGACAGAAATAAACTCATCATAATCAATATCATCATCATCAAAAATACCTTCACCAACATAATAGAATTTGTTATCCTTGGAATAATTAGGTTTATAAAACTTATATTTATGCTTTGAAACCCTTATAGGTCGTCTAGATACAAAATGACCTATCTTATTGCATGAAAAACATTTTAGAGGTAACTCTCCCTCAAACTTACCCTTACCTCTATTTTCTCTTCTAGAGATCAGTGCCACCATTTCATCTAACTTTCTTTCTTCTTCCTGTATTTGTTCCCATTCTTCATCATATTCATCGAGCTCTTCTCTCAAGTCACTTATTATGGTGCTCATAGTTCATGACGAATATTTTTTATTTTTATGAACAGACACCTTGAATGTTGTCTCAACTTTAGGTAATGAATCTCCCAGCTCTACAACCTCAAAATTAGTTACTTTTATAATCAACATCTCTGTTTTAAATTTCACTATTAAAGGTATAATCTCTTCTATAGCTTTCATCTTAGTTATGTAAATAGGTGTAAAATATCTAAGAATATTTGCGATCATTTATTCTTCATTGTATGTTCCTCTATATTTTGTAATCACAATAACAAGCTCTCTAAATCTCTGTACATATTCTCTAATTTTCTCATTATCGCTCATTTTCAGATTTTCCATCCTTGTCTTCTAGTTTTTCAAGTTTTCCTTCTTAGTAAACTTATCTCCTTCATATAGTGCTTCCAATATTCACAAAACTTTATGTGGAGTATCCAAATCTTTAACCTATATGAATTCACCTTTAGAGAGCATATTAATCAGTGCTTCTCTTATGACTATGTTATATGAAAATATATTCTTTTATTCATCAATATCTTTATCTAGTTCATCCTCAACCTTAATCTATACATCCTTCTTTCCAATCATCCAGTAGTCAATTCCCAAGCATAGAAAATATGTTCTCATCTTGTTCTTCCAAATGTCAAAGTTGTCAGGATCAAACTTCATACTATCCTTTGTATAGAATGCCATATTCAGGATCACTTTAAGCTGTTAAGATTTATCTCTAAGGACCAGTAGCTCTGATACAGGTTCCTAGGAATAAAAGTCCACTGACATAACTGAGCGGTGGGGTGGGGGGAAATCATTTATGAGACAAATTATTATACATTAAACTTCATATGTCAAAAAATTAATCCAAATGATAACACAGTAAATGCTACCACCATGACCCAATCCTTGGTTTTCAAGGAAACCCTATCAAAGTTAAAACCCTAGTGGGAATTAGCAACCATAAATTATGTACTAAGAGTATAGTGTCCTTGCTAAGAGATTTAGCCTTGTTAGGAGATTATGGATGCATTGCAGTATATAGTCTATGTTAAAGGATAGAACTTTTTAGGAGTAAAGAGTAATAGGGGACTCACTACCCAAGAACACTTCCTAAAGAAGGTTAAATCCACCCTCAAGACTTATTGTCCAAAATACAAATGCATATGATATATATACAATCCAGTCAACTGTCTTATAGAACCAGTCTTTTCTTGGTCAATTGCAATGAAGTAACATAATCACAACCTATACTTTACTTCCATTAGACACAAGCTCGCAACATCCACAAATATATTTCCACCTCGCTCACTCTTTACACACACTTTCCAATAAGAAAATGTCTCTCGTATATACCCTATTACAATAATCAATTAGGTAGGCAAATTAGGCTTCCCCAATGTACAAATGATTGCATAACCTCTTACTAAGATACACACGGTACCTATTATAATTAAACATCAAATATAATCCATTAAATATAATATAAGATCTATAATCTATGCTTAGAATCCATAATACACACTTCATATATGAATTCAAACCCAAATAGGTCTCCTCAAGAACACACACCACAACTTACGTCACCAAGAGTTCTGCAGCCCGTGAAACATAAAAAAAACTTCATTAAGATGTCTTCTTCCATCACTTAATATCACATAACCTGAATAAATATTTCACATATGTTATTCGCAAAACATAAAAAAGATTCATTAAATTTCTTCTCCCATCCCTTTATCTTGCATAACCTGAATCCATGTCGCATGTAAGTTATCTTGAAAATATAAAGAATAACTTTGTCAAAGACCACTACCACCATCCAGTACCCAGTTTTCAATAAAACATCTGTAACTCATCCAATATAAAATATTAAGCCATGTGACCTTAGACATAAGATAAAAACATATCCTTGTACATATCACCATCTTTGCTCACTCTGGATACACAATACATTACCTATACACTTTTTTCCATCATCAAGTAACAGTAATAACCAGTCTGATCTCTCTCCATAGAAACATATCTTGACATTAGTGAAAAAACATGAATCCAAACAACAACATCCAAAACCAATTGAAAAAATCTCCTCATTTTTAAATGATGGCAACATATCAAAAATCCCATCAACCCAAAAGTACTCTCTCAATACAGTCTTATAAATATCCTCAACACAATTCTCCCTAAAATAGTAGGGACTTTATGATAGAATCTCTCCCCCATTGACAAAAATGGGAAATGGTGCCATAAATCTACCTCCGACCATCTTCCTTCTGTAAGGAGTAGCTTTTTCAAATCTTCATGGCTCAAACAACCAGGTGCAAACTCACCCAAATGTGTTTTATAATGTTCCCGCGATTACTCTCCCTAAGGAGTAGATCCATACATCAAGTCCAGAAAATGATATACTCCAATCTAATCTCCTTCTCTATTACATTGTCTTTCAAGAAATGATACTTAATGGAAATATGTTTAGTCTTTGAATGCATTACTGGATTTCTTTGACATATTCTCTGTGCTAGTGTTATCGCAATGGATAACCACTAGCTCATAAAAATTTATCCCAATGTCCTTCAACATTTGCTTCATCCAAACATTTTTTGTAATTTATAGCAGCTGCAACATAAGTTTAGATTCAATAGTAGACTTAGCTATACAATCCATCTTTTTAATTAACCAAGAAACCAATATTTTCCAAATAAATAATGTACCAACACTTGTACTATTTATTTCATCAATATTTCCTTCCCAATAAGCAACAATATAAGCATGTAAATTATAATAATCAAATATCTAAATATTCTTTTACAGAAGTAAGGTGTGTCTCTTTAGGATCTGCTTTATATCTTGTCACAATTGCAACTACATTAGCAATATCTAGTCTGGTGTGAGTCAGACATTGTAAGAATCCAATCATAGCTCTATACTTTGTTTGAAAAAATTCAAAGCTTCATCAGTTGTAGTAAGCTTGTGACAAGTAACCATACGTTTTTAGACAGGTTTACAATCTTGCATTCAAAAAAATTTCAATATTTCCTAAAGATACTTAGTCTGATAAATAAAAATACCACTCATGTTCTGATTAATTTGCAATCAAGGAAAAATTTCATCTCACCAATGATTGACATCTCAAATTCACTTTCCATTTCTTTAGAGAATCTTTTACTCATTATATCATTTCCTCTAAAAATGATATTGTCAACAAAAACTTCAACTATTAGAATTCCATCTTCACTAGTTCTTAAGTAAAAATTGTTGTCTGCATTACATTTTTCCAAAACCAAGATGAAGTAGCTACTTGTCCAATCTTGCACACCATGCTCTTCACAATAGGTATTGAAAAAATATGAAGTAAACTCTCCACCTCTATCTGATCTCAAACATCTTATCTTTAAGCCTAATTTATTCTCAACTTTTGCCTTGAATATCTTGAATTTTTCAAAAGCCTCATATTTCTCTCTTAGATATGTAACCCACATCATCCTGGAAATGTCATCAACAAAAGTATAAAATACCTTTCACCATAGTAAGATCTTGTTCATGTAGGACCACATAGATTTGTACGCACTAGATCCAAATTCCCTTTCGCTGAGTAATATTTTCTTTTAAAATTGCTTCTAGTTTTTTTCCCCATTACACATTCTCTACACATGGTGTTAGATGGTTTCCAAATCTTTGGTAGGTCTCTAAATTAGTTATTCATACTTACCTTAACAATATTATCAAAATTCACATTACAAAATCTTCTATGTCGTAACAAACTATCATCAACCTTCATAACAAAACATGAAGCCTCAGATGTATTTAATTCAAATACATTACCTTTGGATTTACTACCATATGCAATTAAGTCTCCTTAATTACTTGTGATATATCATTTCCCATCAATGAATTTCAATTAATAACCTTTGTCCACTAGTTTTCCAACAATCAACAAATTATGCTTAAGTCCATCAACAAGTAACACATTGCCAGTACTGGTCTTACCATCAAGAGAAATAGATCCAACTCCAATGATAAGATTAGGAGAATTGTCACCAAATCTCACAACACGAACTTCATAATTGGTTATCTTAACAAGTTTACTTCTATCTCTAGTCATATGCTGTAAACAACCACTATCTATGAACCATTTATTATTATTTTTAAACATGTCACACTAAAGCTCTTTCTTCATGAATAAGTTGATCATCCTTGATAGCAATAAATCCAATCTCATCATAATCAATAACATCATCATTAAAAATACCTTCACCAGCATAATAGAATTCCTTATCCTTGGAATACTTAGGTTTATAAAACTTAGATTTATGCTTTGGAACCCTTGTAGGTCATCTAGATACAAAATGACCTATCTTATTGCATGAAAAACATTTCAAGGTAACTTTCCCTCAAACTTACCTTTACCTCTCTTTTCTCTTGTAGCGATCAAGGCCACAATTTCATCTAACTTTATTTCTTCTTCATGTATATATTCCCAGTCATCATCATATTCATCAAGCTCTTCTCTCAAGTCACTTATTCTCTCAATGACATAATAACCCGGCCAAAATAACCCTGGACAGAATAACCCAGCCACAATAACTAGAGGACAAAATAACCCAGGGTCATAATAACCCATTCCAAAATAACCCATGGACAAAATAACTCCATAAGATTATAGAGAAAGGAAAACCAAATTTATAAATCACAAGTATATTTCAAAAAAACTTATTTTTTCAAATTTTCAATTAAAGTGTCAAATTATGAGCAATGCATCTTATATATTCTAAAATATTATTATTGTCATAACCATCAACTACTATTTTCGGTCTTTCTTTGAGTTCACGGTGGTTTTTCCTGCTTGGTTGTGAAGTGTGTCCAACCATATATTTCTCTATTTTATTCTCTTGGAGACCTTATTCTTTTTTCACTGCTTTGATGAATTTCCAGATTGAGCTATGCAATGATTGAAGCAATTCACTGAATCCTCTATGGCATGTCTTTCATTTCATTCAACTTCTATTTGATAGTGATCATCTCAATTTTTGGAGCGTGATTATGTCCAGTACTGCTAATCACAACACCAGAATTTGTTTGTGTTGTAGTACAACACCGAGTTGAACATTTATTTGCAAAATATTCTACACAACTCCAGAGCATTTTATTGACACCTTCTTGATGAAGAAAAAATGTGTAACCATTTAAAATGAGTAATTTCCTATTTTTTGACTGGTTAAAAATTCAAGAGGCATTGTATATATTAAAAATTCTCAAAATTTTCTTGATTCCCTAAAAGTATATTTATTTTCAAGTATACTTTTATAAAAAAAACCCCTAGGAAAATTTAATATAATGTTCAAAAAATTATATTAAAAAAATAATTTTTTTTTATGAATTTTGATTTCTCTTTTTTTGTATCACTCTACACACTCTTAATTCTTCTCCCCTTCTTCCTTCCTTTACTTCTCTTAATTCTACATCTTTATATATCCTCTTAATGCCTCTTCATAATGCCTTTTGACTTATATCTTTTCATAATAACTCTTACTTAACTTATTCCCACAAATTTATCTTTATTTCTATAATTATTTACCATTTTATAAGTTATTTAAGTATATTAAATATGTTTTAAGGCTATTTTAGGAGTATATAATGGATATATCATATAAAAATGACCTAAATATCCTCTATGGTGCCTCACAATCCCTTTTTTAGCATACTAACTTTATCTAAAATGACCATGGTTTATTTTTTCCATGGGTTATATTGACCATGGGTTATTTTGTCCATGGGTTATTGTGACCCTGGGTTATTGTGTCCTTGGGTTATTATGGTGGGGTTATTGTGTCCAAGGTTATTTTGGTCGGGTTATTATGTCTGGTTACCATTCTGGTGCTCGATGTTCCTGATAAACTCTTTATTTTTATGCACAATCACCTTGAATATTTTATCAACTTTAGGTAATGAATCTCCCAGCTCTACGGCCTCAAAATTAGTTACTTTTGGAATCAAAATCTCTTTATTAAAGTTCACCATTAAAGGTATGATCTCTTCTATAGCTTGCGCCTTAGTTTTGTAAACATGTGTCAAAAATCTAAGAATATTTACTATTTTTTCTTATTCATTGTATGTGCCTCTAGAGTTTGTAATCACAATAACAACCTCTATGACTCTTTGTACATATGCTCTACTTTTCTCATCATCCCTCATTTTCAAAATTTATATCTCTGTCTTCTTGTTTTTCAAGTTTTCCTTCTTAGTAGAATTATCTCCTTCATATAATGCTTCCAATATTCACAAAATTTTATGTGCAATATCCAAATCTTTAACCTATATGAATTAACCTTTAGAGAGCATACTAATTAGTTCTTCTCTTATGACTATGTTATATGAAAATATCTTCTTTTATTCATCAGTATATTTATCTAGTTTATCATCAGCCTTAATCTATACATCCTTCTTTGCAATCATGCAATAGTCGATTACCAAGCATAGAAAATGTGTTCTCATCTTGTTCTTCCAATTGTCAAAGTTTTCAGGATCAAACTTCAGACTATCCTTCCTATAGAATTCCATATTTAGGATCACCTCAAGCTGTTAAGATTTCTCTCGAAGAACTAGTATCTCTAATACCAATTTTTAGGAATAACAGTCCACCGACACAACTCAGTGGAGGGGGGGGGGGGAATTAGTTTTGAGATGAATTATTAAATATTAAATTTTATACATGAAAACATTAATCCAAATGATAACACAGTAAATGCTACCACCATAACAGAATCCTTGGTTTTCAAGGAAACCATATTCAAGGTAAAAGCCCGGTGGGAATTAGAAACCAAAAATTATGTACTAAGAGTATAGTATCTGATGAGCCTCTCAAAAGGCCATCTTTTCCATGTGTTTCCTTTCCTTTTTCAGCATTTTGTTTTCAAAGCAAAAGACTTTAAACTTATGGTTTTTATATATTTTATATGTAAGGACATAAGTAGGTAAAATGGATGGTAAAAACATAATGTATTTTTCTTGAAACTCATGGATAGAAGTTTCAGGATATAAGTGATTGCATGTTGAATAGATAGTCCTTTTCCCTATTCTATGTTTATGGGTAGTCTCCTTCCTGTAGCCGAATGTTGTGAAAGAATATTGAATGAAATCTCACACTTCTTTCTTAGTATTAAGTGATAAAATATATTTATGCGTCGAAAGTTATGTACACTAACCATTTTTTAGGAGTCAAGTTATGGCACATTCAAGAATTCCAACATGGTATTGAAAGGGTCAACGATAGCCATTACCTTTAGAAGCGCCAGCATAAAGCAAGGAGTTAAGTAAAGCAGTTAAAGATGGGCGTGTCACAGAACTCTCGTAGAGGAACAAGTGAGTTCAGTTCTTGAGAAGACACCATGTGTAGATCTAGAACCACTGCATGCTACATTCTGGGAAGAACTTGAAGACCTACTATTGTTGTTTGAGATTTCTGTTATGGGCACGATGTATCCATTAGTGATCCTAATTAATGGAGTGATCCTAGATTTAGGTTGTAGTGTAGTTCCTCCTTAAATAAGTGGAATCATGTATTTCCACAAGAGAAGTAGAGAGTTAATTGATACAATTTCTGGAATAGAATTTGACATTGTAGCACTATTTATTTTCCAAGTATATTTCCTCCATGAATGAATAGAGTGCATAATTTGAGTTTCAGTCTCTTATCATAATTGAATTTCTATTCACTCCTCCAAGGGGGCCCACGTGGTGAGTGAATCATTTTATTAGATTAGAAGTTATTTCTTTGCTCATTAAGAACTAATAGAACTCTGTTGTTCCTGTAGCCACTAGTAATAGCAGTCCAATGCTATGTGTTTCTAAGACAATTGTTTGGCCAAGAAATATCCTTGTTAACAGATTTAGCCCTGTTAGGAGCTTATGGATGCATTGCAGTATGCAGTCCATGTTAAAGGATAGACCTTGTTAAGAGTAAAGAGTAATAGGGGGCTCACTACCCAAGAACACTTCCTAAAGGAGGTTAAATCTACCCTTAAGAATTATTGTCTGAAATACAAATTCATATGAGATAAACAATCCAGAGAACTGTCTAATAGAAACTATCTTTTCTTGGTCAATTACAATGAAGTAACATAATCACAACCCTTTACTTTACATCTAGTGGACACAAGCTCGCAGCTTCAAAAAATAGATTTCCTCTTTTCTCACTCTTTACACACACTTTCCAACAAGAAAAGCTCTCTCCTATATACCCTATTACAATAATAAATTAGGTTGTCCGATTAGGCTTCCCCAATTTACAAATGATTACATAACCTCTTTCTAAGATACACACAGTACCTATTATAAGTAAATATCAAATATAATCCCTTAAATATAATATAAGATCCACAATCCATGCTCAGAATCCATAATACACGCTTCATACATGAATTCAGCCCCAAATAGGTCTCCTCCTAAAAACACTATAACTTATGTCACCAAGTGTCCTATGACGCGTGAAAAATATAAAAAATTCCTTAAAATGTCTTTTTCCATCCCTTAAGCTCACATAACCTAAATAAATATTGCAAGTAAGTTATTCTCAAAACACAGAGACTAACTCTATCAAAGATCACTATCACCACTGAGTACCTTGTCTTCACCATAACATCTATAACTTATCCAATATACAATATTAAGCCATGCAACCTTAGAAGTAAGATCAAAACATATCCCTATACATATCACCATCTTTTCTCACCCTCTATCAATAGTACAATACTTGTACACTTATGTGAGTCATCAAGAAACATTAATAATCAGTCTAATCTACCTCCATAGAAACATATGTTGACATCAGTGATAAACAATTAATGCAAACAACAACATCAGAAACCAATTTGGAGAAAATAATTTTCAAGGGAGGAATAAAATGGAAATCATTAGGTGTGTCAACCATGGGTACCTTCATGGATAGGAGAATCAAACCTTAGGTTTAACAAAGTAGATGTTTCTCCCCAAGAAACCCAAGAAGGATCGAGTGAGGAGGATTTGGATCCAAGTTCTATGGAACATCTTGATCAAGATCATGTAATAGACTTAAGTGATAGAATGTACAAACCCCATAATGAATTCGTGTCCTTAAAGTCTGTGGATACAAAATTACCTAATGAACCTTTATCCCTTATGTATCTCGAGATAATTGATTGGGACTTAACCGAGCCAAATAATATACTTTCCTTCTAAAATGACAATTCAGTGGCCTTATGCCTAAATGTGGTTTAACCCTCTTCCATCAATGAATTCAATCAAAGTAAAACAATGGAGGAAAGTAGAAAATCTCTCAGTCTAAAAGAACAAAAAGGGAGAAAAAAATCAAGTGGTCTAGTGGTGAAAATCACAATGTGGTAGTGCTAGACCCCAAAAAAGTAAAAATAAAGGATGTTTATGAAGGTCAAAACCCAATTGTGGCACCTAAGGAAGAGATATTGGATACTCTACCTGCACATGATGAAGAAAGGTCTCTCATGCTGATTGAACCCATGGAGAAGGTGTACATTGGCACTGAATTAGAACAAAATATCATACACTTTGCAACTTCATTGAATCCAACAGAAAGAAAAGAATTTATCAAATTCTTCGATGAAAAATAAGTCACTTTCTCATGGTCTTATATAGATATACAAGGGCTAGATCCAAGTTTCATTATGCATCACTTAAATGTAATGCCATGGGCTAAGCCGATTAAAAAAAGGTTATGGAAAATACATGCTCACATAGCCTTGTTTGTGAAAGAAGAATTGGACAAATTATTAAAGGTTAGTTTCATAAGAGTTATTGCATACGCTGAATGGATTTAAAAAAGTGTACTGCTATTGAAACATGAGAAATCCATCAGAGTGTGCATGGATTTATAAGATCTTAATTTAGCATGCCCAAAAGAGGATTTTCCATTGCCAAACATTTATACTATAGTGTATTTAATAGTGGGACACTCTATGTTTTTCCTCATGGATGGGTTTAATGAGTATAATAGAATCAAGATAGCTCCATAGGATCAAGAAAAGATGGCTTTTACATGTTCTTGGGGTATCTTTTGTTGGAATTTCATGTCCTTTGGCCTTAAAAATGTTGGAGCAATTTATCATAGGGCTATGACCACAATCTTTCATTACATGAAGCAAAAATTTATAGAAGACTATGTGGATGAATTTTGGATAAATCACATGCAAAGAAAGATCACCTACCAATTTTGGAGAATATTTTTAGAAGGCTAGAGAAATTCAAAGTAAGGTTAAATCCTAAAAAGTGTGCATTTGTGGTATAATATGGAATTTTTTTGGGCTATATATTATCTTCAAAAGGCATAGAAGTAGACCCTAAAAAGGTCCAAGCTATCATGGATATGGGAGCACCAAGAAATATAAGCCAAATTAGGTCACTTCAAGGTAGGTTGCAATCCATAAGAAGATTCATATCCTAATTAGCTGAAAAATATCATTCCTTTACTCAACTTCTGCACAAGTATATAATGTTCAAGTGGGACAAGAAATGTTATGAAGCCTTTTCATTATTGAAAAAATAATTGTTGAAACCACCCATACTAATGACACCTATTAAAGACAAGCCATTAATCCTATAGATTTCAGCAAAAAATCACTCTTTAGAGACATTATTGGCTCAGTAAGACGATAATGGAAGAGAAAAGGTAATTTATTACCTCAGCATGACCCTGCTTAAGTATGAGTTAAATTATAGATATATTGAAAGAGTATACCTAGCAGTAGTTTTTGGTTCACAAAAATGACGCCATTACATGTTGGCATGCAAGGTTAAGCTCATAGCTAAGATTGATCTTCTAGAGTATCTGCTTAGTAAAACAACTCTAATAGGGAGATTGGCGAAATGGGTCCGATGCTAAGTTTATTTTACATAGAATATATAGATAGGAAAGAAATAAAATTAAAATTCATAACTGATCAATTAGAGGAGGATGCACTAATTGATAATTATCTTATTCAAGTTGAGTTCCTAGATGCAAAAATAATCAATGTTGAGGCTAAAATATGGAAGCTCTACTTTGATGGATCCTACACACAACATGGCTTGGGGGTAGGAATTCTATTGGTTACACCCCAAGGATACAAATTTCCAAAATCATATTAACTTCTTTTTCCATGCACCAATAATATTGTAGAATATGAAGTCATGGTTATAGGCATCCAAATTGCCTTAGAGTGGAAAGTAATTGAATTACAATTTATGATGATTCTCAAGTTGTCATAAATTAAATCTATGATGAATATTAGAAAAAATATGACAAGTTGATGCTTTATAAAAGGATGATAGATGACAGGAAAAATATTTTATTTTGATAACGTTTGAGAAAATACCAAGAGAAAAGAACAGAGCAGCAGATGTCATGGCGACTTTAACCTCTATTCTACAAATACCAGAACAAAATGCTAGAAACAAATTTTTGGTGGAATGGTTTGTAAAACCCACATTTGACCTTCCCAATTCCCAGATCATTTTTTTATTAATGGGACATTAATCCCTATGGTATGGACCTATTTTTACCTATCTAAAAGACTAAACATTACCCTTGGACCAATCCTGAAACCAGAAAAGGAATTTTATATGTGAAGATGCTAGTTATACCATTATTTTAGACATATTGTATTGTAAAAGTCTTGACAGAAGGATTCTTCGGTGTCTAGAGGATGAATAATCGAAACTCTCTTTATAAGACGTTGACGAGGGAATCTGTGGATCTCATTAAAGTGGGTTAAATTTATTTAAGAAAATCCTTCGTATGGGGTATTATTGGCTAACCATGAAGAAAGATTCTTGTTAGTTTGTGAAAATATGTAAGAAATGCCAATATCATGGGGATATGATTCACATGTACCATAACAAGAACTACATGGAATGACCACACCTTGGACCTTGTATCAATGGGGGATGATATAATCAGGATGATTTACACACCTTCATCCAATGTTCATAAGTACATCATAACTGCAACAAAATATTTTACCAAATGGGTAGAAGTTGTGCCTTTCTCAACTGCAATGGGGAAATAAATTTCAATGTTTACCCTAATTCACATTATTTGTAGATATGAAATTCCTCATTCTATAATAACTAAAAATGGAAAATAGTTTAAAAACAAGGTTGTGAATGAACTATGTGAGAAGTTTTTGATTACACATCATTCCTCTTCAATCTATTATCTTCAAGGGAATGGTGAAGTAGAAGAAACAAACAAGAATATCCTTAGAATTTTGAAGAGAACAGTTGACAATTCAAGAAGGAATTGCCATGTACAACTAAACCTGATAGTATGGGCATATAGAACGAGGATATAAAAACCAACTGGTACAACACCTTTTTCATTGGTTTATGGAGCAGAGGCAGTCTTACCTTTGAAATTCAATATTCCATCCTTAGGAGTTTCCTTACATGGTTTGGTGATAGATAAAGATTATAGGGTTGCTAGACTCAAAAAACATGATTTAATAGAGGAGCATCAAATGCAGGCAAATGAACATCTTAAGGTTTATCAAAATAGAATGTCAAGAAACTATAACAAGAAGATAAAACCTAGAGTGTTTCAAATTTGTGACTTAGTGTTGAGAGAGAACCCTAAGAATAAAAAAGATAGAGAGAAGAAAGGAAAATGAGAAGCAAATGAGACGAGACCTTACATTATCACATCTTCCTTTGGAATGGGGACATACGAGCTAATTGATTGTGATAGCTCAATAAGTTGCAAGAACCTAACAATATCATTCATTTAAAGAGGTTTTATACCTAAATCAGATGAAAGTGTATAGGATGAATGAGTATCAAAAGAAAGAGTATCAGATGAAATAAACCATAATTCTTTGTATAGTGAAAAGAGATCATAAAAAATCCAAAAATAGTGAAAAGAGATCCTGAAAAAATTCAAAAATAGTTAAAAGAGATCTTGAAAAAATCCAAAAATAGTGGAAATAGGCTTGAGAAAAGAGAAAAAGTGGAAAATTCAGCAAGAAGAAAGAAAAAAGCATTAAAATATCAATATTATAATTTTTTTTACCTTGGTGACAACCTGGAAAACAGGTGCCTTGGTAATATAAAAAAAATGCCCTTGTGAAAACCTAGGAATAGGCACGTTGGTAGCTAAAACATGAAAAAGAAAAAAAGTGCCTTGGTGAAAACCTAGCAATAGGCACCTTGGTAGAAAAAAAAGAAAAAAAGAGGAAAAGTACAATAAATTGAAATGGTGAAAACCTGGTAAATAGGTGCCATTTGACCCTTAAGTCTTACCTAGTTGCATTGTCCATCTACATTTTTTCACCACCATTGTGTATACCCTTGCATTTTTCATTTTGTGCATAGTCAGGTTAATGTCTCCAAAATGCATTTGCATACACTGAGATTTTTTCATACTTTGGAAGTTTTTCCCAAGTCTAACATCTTCCTATCCAGTTGGGGGTATTAATCCAAATCACGAAATTCAAAAAGTAGGCACCCATTCACATGAATAAATGCATCAAACCATGGAGCTCAATCTTTGACCTTAGATTCCTATTTATTGTCATATTAATCATTGAGCTTCATTGACTTATTATTATCAAGATTAAATACAAACCAAAGGATCAAAATGGATGAAGTTCTATTTGAAATATGGATACAAGAACAATAACACTAAAGTTTGATGGGGTATTGAATTTTCAATTCATGTATTTCTAGGCAATCATGGATGTTTCAACTAGATCAACAAGGATGACAACATGATATTTTTATGGATTTGTGTGTGATTATTTTTAAGGTTGATTCATTGAAGTATGCAACTTTCTCTAAGGACATGATCATCAAAGAATCATAGAGGAGATTTTTATATGGAAGGGATTAAATCTCTATCTATTTATAGAAAAGGATATCTTTCCCATTTAGATTTCTAATATCTCAATGCCAACATATACTTGCAACATTGAAACCGATGAAAGTTTTATTCATACTCCCATAGTTTAGAAGTCCAACTAGTGAGGTTGTACCAATTTCATGATCAAAATATGAAAACAGGAGCATTAATATCATCATGGTTTGTAATTCTTACCAATGTTTATTGTGCGTGCTAGAGATATGTGAAATCTCAATAATGAAAAATAATGCATGCCTTTGAAAGTGATAGTTAGTTCCATTCATATAGATTAATATTCCTAAGGAATTTCCTTAGTTAGCATATGATTTCATCAAAGATTGACATCATCAAAATTCTCTTTTAAATCAAGTATGCTGGATTTTAATAAAAAAACATTCCATGTTATTAATCATTAATCATTATTCATAAATATTCCATTAAGCATTAACCATTTATCATAAAGCCTTCATCTATTAAGTTCATTCATTAATTCCCATATTCATTTTAGATGCATTTCATTAAGTCAAATTGCATACAAAAATTCAAACAAAAAATAAAACAAGAGTGTGATGCATTTATCATTTAGTTCCATTACACATCATTGGATAAATCCATCCTTACAATCATTACGATAATTAAATAAATGCATTATCATACACTATGCATTCGTCTAAAGTATTTCATACATAACAAAATTTACCCAAAGCACGTATAAAGTAAATGCTTATATATAATATAGAAGTGCATCCATATATCATCAAAAACTCAAAGTCCAACATATAATGACATAACATGATCAAATGTACATCAAATGTCTATCAATGTACATCAACAAAGATGCATCCATTAAATCTTGATCAAATGAGATAGATCGTGGTCCATAATCATAAAAACATGGAATAATAAAAATCTCAACTAGGGGCACGATATATACCATATACCCCATCTACACCATCTGTCCTATTGGTGTTTTTGTTTGTATCAAGGGCTAAAATACAAAACCACAGCATCCTTCACTAGCAATATTTCATGAAGAGCCACTTCACCCTATTTGGCTATTAGGAGCTGGACCAACTGAACATAGGATCCAAACTGATCCTCCTGCACTTTAAGGCTCTGTTAGACCTATGAGGGGGACACGCGGATGCTATAAATCAACACTTCACAAACCAAATACTAGCATCATTTATACAAATATCTCAACCGGCTACAACCTGAATGGGTAACTGAAATAGGTGGGCTAGACTCTATGACTAAAACCACAACCTCAAGGAGCATGAGATGAACAAACTAGACTACAACAGAAAGGGAAATGGATTGATTTAATTAAGATTTGGTCTTCAAACATGACTTCACAGTTCAATGCTCAAGAGACTTAAGATTTTACCAGTGCCTTATCCATTGGGCTCTGGAGTCATACACCATTCTACAAGCTGGAATCCAAACTACTGCCTTTTCCCAAATGATATTTCTGACTGAATGCCTTACAAACAGACACAACAAAGACTACTCAAGCTTATCAATAAGTTCAGTGCATCCCATTCACCAATCATCTATCTAAGATTTTAAACCCTTCTTGAGAGTGCCTATAAATAGATGTTGCAACCCCTTAGACCCATAGCTCTGATTCTTCCTTGACGATTCAGTCTATATGAATACAGAAACACCAAAACGAGAAGATCTTGTGGAAACATACATGCCTTACATGTAAAAGAATAGAAGTGGAGCCTGAAAAATGATATATTCATTAATATTCAAGGTAGAGCAATGAAAATATCCCTGTATTACATTCAAAAACTTTTCATAAAATCAAAGATGAAACTCTGTCAATTACAACCAGAAGAAGGGGAATCCACTTGGGATGATCCCAGATGTGAGAAAGTCAAGTATCCAACCCCTTAACAATAGAAAAGAGAAAAGAATATATAGCAGAGGGAAGAAACAAGATCAGATCCACAAGCAGATGTCATCCTGTGACCTGACAGAAATCCTATCCATGTCCTCCTTACTTCACCGTGAAGGTAATCCTGAGATGAGAAGAGAGAGAATAGAAAAGGAAACAGACATTGATTGAAGAAGATTTGAAAAAGTCTTCATTGTTGATCTTCCATTAAATTTTCATCAATTCTCTTTAATGTTTACAGACATTGCTTGTTCGTTTAGTCAACATTATCATGCTTCTGGAAGGAAATCCAATCTTATTCCCCATCTGATTCACAGATGAAACTTAACTCATGCATCTAGAAAAAAATCTAATTTCTTTGCAACATAAATGCCTTTGCAAACTTATCCTGACACTTCTAACTGGGAAACATTGAATCCCTATCTGCATCCATTATGAGTAGAGTGAAATCAAATATGAATTTACAATAGTTTCCCGGATATATCTGCCCTGTTTGTCATTGATGACCCCCGAAGAGAAAACTGAATACTTCTCTTTTCCTCTGAGAGCTGTGCAAAAATAACCTGCAAAAATGGATTCTTCGTCTCGAGATGATTTTGAAGGTATATAATACTTGATATTTCAGACCAAATTTGAGCCCTAGACGGCCATTTGAAAATCAGGTCTCCGCTTGCAACTGAGCATAAATTTTTTGATTTCTCCAAATAGTTTAACTATAGAAAAATAAAGATTTTTCCATTTGCCTTTGGTTGCACGTCAAAATGAAAGATAGCAAAAAAAAATTTATTTTTTATGCCACACATGTGGGCCCACTGCCACGTGGCAGTCCCTCATTGGCTGTCGTAAACTGTGCCTAACTCACCTTTAACCTTAGTTTCATCCGGCGACCATGCGACGATCTCAGTCTCTGAGTCGCGAGCCTTTTTCACCTTATCTGTCATTCCAGGGTGACCTAGCGACCAGTACCTTGCGGCTAACTCCATCTGGCAACCTGGTGACCAGCGTCCATTTCCATGTCATGATAGCTTCTATCTCCTTCTGGCTACTTCGTGACTAACCGCTAGCGGTTAGTCGCCAAGTCCTGGTGGTCAACTTTGTCTTCTGGCGACTGCGCGACTGACCATAGCGGCTAGTCGCCAGGTCTCGAAACTTTGGTGGTTAACTGCATCTTCACTCCCGACTGGGCGACTGGGGCATTCAGCGACTGGGCGACCATGCACATCCGGCGACATCGCGACCATGAGCACTGTTCATTTTCGTCAAAATTTCCTTACCTGTGTTTTTAGGAAGGAAAACCGAGGCAGTCGGATGAGGGTGCGCGCCCAGATAGCCTTCTCTTTCAACTTCAAATTCATTAGTTCTTACTTTTGCATATAAAGTCTTCATTTTTCTTTTACCGGATGAATGTGGGATATATCCTTTCATGATTTATAAGCATTTTCGGATTTTGTGTTAAAATATTGTGTATGGCTTCTCAAATTCGACCCCTAGCCCTCAAAGGCCTGCCAAGAGCCTCTAGGCTTCTCATTTACCATGGATGTTAGCCTTTTGGTATATAAATATCAAAAACATCCTTTGCACAGTGCATATGGGACAATGAAAATACACTATTTTTTCAACTTCCTGGGCTTCTCGGCAAAACTACTCTTTAATGGCAATGTTATCTAGAAAACGAAGACCATGATTGTCTTCCAGTGGTCTGGGCGCCACTTCCTGTGGTGTCACTTCTGAAAATTTCATTTAAAATCATTCAAAAACTTAAAATTTCTCCCCCAAAAACTATCGCATACTACTGGTAATGTATATTGTAATGCAGAATTGGTCTTTAACATTCTCAAAGTCTGCAAAATTCCCCCTTGTTTGCTACTGGCATGGCATTCACTAGATGCAAATCTCATAACAAAATAGTATTAGAAATCCCCATACTACTCTGCGCAGAAGGGCTAGGAAGCTAGCTTTACACTTGCAAATTGCAATGCTTGGAAACCTCTTGTTTTAGCAGTTCATATGCCTGGTCTATGTCGCTGCGTAGAACACCTTGCTGGCAATGTTAGATTGCAAGGTAATTTATTTTTAATGTTCTAAAAACTGTAACTTCCATCCAAAAAAACCTGCAAAGACCACCTACCATGAAGGATATAGTTTGCAAACTTCATTATACTATGTCTTGTCTCTTCTCCTAGCACAGGCTGCTGATTGCATTAGCTTGGGAGTATTTTATTGCAACAGTTCAAATGCCCCCTATCTATGATTACTGCGCTAAATAGTGGCAGAGAAGAACATTAAAACTGCCCCCTCAAAACAGCGCGAGCCCTCCTTCACTGTGTTTGTAGACCATTCCTTAGTGGGGAAATTGTATAATATTTAATGTTTTAAACCAAACTCTCATATACTAAATAATAGCGCAAAAAATCACACTAAATTGCTTTGAGTTTGACATCCCACATCCTCCCTGTTTGCGAAGACAATGACAATGTTGAATTGGAATGTAATCTTCAAATTGAATGTTTTAAAATCTTTATGTGAAAGATGGGCCTCTTCATTTTTCATATCCAAATGCAACATTCTGACATTTCAAAAGTCTGTCCTCATTTTGCATGGACATTTACTTGATTTTCCATAGATTTATAACTTGTCTATGTTTCCATTTTGTTTAAAGCGGGCTCATCCATTTGGAAAATAGAATACAACTAAGAAAATCCTCTGACATTGGAGTTGCAAGAGGTCCCAAATGAAAATGCAACTGACATTAAACTACAATTCGGACATGCGGACTTTTCGACAGAATGTAGAACAGAAGATATCCGGATGGAGTGGAATGATCGTCACTTTGCATAATCTGAGAAAACTCCTGTAGCTGATGCCTCTTATCCATCCCTTCACATTCCAAATTTTAGCATGAAGAACCAAGTGGTAACCTTATAATCATTTTAGCACTTAGGCAGTTTGATCACAACTACGGCAACTGGCCTTCAAAACTATCTTTGAAAACTGACATAATGATTTGATCAGACCTTGCCCTCTGACAGGCACATTCTCTAATCTATAAACTATCATTCCCCAAAATGGCATCTCATGACTGTACCTGAGTCGAAAGATATTAACCTTTGAAATTGCCATTTTTATTCTGTTCCTGCAAACATACTGTCAAATAATGATTTTTAATTGTCGTAATTGATTTTAAAAGGCTGACAAATGGATTAATAGGGGGCTCAAATCTGAACTGGAAGTAGTATGTCAGCTTTTCAAGACAATGCAAAAATAAATTCATCAAAAGAATGAATCGGCCAAAAGTTATTCACTAGCAAAGTAGGGCATTTGGATTTTTAGGAAAACACACTTTGTAGAACTGAATACACTTTGTGAAAATTGCAAATGGAGTGAGCCTGGAAACTTGGTCAAATGGATTGGTAGGAGTCTATAAATTTTTAGGTAGGTACACTCCTATGTTTACAATATGAAGGACAACTCAATTATTCAAAATTTTCACCCGGGTATAGACTTTCAAGACCTCAAAGTACGTCACTTACCAATTCTGCACTTGAATACACAGGAAATCAGAATTAATCACTATCAGAACGGTTCTTGAAAACTTATCATCTGATTTCAAAAAGATCTGCAGAATGGTAAATATGGAGTGTGTGACCACTGGAACACAGTACAAAAGGAATTTTCTCAATTCGGTGAATTGGTCAAAAGTTATAATGTGTCAAACTGGGCTATTCAGATTTCTAGGCAGGACAAAATTGCAGACATTTCAGAGCAACCGACTTTGGGAAGTATGAAAACTTATCAAACGGATTCAGAATGACCTGAGATCAAAAAAAGAAGCTCTCTGATATGCATGGAACACATTCCCAAAGTGATGGCTTATGAAACTTAACAGGGTGTAAGATACTCAGAAGCAAAGTAGGCTCCGGACAGCAAATTGACAATTAGCAAAGTGCAGAATTAGGTGACCCCCTCAAAATGACTACTCCCTAAACATGTCAGAACTGAAATTCAGGA
>MU228311.1:88864-118772 GCA_018584345.1 Thuja plicata
CTCTACCCTTTAGCCTTTTCTCTTTTGCATCTTCCATTATTTCATTCCACTCCATCTGTGGAATCATAGGAGGCCACTCATACTTTGGGTTATCCTTTAGAGCCCTTCTATATTGGTCCCTCACAGTATTTATATATGTGGATGCTTTTTTAAGAATCAGGGCACTGTCAAAAGTTTTATTTCCAAAGAGCTCCTCTAAAGATTTAATGAGCTGATTTTTTAAGTCAGCATCCTGTTCATTCCACCTTTTTTGAGAAAACAAAATTGTTAGATATCATAACTTTAATATAGTATAATAAATTTAATATAAGAAAAATATTGTATCAATATTATGAAGCTATGTACCTTTTACGTATGGTGGGCCCAAATAGCTTCAATGTCATTTCAAAAGGAGTATCATAAAACACATCATTTCCTACCAAAACATCATGGGATTATCAATACAAAACAAGTTGTGTATAAGTAAACTACAATTACACTGTAAATAATAATAATTTTAAAGCACCTGGAAGCTTTGGTACTTTTAACGAAAACATATTTTGCTTGCTCAAAAAAAATGACCCCACAAATGAACTAGTACTAGTAAAACGAACTGATCCAGAAAATGGTTGAGCTTCAGCAGTACTGGTGTCTGTTCTTGTACCAGGTGTAGGTTTATCTATTAGTGTGCACAAAAAAGGTCCACAAGTATAAAATGCACAGAAATAAAATAATCAATGCATGATTAGCACATAACAAAATATAGAAAAACAAGATTTTACCAGATGTAGCTGGTACAGAGGAAGATGTCATCAAGCTCCTTGTTGCGGACAATGCAGCCTGCAATATCGGATTGTTGATCAAAGGAGGCATCTGCACTTCATAATGAGATGAAGAATACATTGTTAGCAAATAAATTTGCAATGGATAAAGATTTAATGGGGTACTAGAAGCATCCCAAACATAAGTTGAGTCAATAATACATGCAAAGGTTAAATGAATTGTTAAAGGTTTAAGGATTATTTACAGGAAGGATGTGCGCTACAACCCTCACCAAATTGAGCACATCTCGCAGGTGTCAAAAAATCCTGTAAGAAGAACACATCATATTTTAGATCATGATTCATAAGATAGTATACAATATAAACATCTATTGAACTTTAATTATTTCTTAAGATTAATTACAGCTTACATTCATACAATTGACTCTACGTATCAATTCTTCTTTGAGTACCTCTGTCTCCTCAGTTTTTTTTGGTATCATGACAAGGTTAAGAATTTATTTATTATATTTTTTTATAATCTCAGTAGCCATGAAGACGGGGTTAGTGCTATGTGCGATGTCATCTACAAATGCAGCCTCAATTTTAGATTGCAATTGATCTGTTGTCATTTGTGCTTTTCCCTATCAATAAGTATCAAGTTGTGACATCAATATCAGTAAAATTTTATCAAAATAACTCCAAAACCATAAATAACAGAACATAATAATAAGACATTTTTTTCTATATAATTTTTAGAATTACACTAATTAAGGTTTACCTGTGATGAAGAAGCTAAGTGAGGAATGTCCCTGCCTGTTTCTTGTGGTAAATTCATGTCACCCTATGACAAAGATTAATAATTCTTAGCAAACAGAAGTGAAATGAAAGTAATAAACTTACCAAAAAAAATTATTAATAAAACAATATTAATCAGAAGCAATTGGTTTAAATGTTATACTTACCAGTCCCATGATAGGGTTTTTTTTTTTATCGACATGATTCAAATTGTAATCTATCAGAATCTCTTCCCCTTCACTTATTGAATTTATCACACATACAAATACACGATTTCCCTCATGTGCCTCGAATATACAATTTGGCCGCATATTAGTTGACACAGTTCGAGAACTATTTATAAAACTTGCAATATTCCCTGTTTCTTTTCGCCTTCCATCAATATACATAGCGAGCCTTTTACTTTGATCATTTTCTTTGCATTGTATATAATTTGGTGACAATGCATACCTACGCATACTTTTTTTATATTGCACAATCCGCATCCAGTTATTGTAATTGTAAGAAGGTCCTACATACTCCATCAAATCAACAACTTGATTATAACTGACCTTTATGTCATCCATGGAAAATAAGCCCAAACCATGTAATGAAGATGGAGCTATGCGATATATCCTTTCGTTAACAGAAAAATTAGTGTTAACTGGAGGTAGTTCCTTGGCTACCCATTCTTTCTGAAGATGTGTGTACCTTAAGGGAACCTTCATGTCACCATTGGTCTCAATATCATAAGAACATGACCCCCCCTCAGCAAGGAAAAATTGCATTTGTTTATTGAATTTTCTTCTAATCTTTTGATGTCTAGTTGATCTCCCTATTTTAGACCTACTAGATGTCTCACTTTTATCTCCTATTCCCGCATTTTCCTCACTTGAGGAAGACAGATCAGACAAATACCTATTCGGTGATACCTGCAATTCATCAAATGAGAGACGTAGTAGGAGCTATATATTTTGTTGACTAAAGAGAATGAAACTAAATAATAAATTATACCTGTTGATCCATGTCAAAGGCGTTTAATTTTCTGCATATGTAAATCATTGATCTTAAGTTAGCCAATAATTAAATGATATGTAAGATACAAATTACATAGAAGAAAAAATTTACATGATGCAAAATATACTCCATGATATTAGAGTTCAAGACATAATAACTAGTCAACAAAATTTATATGAATAAATCAATACCTCATATGTGACATTAATCACACCTTGACTGCATACATTTCATTGATCATGCTATTGATCATCCACTTTGTCCATGTCATCATCACGACTATCATCATCATCATCATCATCATCATCATCATCATCATCATCATCATCATCATCATCATCATCATCGCCATCATCATACTTGTCACCTTGATCATCGTCGTCGTCATCATCATCATCATCATCATCATCATCATCATCATCATCATCATCATGACCAACACCACCACCATCTTCATCACCATCATCATCATCTTCATCACCATTATCATGACCATCCTCATCATGGCCATCATCACCTTGATCAACTCCATCTTCATCACCACGATCATCATCATGATCGTTATCATCATCACCATCATCGTCAGCAAGACCAAAATCATCATCATTTTCTTCTTCTTATTCTTCATTGTGTAATAGTCATTCGTGACCATCATTTACTTCGTCTTCTGATTCTTTGGTATCTTCTTCTTCCATTACATTATACTTTACCAACCTTTCTCTTGGATCATGTCTAACAACAAATGACCAACTCGGTTTATGTAGAACACCAAAGTAAAAAACTTGCTCACATTGGCTTGGAAGAACATAAGGCTCATCTCCAACTGGCTCAAATGACCTTGTATTAATCATTGTAAATCCACTATCATGTTCAATAACAGACCTATCAGGGTCATTTTAATTATGCCGTAGCCTGTACCATTTGACAACAAATAGAACTAATTTGAATGAATTAAAGTTATAGTCAAGTATATCATCCAAAATTCCATAGTATCGATTTTCAGATTGTTGAGGATGTATGTCATTTCTAGATGAAATATTAGTGACCTCGAAGATTGCACTTGTCCTAGAGTCACAAGTTTTCTTTGTGTCATCAAACTTTTTTATGCGAAATTTACGGCCATGGTAGTACATACTTTTGTGGTGTCTGATCTGCAATTATTCAAACATGTCAAGATTATTTTCATCGATCCGTGAGTTGATATTAAACTTATGGGTCATGGTTAGTAAACTTATATGTACCTTTCTACCTCTTAAACCATATGCTAGATCAAGTACCATTGGCGTAACATTGGGATCTCCATTACGATTAGCTTCTTTAACCAATGATGCAACACCATCCCATGTTAATGAGCGACCCCTTTCTTGAGATTGTTGAATCTATACCATCATCCAATCAAGATTGTTTGCAATATACAAATGTAGTGCATCCCTCTCACGACCAACTGTAAAGAAAACAAATTGACCGCTTAGAAACAACTTATATTGAAGATTTATAAGAATTAATAAAATACAATAACATCATATAATTAATACCTCTCACTTTCCTCAATCTACCTCTCCCCATCAAGTACTCCCCTTCGAATTTGTTAATAAATTTGGGATCCCAAATGCGATCTACATGGATATTTTCTGCAAACTTAGGAAGATATTCACTAATGTACACCATGGTCTTGTATAACATATATCGCTCCACCATATAACCCTCTAGATGTGCTCTTTGTCGAACCAAGCCCTTCATAAATTTCAAGTGTCTCTCAGCCATCCACATTGACCTAGTTTGTACAGGTCCACAAAATTCAATCTCCTCAACTTGATGTATGAGGTAGTGTTCTTGAGCATTGAAAAATTTTGGAGTAGACACTTTTGCATTTCACACATAATGAGGGGAATTTTTCTCTTCCAATATTTTATATCTTTTTTATCAACTTATTTAGATGATAACCACATCATGTATTTTCCAAGATCATATATAACTTGTTTAACACTATTGTCAAACTGGTATGGGAGGGATAGAGGTAGGACGTACTGCAATAATTAAAAAATGATCTTTTCAATATATTATAAAATAATACAATAAAAAGTACATGCGACTTTATAAATATATTGTAAAAAGAGAACGTGACTTACCTTGATGAAGGTATGCCAATCATGTGTTTTCAACTGTGGCCCAAAATCACCTTTCTTTGATACAAGACTGCTTATATTTGTAGCAAATCCTATTGGAAATTTTGTCTTTTTTATGACTTCTTTTAATGCATCACTTTGCTGCTCAGTTAATAACCAAGGAAGGGCACTCGTATTTATGCAGTCTCCATTGCTATTTAATTCAATGAAATTTTTCAATGCATGATTGGATTCATGAATGTCATTACAAATTTTGGCAATTTTTTCTTTGTCACCCCTTCCATCAAATATTTTCCATAGTGTCTCTGTTACATTCTTTCCAATATGCATAGCATCAAACAAATGCACGATTGGGACATCCTTGTAGTATGGCAACCTACTAAATTGACTAGGATAACTTTTTATTCCTCTAGGAAGTTGGTCATTAATGCCTTGATGACCTTCACGAGCATCAGTTACATCATTAATTAGTAAATAAAAGACAATATCAAAATTTAAATTTGACACAAAAATCATCAAATGGAATGACTTTACCTCTGCGATTTAGTCTATTGTATTCCAACTTCCATAGATGATGTGTCATTCTTCATGGCCTTGATGTTGTCTCTTTTTTCCCATTAAATGATGTTTTTCAATAATTTGATACTTATGATTATTGTGGAGAAAGTGCCTTAACTCATCGAACACCTGCTTTCCTAAACCTCTTGAATGATGAGATTTCATCTTCGGACCACAAACTGGACATGTGAATTTACCCTTTGTCTAAAGACCTAAAAGATAATATACAATTGGATCATTTACAATTATCATGCTCAACTTAAAAATATAGCAATAATGTGTAACCACTATAACATACCAAAAATATGTGACCTTAACAATATATAACATACTGCAAAAATGAGTTAGCCCAGGGGCATCATGTATTGACCATACAAGCATTGCATGGAATTGAAATTGTCTTTTTCCTATTGGTCTAGAGATCTCATACATAGTGATCCCATTCCATAACTTCAACAACTCGTCAATAAGCGGCTCAATATACATGTTCATATCTTTAACTTGGTACTTACCTAGTTGAATGAACAAAAACATTACATAATTATTATGACCATTTTGATGTGGTGTTTATAATTTAATTTAGATAACTATTAAATGAGAAAATACCTAGTACCATCATTAAAAAAATTATGTGCTCTCTCTTTATGGACATCCAAGGAGGAATGTTATTGTTAATAAAAAAAATAGGCCACGCTGAGTAAACAGATCTCATATCTCCAAACAGATTGACACCATTCGCTGCCAATGATAGCTTGAGATTACAAGGTTCTTCTTTAAAGTGTGGCCATATATTTTTAATGTCTTTAAATACAGAACCATTCACAGAAATTATCATAATGTCATCTTGACTTCCATTGTGTGCATGGTAATCCATAAATTGTGCCAAGCTAGTGCACCTGAATAATCGTTGAAGACGTGGAATTATGGGTATTAGTGAAAAAAAATTTCCTTCTTGAAATATAATTATCAAAGACTCTTAAAACCTAAACATAAAAGGAAAGAAAAGCACTAACAATTGAGTGAGTCAATTACAACCACACTCTCTACATTTAAAGGTGCAGCTGCCTTAAATAATCAATTTTTTTAATAAAACCTTTTATTCAGAAACATCTATTTTTGAAGCATACTTTTGACCAGAAAGCACAAGAGGCTGTAATTCACATCACCATAGATAATTGATTAACTATTCAGAGATTTTTAAGATCAATGAGATATACGAGCCAACTGACTCGAGCATTAATTAGAAGAATAACAAAAGAAAGGCTGATTCATAAAAATAATAAATCTTGAAAGATTATTGAATAGATCCAAAATATATTTCAACAGATCATTACAACATGTTCATTCAACTCCAACTAAAATCAAAACCATGCATTTCAATACACCAACTGATCCACAAAAATGATAAAATCTGCTTATATTACCAACTGATAATATATATATTCATATATTTGAAAATATCCAGTATCATCACCACAAGAAGAACATAAGAAAATGGAACCGATAATAAAATTGAGTTTCTTTTGCAAAAGAATCAACCCTCATTTGGTCATCCAAAATATCATATATAGCCATGCAGGGCTTATTTCAATTTTAAAACTGCCTCAAAAAAAGTAGGAACTTTGGAAACAAACTAAAACAAAAAAATACTTAGAGAACTAATTGGCCAATTGGCCCATTGTAGCTCCAACATTGGTGTTCATAGCCTTCTTCATCGTCTTCCATTCTTCGAACACCATAGAGAAATTTTCTCAGCTTTTGGTTTGGTTCGACAGCCACTTTAAACCTTTACAGCCAAACATCTTTGAAGTGCTATGTTTTTTGGGTTTTATTTGCAATCAACTTCAAATTTTAATCGTCGTAGACCACTGCCAATTCCACATGAGCTAGGATCGAATGATCATTCCTCCTAATTTCTTTGGCAACCTTCAACTTTTCCAACTTTTTCTGGAAGTAGGGCAGCACCTTAGACATTTCACCGCTACTTTCATTTTCTAGTCCAATGATCTTCCCTATACGTTCATTTTACGCCAGTGAGGTGTCTCTTGGGCTGATCTAAGCTTCAATTATCTGAGATGACTCTTATATCGCCTATTCATATAATAAACTTTCCCATTCCAAATTCACTTTGACTATGAATAGTGAATTTTCATCCATTCCAGGCACTGCCTTTTTAGAAATAAACTTATTTATACTATAGGTATAAATGTTCTCCATATTATGCATCTCGATTTCTAATTCCCCTCTTTTATTTTTCCACAACTCCACATCATTTTCTACTGTATTTAGTAATTGTTCAGCTTTTGTCATCACATTATCAAAATCACTAGCAAACCTAATAATTTATTCATTTACCTTATCCATCCATTTGTAGAAAGCTATTGATATTGATCTGTCCTTGTGTACCTGGTCAAGGAATTTTTGACTTTCAAGAGACTTTACATCCAAATTAAAGGGGACTATTGTCAATGGCTGAGGTAGAGGATTATGAAGCTGTTGAATATACTTGGCCATTTCACAAAGGGCCTACTTCAATTTGATCTTATCCTCAGCATCCTTTTTCACTCAGTGACTAATCTTCTTATTGGCTAAATCAAATATTTTTAAGTCAGTGGCCCTGGTGAACATGCCCAGATCTATCTTTTCTACATGGAAATCACTTTCTATAACCTCATCACTGGTTTTATCTAAGTTTGGTTTGAATATCTCTACCATCTAGTGTCTTGTCTTAGTATCCACATCAACCATGGCTTCTACCTTTGGCTTCTTACCTCTTGGGGTTTTCCTGAGATATTTGCTAACCATATCTCCAACAGGAGTTGATATTGGAACAATGCTCCTTTTCTTATTAACCAAAAGCCCCAACTAGATGGGACTCTTTGGCGTCGGAGGATTAGTGGTTTGATACTGACACATTTTGGTGGTCTTCCCCTGCCATTTGAATCTTCAAAGGGATTTCTAGACTCTTATCCATTTTAACCTTTCTCTTATGATTTTTTCCACTCTCTTCCTATTCAGAGTCAACTGTTATGTAGGAGATCGATTCTGCCTTTTCTTGCCTTTTTCTCATGGTTCTTGTAATCTTCAGGGATTCTATATGGATTTTTTCTCCCCTTTTGGTATGATCTTCAATTCCAGTTTTGGATTCACCTATAGAAATCAATTCCTCATTTTCATTAGTAATAGTGGGAAAAGTGGTGAGTTTCAAAATCCTTATACTCTTCCTAGCTACTAAGACAGGGATTTCCTATTTCTTCTTCTTTCTTATTTCCTTCAACCACTTATCTGTTCTTTTGAACACACTTTCAAAAATAGCATTCAAATCACCTACCTCCTCTCTTCCCTAACCTATTTTCCTGGTCACTACTTCGCTATTTTGTTTTGTGCATTCAGCTTCTGTCACATCTTCTTCCACATCGGTGTCAAGCCCTTTAATTTTAAAAGGTAGGCACAGGGTAATAATCTAATCCAGTGAAAACTAGGAATGCATTCTTTTCACAACCTCAAATTCATCAATATAGTCAGCCTAATAGTCTTCCAAACTCGGCTGATGTAGGAAGGTGGCATCTATTTTGAAATGGTTCGCCACAAATTTATTGTTGTTAAAATAGCTGCGACTTTGATAATAAGGGAGATTGAATACTTTCAGTTAAGTATCAGGAGAAGACATACCATTTGTTAACCTGAGGTGATAGTGTCCCAAATCAATAGGAAAGAATGAACCCACTCCTCTTTTAAGCTTGATTTCAATCCGACCTGGATAATTTTCCTGCATATTTCCAATAGAGTGTACTTATCTAGAAAATAGCGTGGGAGCTTCATAGGTTCACCACTAAAGCCTCCTACCCTTAGAAATCTGAAGGTGGGGAATTGAACAAAGAAACTACCATAAGCCTTAACCAACTCCATAGCCTCTTCAGACATTTTGTAATTTATTCTTCCTCTCAAATCAAAGACAAGCTTGGCTAGGAACGTATCTTGCACCCTTCATAAATTCCTTAGGTTCTTCTCTTTCTATAGATAAGAATGGTATTCGTAGATCATCATGTCATCTCTCCATGGTTGATGAGGTAGACCCTCCCAGTTTCTACAGATGGCTAGAACATAAAATAGGTATGAGGACATATATAAATTAGAGGCTTCTATAGGCTGGGATAGCTCTTCATCTAGCCTTGCCTCTATTACTTCAGCCCATTCAACATATTTTCCATCAGTCAGAATGGTTTGAATGAGGATGTACATCCAGTCCTCCCACATTATGTCATTAGGTTTTCCCCTTAGTCTGTTCAGCATGACATCAATATCTCTTACCTCTCTTACCAAATGGTCCTTTTTTAGAGGCTTGGGAAGTCTAGAACCTCCTCTTTCAGCTTTGGATAACCATTCTTTGGCTATATTGTTACTATAATCTCTGAAATTGCGGAGAAAATCTTCTTTAGCTTTTTCAAAATCACAGGCGACATAAGTCTCTGCGGGGGAAATTCTCACGGCCGCCATTATTATTTGTCGGTTCATAGACACCAACATTTCTCCAGAAGGAAAGTAGATACATTTATTTACCCTGTCATACCTGCTTCTACACTCCATCACCAATTCATGGCATGGAGTCATTTCAGGAAAAATAACAGCCTCCAACAAACTGCTTTCAACGATTTTGGCTAATATAGTCTCAGCTTTGGCATTTCTAACTCTGTGAACAATCTCTGCAATGTCATCATTGACAAGAACCATATCTCCCATTTCTGGTAAACAACTACTTATAGGAGAAAACTTATTCTCCTTTACAAATTTGGTTTATTGGGCCGACTTAATAGAACTACTCATGATAATTCCATAGCACTACTGATTCAGGAAAAGATATGAAACAATACAAATTTCCTCTCTACAACATGCAATTCTTAAAAACTAGAAAGGAAAATAAGAGAAAATACTTTGAGACTCACTGATGCCAATACTTTTGCTTGCAGAGAAAAACCTTCAAACATCTTCAGTCCCGTCTAGCTTTCCAACAGAAGGTAAAAATAGAAATGGAAAAGAAAGGAAATCTAACTACATACATTTAAGTCACCTCTTTTTAGTAATTATGATTACTTGCCATGAATCAATGATTCCCGCCATCAATAGCTGGCCACGTCCCATCGCATATCCTGCTTACTTAGAAAAATTGTACTTATAGTTGAGTTGATGTCACTCCCCGTCTTTTCAGAAATCAATTTCATAAATGCGAGTGAAGTTTGGCATGTGCCGAGTGTGTATGATCATTATTGCATTTCTGAATCTTGAAATTTGAACTATGATGTGCCAAGTTCAAAGTTTGAGATATCGTATGCCTTTAGCCATGAATTGAGAAAATTAATAAATATGACAAATAGACGCATGACGTGTGAGGGGAAAATGAAGTATGAACACAAAAGTCATGGTTCAAGATTCAAGAACTTGAAAAACATGACGCCAAGATAGAAAAAGATGTAGGCTAAAGAAGGAATGAAATATGTAAAATGGGAAATTGAACTTTGAACTTTGAACTAGGGAGTTCAAGGTTCACAGTTCAATATTACATTACACATCCGACGCAGGCTTGCAAAACTTACCGATTGAAAAGATGAGCGTGGACTTGCATAGCGGGAAATGGGATTTTGAACTTTGAACATTGATTTCAAGGTTCGAGATTCAATATACAAATCGACACTTTACATGTTACTTTGAGAAAAATTTAATCAAAATATTTTTCACCTGCAACAATGGGAATGTACCGAAGAACCTTTTGAGGCACCTTTTTTGTTATTTGATCTGACCGATATCTACTAATATGACAATCAGGGCATTCTGTTGCAAATTCATGTTGTTTATGATATAGAATGTGATCATTGGGACATGCATGTATTATCTGATACTTCATTCCAATTTGATTCATAATGGTAGATAATTCTCGGTACAAACGAGGCTGAATGTTTGATGGTGGTAACAAAAACTCACCTATCAACCTACAATAACAAATATGAATTGTTACTATATATAATGAATAGTAATGGTATGCTAACATTGAAGATGACAAAAATGACATACCTTTGCATATGTGACATTGCTACATTGGATAAACCATTCATAACCTTCAAGTTCACTACCAACACTATAGCGGAGAGAAGAGTTGTTTGAGAGCCTTGGTACAGGGGCTCATATGCCTTCTCAAGTATAGGTACATCAAGACCATCTTCATCATCATTATTAGATGTGCTAGTACTATCACCATGATCATCTTCATCAGTTGCGCCAATACCATCTTCTTCAATCATGTCCTCTGGCACATTATTAGCTACGTCAGTACCATCATATTCAATTGTTTTCTCTGCCACAGGATCATCTTCTTCCATGGTAGCGTTATCCTCACCTTGGATATTCACACCTCCATGTTCCTCCAGTTGGAAATCCACATTCACCAATCAAAGATAATTGTTCCCCCCTTCAACATGACCATGTTTCCTATAATGACTCTCGGCTGTTGTGATTAGAAATCTTCAATTCTTTAAGCCCTTACACTTTTTGCAAGGACAATTACATTTATCAGGTTTTCTTCGGAACTGAGACCACAATCTAGCAATTGTCTCGTTATTTTGTTCTTGGTTCATATTGCCAAATTCTTTTCTTCTTAGGTTAGTAAAAACCTACATCACTAGAAATTCATGAAGAAATTTTCATAGTACAATAATAATTAGTGGCAAAACAAAGACGACTATAATTATAACCAATGTAAATGAACAATAATTTCATTACCAATATTTAGATTTACCTAAACAATAACAAGAGAAAATATTATCCGATTTGTTGCTACAAAATAACCTCTATTAAACCAGAAATACACAGAACTTTGCAGATTATGTTTTTAGTTTTGAGATCTGAGATGATATTAAAAACGAAAGAGATGCAAGCCTTTAACAACTACAATCAACAACTCTTTTTGACTGGTGATAAACTCTGACTTCAAAGAACTTTTTTTTAAATTTTTGTTCTCCTTTTTAGGGATCAATACAAGGTGAGAGACCTACACAAGACTCAACTTCTTGCAACTTTAAATTGCTACTTTGACTTGGACGGATTGTTTATTCATTACTTCAAACAAACCCTTCTATGCCTACAGATCACTACTAGAACAAAATTCAAAAATCTTTGTGGTTGCTTGACACCATTAAGAACTTGATTTAGGTTGTAAAATTTTAACCTTCCACTTGTTGCTGGTGTTCTCTATCGACTAGACTTGACCTCTATAGAAATAGTTCATCTTTGGTCCAAATATGATTTATTGCCAACAATTTGTTTTAAAATAAATATAATCTCTATTAAATCATAAATACACCAAAAATTTGCAAATTATATTATGAAATCTAAGATGATATCAGCACTAGACATATGTTGATTTATAGCTACAAGGAAGATGGTTTATCCTTGCAATCTTAGACATTGGTGGTGAAAGTTGGTGACAAAAATAGCTTGACAAAATTATCATTGTAATAAGATAAGTGCACTTGTACAGTTATTTAATTTTCTAAGGACAAAATATAAACTCTTTCTTTCTATGGTCTGGACTTTGGATTTCTCAAGCATTAACAAGTTTATTAGTTAAGAGTATTCTTGCATTTTAGGACAGTATAGTTCCTACTCTTCCTTTCTAGGCTCATACTTCACAAAATTTAGACATGTTACTTTTTTCACATATAGTCTAGTATGGAAAAATAATGTTAGAAAATTTATAATATATGTGTTATCAATTAGATATGCATTTTGTTCAGAATTCAATTCAGCTATCTAGTGAAACGTGGTAGGACCTATCAAATTATAGAATTTGATAGTTAGAGGTCAACCTTCATAGAAGGCTAGTTCCCTTAGTACTCACCTACTCTAGCCTATGATACTGCTCCATGATAGGAAAAAAGATAGAGAAAGATATGAAATGAAATCTAAAGGCTAATAGGGTGCTGCACCAAATTGCTTTCAAGAACTGTATTGTTTTTTTGGACACACGATCAATGATAAAGTTGGTCCATAAATAACTAAAGCTATTCATATTCTCTATTCATGTTAGAGTCATGTATCTTAAATAGTACTTCCCTATGTGCATTTGATCTTTCATTACCTTATATTCATCATGTTGTGCTTTGACTGCATTGTCCATTCTAGAGGCTATTGTGGTCATCTTCAAGAGAATGAAGCTTTACAAAGTTACTTTAGTTAGCATCAAATGTGACTCAACATAACACCAATTCTCTACAGCCATAACAACAACTCTCACCATGCATCCTATTTTTCCAAGCATTGCCTTATACATTGCTGCCTATGAAAGACATTATGAATATAATTTTTCTTGGAGTTTTGATGTCGTTAGACTGGTCTGCAACTCTAAGCACTATCTTTACACTTTGACTATCATAACTGTCTTCATGGACTACTTCCAAATTTGCATGACCATCATAGCTCATTTTGAGATGCTAGGAAAACTATACCACTTTGTCTTTGTAGAGCAAGGGATTTGCTACCTTTTGAAGAGAAAATCTTCCTTATGCTAGCTCACTTCTACTAGCACCCTGAGATAGGGGGAAAAGTCTAACTTAAATAATATGTGGAATATAATCTACTTAAACCAGAGGAAAAAACTACAAAAGAGAACTTAATTCAAATATGAATACACCAATTGTTTGAACCTTAGCAATAATATTCTAATGTTGTAATTATCCCTTGTATAGAATGGAATGAAAAATGTTCTAATAAAGAGGAAGACATTAATACATTAACCATAAATTATTCTTTAGAAGATGAGGATTCTTATACGTCTGGAGAGGAATGTAGAGTGTGATGTTGTAGGAAGGAAAAAAATATCAAGGAATACATTATCAACGAGTGTTTTCAGATGATGAGGATGCATGTATAAATTATGCAAAAGGTCCACATCAATTAATAAGTCTCAGAAGACCCTCCAAAGAATAAATATTTTCATTAACAATTTTTTTAGTTGGCTAGGTGTTGGTCTACTTCTGGTATGACCCAATTTAAAACTTTCACTATCTCCCTCTGTTATCTATGTGTCTTTCTATTAAAGCAATATGAATATTCATGTGAGTTTCTCATGAAAAGATAAGTCATTATGAATTCGCGAGCCTATTTTTTTCAAAGGAAATTTGTGTCAAGCCAATGGATCAAATAATTCAAAGGAAGCTTGATATAATTCAAAAATACAGTAATCCAATGAATCTAATGTTTAGTGTTTGATCACACATAAACATAAGTTGAAAATGAGATAAAGAATGTTTGCACGGGCAGTGAGAAGAATATGATAGACTATAACACTTTACAATAGAATTAGGTTCCAGCTGAAAATAAAAGACAAAATAGGTAGGACTTCTCTGAATAACTTGCTAATATAATTTTAAAGAACATTAAATTTATGTATCCATATTGTGTGCACAGATAAGCAAAGCTATAGTGATTACTGGATCAAAACTAAATCCAATGAAAAGGGTGACATCATATGGCACAAATACTATGAACAATACTGATGGTTCTAGTTACAATCACTATGGACATTAAAATTATGAACAAAGAAGATAGCAGCCACGCTTAGAATTTGAACAAGAAAGCTGTAACAACTGCCACCGACCTTGAAAAGTAGAGAAGCAAGAGTTCTTATATCTAGTGCAAGCAGCTGAGGCCCTACAAGATAGAGGAGCCACACTATAAATACATATGATTCTATGTAGATGTTGTTGGACGACAATATAAAGAATTAAATAAAAATTTGCAAATAATTTTATTGGCCACGTCTTCTTTTATTTTGGCAAAGAATCTGCATGTCAATGCATTGATTGATGAATGAAATACCTAGAAGCCATGCAATTACAAAATGCTATTGATATGCAAGTGGAGCTATGCAAGCACCCCAACTAATAAAGGATGAGATATCATGTTTGTGTTGTTGTAAAGTTCATATAAATAATCGAGAGGGTATAGTGGCATTATCAAAGTGCAAATAAACATAAGAATGCATACAACAATAGACCATGTACGAGGTGTATACTCCAACTTTCCATCAAGGTGCCAATTTTTTATCTTACCAATACTAGAAATTTATCACGCTTACTCCATATAGGATTCACTGTAAGAGTGAAGATTATGTGGATTCATTTTTACTAATCTGGTCTGATGATACTTTCCTAATGTTGAAAAAATGCAATTCTTAGTAGAGGCCTATGGACTTTGGTTGTTCTTGGGGACATAACTTGGGTTCTAGAAAAAGGACCTCATTTTGTGACTGATATCCTGTATCAACATCTCCTAATGACTACATTCATGTGTAATATAGTTGTACCCTAAATCAAAAAATCCTACGTCCTACTTCAAAACAATATACTTGTCTCCATATCCCACATCTCTAGGTAACTACCCTTTGACACTGTAAGTACTATGCTTATAAAAATATTCTTATAGGAAGTTATAACTGACCTTGGGGCACATCATATCAAGCACATATGCACACAACATTTTTCATTTTAATGTTTGTTAGCTACTGGATATAGAAAATGGTTTTGATTTTGCAAGATCATGACACATATTAGACAGATGAATGTGAGCCTTTTTTTTGACATAATTTATGTGCACATAATTATAAAGTTTATTGAATGGTGTTTGCACCAACTGTTGTGATAGGCTCAGGATCATGGCTGGGAACATTTCTTCACCGGTCTTTGGGAAAATGTCAAGGGAGTGATGAAAAGGTCATTGTTTATGATCTTAGTCCTCTATAGGTATGAATCTACTCTATTAAAACATTACAAGCAATTCCAAATAAATCATTGTAAAGATGCATGTGCCTTATTGGGAAATAGAAAAATGATGAACTGGATAGTGTCTCTTTTTCTAACTTTGTGGACTTGTACAACCTTAAAAATATTAAGTCAAAGTAGGAGTAAATATTCTGAGTGTATCCTCATTTGGAATAAGTTTTTTATAGAAGAATGTTTCAACTATTTTTGAAAGAAAAAATTACCAAGAATAGAAGAATTTTGATCACCACAATTCCTAAGAGGAGTGTCAAATCATTTACCACTAGGTTTTAAAATCTTGCTCGATTTACCAAGTTTGAGAGAATTTGGCTTTAGTATCTATACTTTAGATAGGTCACCAATTCTTTAAATTTACTACACATGTTGTGTCCATCAGACTTAAAGATATCAATGTCTTCTCTAAAGGGCTGAAATAGGAGAGCATTTAGTAGCATTTCCAGATGATATATTTATGGAAAGAGATACAAAAAAATAGGTTAATTTGGGTAAAGAAAGGAAACATGGACAATATCAAGAGACACCATATCAACTGTATCATCATACTTATTTCTTCTGACTAAAAGCTTAACACAAAAAAGGACATCTTCTAACTAGTAAGAGATAATGTTCTAGACCTTGGCTAATATCCAAAATACTTGAGACCTTTTGATATTTACTTTATATAGATCATTTGGTAAGTATGAAGTTTCAAAAAACATCATAGTTGAAATATTGGATTTTCAATCATACACATCTTCTTTTAGTAGCTAAGGAATATGAAACCTACAAACTCTGGGCTATACACAATATTCCCCTTTTGTGACACTGTCAGAAAGTAACAATAAAATTCATTGTAACAACCTAAATATATTCATTCAAAAATTGTGTCAAAACAACAATATTTATTTCTTCATTAGTTATCACTAGTTCGTTTCTAGAACTCGTCCAATTTTCATTCGTAGAACTCAAAAATAAGAAGAATCAAATATAGGGTTTCTAAAACTTTCAAATATATTTCATTTCCATACTAAGATCACTCAACTCAAACACTACATACATGGAAATGATTATATTCACCTTCCGTAACCTGTAGGTTTCGTTGGATTCTCGAAAATGCCCTCCTCCCACCTGTGAGTGAACTGAAAAATGAGTTTCACTTTTCACATTATTTTTTGTTTATATCCCGTATTCGTCGAACTTACGACAAACTCAAGATCATCAAAATTTCAACAATATCAGGGTCATAAACAAAATAATAATAATCTAAGAAGCCAAAAAAGGCCTTGGTCGAAATTAAAGGTAGAAAATAGCTATCAAATGTATTAGTGAAGTTATGGATAAAGTGAAAATTGCAAAACTACAAATGTTAAGAAGAAATTTTGAAACATGTGTCTAAAGGATTTTATGTCTATAGATTCATTTTTACTCAAGTTATTGTACTAGTAAATTAAATTAGATCTCATGGTTATATTATTGAAGATAAAAGAATAGTTGAAAAGATTCTAACGATCCTACCTACAAAGTTTGAAACTATTATTTTAACTATAAAAGAAATAAACAATCTTTATCAGTTCTCTCTACATGACCTCCATGCCTCTCTAATTTCTCATGAAAACATGCTTAGTCATTCTTATAACTCTTCCTTACAACATAATTTTAAGTCACAAGTTATAATTAATCATAGTAGAAGTAGAGGGATATCTAACTTCAGAGGTAGAGGAAGAAATTCATATTGAAGTGGAAGATCCATCCCAAACAATTCAAGTGAAAGAGGCAATAATCAGATTTCAAGTCAAAATAAATATAAAAGTCAAAGGTATGACGAATCTCAAGTTCAATGTCACTATTGTAAAAAATATGGTCATTATGCAAATGAATGCAAAAAAAGTAGTTTTATTCCAATAAACAAAGTACAATTTTTTATAGAGAAAATCAAAATCAAAGTAGTATACTTTTAGCATGTAATGTTGGTCAAGAGATTTCAAAAGATGTTTGGTTTCTAGATTTAGGTTGTAATAATCGTATGATAGGGAATTTAGAAATTTTTTCAAGTTTGCATAAGTCTATATAATCGTATGTAACTTTGAAAATGATAACAAAGTGTTAGTAATGGGAAAAAGAAATTTCAACATTCTAACTAAGTTGGGGGAGAAAAAGATTAATTTTGATGTTTATTTTGCACCTAGATTAAAGCATAATTTGTTGAGAATTGGACAACTTGTTCAAAAAGGATATAGAGTTTCTTTCAAAAACAAAGAATGTATAATATTGGATCAACATCCAAGAAATCAGTTAATAGAAAAAGTTTAAATGATGAACAATAGAATGTTTCCCTTAAAGATAACACCAAATTTAAGGGTTGAATTTGCATAAGAAAACACACAATAATCTCAACAAAATATCACTCAATATTTATCACTAGTAGATTTTTAATCAAAAATAATAGATGAGAATTAAATTTGATATTTAATATTTGGATAGTTACATTTTGGTGGTCTAAATTTGTTACATAAGAGAAATATGGTAAAGGATTTTAAATTGGTAGAAAACCTAGATAGAGTATGTGAAGGGTGTATTTTGGAAAAAGAAACATAAATAAACATTTCCTGTTGGAAAACCTATTAGAGAAAAGGAACCCGAAGAGATAGTTCAATCTGATTTGTGTGGACCAATGTAGACACCTTAAATTGGTGGTAGTGTTTATTTCTTGACATTTACTGATGACTAATCTAGAAAGACATGGGTATACTTCTGAAAGAATAATTTTTATTTTTTTCATATCTTTTCTCAATTAAAAATATTCGTTGACAAGTCGAGTGAATATTATAACAAAGTTTTAAGAACTAAGAGAGGTGGTGCATACATCTCAAATTTGTTTCTAATTTTTTTTAAGGATTATGAAATACACAAGAAATTTACAACCAGGCAAACTCCACAACAGAATGGGGTTGCATAAATAAAGAATAGAACTATTATGGACATGGCTAGGAGTATGTTGAAAGATAAAAATATGCCAAATAAGTATTTGGAAGGGGTTGTAGCATGGGAAATCTACATAATGATAGATGCCCAACAAAAAGTGTCATGAATATGGTGTTAAAGGAAGAATAGATGGAAACAAGTCAAGTGTTTCTAATTTGAAACTATATGGATGTGTGACATATGCTCATGTCCAAAATGAGTTGAAAAAGAAATTTGATAAAAAGAGAGAAAAATACATATTTGTTTATTATAGAGAGGATAGAAAAGCTTACAAGTTGTATAATCCTATAACTAGAAAAGTGATAATACGTAGAGATGTAGAGTTCATAGAAGAAGAATCTGGGGATGGAAGATTAGAGAAAATAGTGAATGTTTTAATAATTTTTCCCTAAAAAGATAGAAAAGTGTTAACTCCAATATGTTTTCCCACTGTAACTCTTTCCATGCCCACTCAATCTCAGCAGAGTAGTGCACAAGAAACACCATCTGCAATAGGAACTCTTGGTGGAGGACCATCTAGCTCACATCATTTAAGATCTACTCCAAGTGAAATATTGTCAAGCTAAGGAGACAAAATGAAAGATGTTCAAGGGACATGTATGATCAAAATGAAGGTGAGAATAATGCTAATCCAATTTCTCTTTTTGCATTGTTTTCACAAGTAGATGATCCAATTCATTTAGAGGATTCAATTAATTATAAAAATGGAAATATGCAATGGATGAGGAAATTGATGCTATAGAGAAGAATCATATATGGGAATTAGTAAATATTCGAGAGGGGAATATGCAATAGGAGTAAAATGGGTCTATATGAAAAAGATAAATGTAGAACAAGATATAAAAAGAAATAAGGTGATACTTGTAGTAAAAGGATATTCAGAAAACCCTAGAGTTGACTACAATGAAGTATTTTCTCCAGTGGCTCATTTGGAGATAGTGAAAACAACATTGCCAATTGCAACTTAGAACAAGTGGGTAGTATATAAAATGATGTCAAATCTACATTTTTGAATGGTTTTATTGAAGAAGAACTATATGTGGAGAAACCACAGGGATATGAGTTTATAAGCCATTAAAATAAAGTTTATAGAATCAAAAAGGCACTATATGTGCTCAAACAAGCTCCTAGAGCATGGTATAGTAGAATTAATTCTTATATCTTACAAGATTGCTCCAATAGGTGCAATAGTGAGACAACACTATCCAAAAAGATGAATGAACAAGGTCAAATTCTAATTGTATGTTTGTATGTTGATGATTTGATATTTTTTGAGGTAAAGAAAAATGAGAATGGGTATATTTATCTCCCAAGATAAATACCTTAATTATATTTTTAAAAGGTTCAATATGATCAATAGAAAATCAGCACAAACACTTGTTGTGATAGGTTTTAAGCTAAGCAAGGATGATAAGGGATCCAATGTTGATCCAACAGTATACAAAAGACTTGTTGGTATTCTAATGTATTTAACTGCTATAAGGCCTTATATAATGTATGGCGTGAGTGTTATTTTAAGGTTTATATAGTCTTTAAAAGACTCTCATTGGAAAGAAAGAAAAATAATTTTGATATATGTTAATGGAACTAGAGATTATGGAACTCAATATTCATGTTTGGATGAGTTTCAAATCATAGGGTACATAGAAAGTGATTGTGCGGATAGCATTAATGATAGAAAAAGAACATTTGGTTATGTATTTAATTTTAGAATACGTTCAATATCTTGGGAATCTAAGAAAAAATCATGTGTGACTCTTTCATTAGCAGAGGTAGAGTATGTAGTAGCAACATGAGAAGCATGTCAAGAAATTCTGATGAGAACAGTGTTAACAAATTTGAGGCATAGAAAAGAAGAAGCATTAAAGATATTTCTTGATAACAACTAAGAAATTTGCACTATCCAAGGATCTTGTATTTCATAAAAGAAGCAAGCATATAAGCACCCTATACCATTTGGTTAGGGAGATAATTAGCAATAGAGAATTATATTTGGATTATTGCAGGTCTAAAGATCAATATGAATATATTTTAGTGTAGCCTTTAGGAAGAGAAATCTTTAAGTACCTACGAGATTGTTTGGGTATTCTAAGTTGTGGTTGTGATTAAGGGGGAGTATTGCAAACTCTAATCCCAACCATCGAGGCATCCACATAGTCAATGATAACATAATGGAATCATACAAGGAGTAGAAGTTGCATTGGTGAAGATTTAAAAAATCATTAAATGATTCTTATATTTATTTTCTTTCTTCAAAATCTATCTTCTCTGGAGTCTTCAGTGCAATGTAAACCAGATTTATGATATTGTTAGTAATTCATATGTAGCCATGTGAAATAATAAACCATCTCTTAAATGTTTGGATAATAATTTAACCATGTATAAATGTAGGTGTTTGGGCAACATAGAATGGAGTGTGAAGAAGAAAGAAGTAGCTCTGTTTTGCATATAAGAGAAGCAACTCATTTCTAGTAGTAGAAAAAAAATTTAAGTTTTTTTTTTTTTTTGGTAAGAGTATCAACTCTATTTTCTATAAGAGTCTTTTTTTTATGATAAAGAGTACTATATTATTATGTTTTGGATTGAGTATTTTCTATTTGAATAATGTGTTTGTGTGGTGGAAAGATGATATATATTGTAAATAAAATTATTTGATTTGAATGACCTATGCATCTCTTAGACTATCATTTGTATTGTCTAGTTAATGGAAGGAGCTCAAGCTCCATATTAATCATCTAATTATCTGACCATATTAGATGATGTGTTATATTAATTTCTCTCTCCATTAAATTCTCATAAAACATTTTAAAGCATTACTGGAAAAACTATATGAGTGTAATTTATTCTCACTCATATAGAAATGATGTTGTCTCAAAAAAAAAATTATCCTCTTATGTAGTATCAGGTGCATGCCTATAGACAATATGAACAAAAAATTTACTTGCACTAAATTATAATATTGTGATTGGATCTCATGTTATGGTGCAAGAGTGTTGTTCTTTGTAACATCACCCAGTGAAATTATACTATCGATTGGAAATGTATTATGGCATATGTGAAACTATCCATCAAGCCATCTAGAATTTTTATAGTGTTTCACATATTTAGGTACAACCTTACTCTTGAATTCATTCATAAATGCATGAACACTAACTCTTTCAGTAATTATAATGCACTGTTTTCCAATATTTCCATCCTTCAACAGATACTCAACAGTTTTAAATCTTTTTACTTCAACTAATTACTATCCAAAATTAATTGAAAGATTTTCATTCAAATATTCATCTAAAAATGAAAGATTTCCACATACATAACATACACCAAAAACACATGTATTCAAAATAAGAAAAATCCATCATTAAGTGGGTTACAAAACAAACCTAATATAAACTCCTTTACAGTTTGAGGTGGTAAATTTATACCACATTCCTGCTATATTTCATTACTATGTATGGTAGAACATATAGATCAAAATACAACATAATGATAACGAAATTGAACATGAGTTTTCAAACAACACGTGAATCTTTCCTTATTAATCCTTACATACCATGATTTACATTTTTCAAAAGATCTTTGACTGATACTAATAGTTAACTCCTTAACATCCAATATTTATATACAATTCAGTTTGATTCATATCCAAAACATGTGTTTTGGATGTTGATAAAAAAAATTTTAGATGACTTTTAATTTCAGAACATCTCTGGCATTAGGTGATACTCTTGTATTATTGTTCCAAAAATTTTCAATCAAAGTTTTGATTTCACTAGTAAGTTTTATGTCAGACCTCACGAGTATGTCACTAAAGATCCACAAATAGTTTTTTGGGTAACATTTAAATTTAACTATTCTCTTTACAGATATTTGTAAAGTTTTATGATGAATATTATTATATCCACTTATGTTTTTAACTATTCTTTTATCATAAGCAGCTTTTATACTAAACCTGTAGTTATTGCTCATCGTGATGCATTCTTATCTTTAGAATGACTTTTCTTTTCGATTGTGTCATTTGAGGCACTATAAAAAGTTGATACAACTTGTTTTAGAGACTCATCCTTGTTGGATTTCACATAAATTCCTAACCTTTTTATCTCTTTTCACATTTTTGTCATTATAATTAGTTATAACATTTCTTGACATTGAAACCTGAATTTCTTATTATAAAAAATGTCAAAACAATCTAGTTGCATGTGTCCTAATCTATCTCTATGAAACCAAACCATACAAATTGTCTAGCACATCACTATTAATTTGAAATTTTTAATTCATTTAATTATCATTCAAAGGGGTATCTTTCTCAATTAGTGTTTCTATGTCTACATCCACTTTGTAGAATTAAATTGTCATTTGATTTTCAATTTCAATTGGGGTTTGAATTTCAATTTCAATTGGGGTTTGATTTTTAGTTCCTTTATCATTATGATTAACATTACTAATTTGTGGTGTTTCATGTGCTTTAAAACCTATTACTCTATTTTTAGGAATACAATCTTAATGATTTAAAGAGTAACCTGCTTCTACAAAAAGATCAAGTTCTTTATCAGAATAAGTTTTATTTGGCTATGAAGACATACATGTATCCAATACTAGATTACAAGATGCACCTAAATTTTCTCCTATTGTATTTTATTCTTCAACCTCTGCATCCATCATCGTGTCCTCAATATTCTCCTATTCTTAAATGATTGTTAAACTCGATGCTCCAACATTGTTCAGTTTTAGAATTCTTGCTCTTCTTTATTGTTGTCATTTTGCCTCCTTTTTATTTGTTGCAACCCCATCAGCTGTCAGAACCTTCCTTTGCCTCCTTCTATGTTTCTTTGATCCCATGTTGGGACAAAAATTTGAATTCAAAGTATTCTCTTCATGTGAGATCCAAAACAAGACAAGATAAGAGAATGTTGATTCAAATTATTCTTTCTGTAGCACAGATATGTAATAAAATGATTGACTAATCATCAATCTTTTAGATCAGGCCCACAGTCCCATTTTTTTTGTCTTTAACCGTTCTTTAAGAAATATGCACCCATAATTAAAATGAAAATGGGTGCCCATTTATTTTTCAACAGTCCAAATAGAAAAAGGTACTTGTATCTTAAAAGTAGGAGTGGGTACTATACAACTTCCCTAGTTTTTGGTTCGGGATAGGCTTGGTCCCACCAAAGAAATGCTTGTCCCTACAAAAATATGGCTAAGGCACTAGAATATAAATGTTTTGCCTTGACATAATTTTTGGAGGCCTTCCGGAATGAATTTTTGGACAAAACAAAAATCTATTACATTTCTTATTGTAAAGATTATGAAAATATAAATTTCATAGCGATATGATGAATTTTAGTATTTTTTACAATATTTATTAAGCCAAAGTGGTACCTAAATTTGAAATAGTAAGGTTAGTTCTAAAATTTTAATAACTTTTTTTATTTTACATTTTTTTTGACATCAATCTACATAGAATTTCCTTCAAGATAGAAAAAAATCAAAAAAGTGAAACTTTCATGAAACTATGGTGGTCGTATACATGTATGGCATGGTCCTGAAACAAGCATTTTGCAAAAGTGGTTTTTAAACATGCCTACTAAAATGTAATTTATTACATGCAGGTATTAAAATAAATTACATATTTCAAAAGAAGATTCTAGGTACTACACTTTTTATTAATAAAGTTTTCCGAGATTCAATCTTTAAGTGTCTCAAATTTTGACATCAATTAAATATTTTTTGAAAAATAGGGGAAACACTTCCACATTTTTCCCAAAAGTGGGAATCAAATTCTTTCAGCCACCTAGATCAAATCCCACCTTAGACAGGTGTGTAAAGATTAACCCAATAGCTAAATAATTTTTCATTGTCATTTTTTAAAAATATATAGGATAGGAACAAGATATTATGTCACTATCATTGGACCTAGGAGGAAAAGTTTCATCTAATGTTGAAGCCCTAACACCCAATATTTTGTCTTATTTTAGGATTCTTTGATGAGTTACCACTTTGGAAAAGATTTCCTTGTTATGAATAACAATCCATCAACACAAATGTGGGGGGGGGGGGGGTGAATCGGCTGTGAGACAGATTATTAAACATTGATCTTTATAAACAAAAATTAAATCCAAATGATAACACAGTAAATGCTAACACGATAACATAATCCTTTTTAGTCAAGGAAACCATGTTAAAGGTAAAACCCCGGTGGGAATTAGTACTCACAAATAATGTATTGAGAGTATAGTATCCCTGTTAAAATATTTATCCATGTTAGGAGCTTATTGATGCATTATAGTACAGAGTCCTTGTTAAAGGACAAACCCTATTAGGAGTCAATAGTAATAGTGGGATCACTGCCCAAGCACACTACCTAAAGAAGGTTAAATCCACCCTTAGAACTTACAATCTTAAATACAAGTGTATATAGGAAACATACAATCCAGTGAATATCTGAGAGAAATTATGTTTGCATGGTTAGTTCCAATGAAGTAACATAATCACAACCTATTCTCTACATCCAGTAGACAAACAAGCTCATAGCTTCCATACTTCACTACCTTGATCTAAATCATATTCTCTTCATACATACATCTTTTTGTAAGAAAATATCTCTCATATATACCCTATTCCAATAATTTATTAGGACAAGCAATTAGGCTTTCCTAATATACAAATAATTACTTAACACCTTGGTAAAATTCACATGGTACATATAACAAGTAAAAATCATATAAAATTCATCAAATATAATTCAAGATCTGTAATCCATGCTCGTAATCCATAATACATGCTACATCTCTAAAGTCAGCCCCAAATAGGTCTCCTCCAGAACACATGCCATAGTTGACATCACCAACAGTCCTACGTCTTGAGAAACATTAAAAATTCCTTAAAATTTCTTCTTCCATCCCTTAATCTTGCATAACCTAAATCCACATCACTTTTAAGCTATACTCAAAACACAGAAACTAACTCTGTCAAAGATCATTGTCACCATCCATTACCCAGTCTTCACTAAAAGATCTGTAACTTATCTGATAGACAATATAGGCCATGCAACCATAGAAATAATATCACCACACTTCCCTGAACATATCGTAATCTTTGCACATTCTAGATCAATCTTATATTACCCATACACCTCTGTTAGTCATCAAGAAATAGTACTAACCAGTCTATTATACCTCCATAGAAACATATTTTGACATCACTAAAAAAAGATGAATTCCAACAACATCAGCAAAAACCAATTCCAACAATATCCCCCTTTAACATTGATGTCAACATATGGGAAATCCATCAACCCTAAATTACTCTCTCAATACAATCTTCTTAATAAACTCAACACAGATCTCCCTAAATAGTAGGGATTTTCTCATAGAATCTCTTCTCTTTTGGGAACAATGGAAAAGGGTTCCATAAATCTTCTTCATTTTTCTGCAAGGTTTATATTTTTCAAACATGCCTACAATAACCAGGTACAAAATCATAGAAATATGTTCTATAATGTTCCTGTGGTCACTCCCCCTAATGACTAGATCCATACTTAAAGTCCATAAAAATGATATTGCTCTGAAAGCCACTGAATTGATGCATTCCTGCATCAATTTCGTTCTTGCAAGGAGGGGCTTTCACCCTAAGAATACATCTGAGATACTCAAAGGCATCATTTGGAAATGGTTTTGTAAATATATTTTCTATATGCTCCTTTGTGTTGATATACTCCAATTTGATCTCCTTCTTCGCTACCTTGTCCCTCAAGAAATGTTACTTGATGGAAATATATTTAGTCTTTGAATACATTACTAGATTCTTCGACATGTTCACTATGCTAGTGATATCACAATAGATAACCACTGAATATTTAAAAATTATTCCAATGTTCTTCAGCATTTGTTTCATTAAGACAATCTGTGTACAATTTATAGCAGAAGCACCATACTAAAATTTAGAACTATATTGAGCTATACAATCCTGCTTGTTACTTAACCATGAAACCAACCATTTTCCAAGGAAATTGATCCTCCACTTATACACTTTCTATCATCCACACTACCTACCCAATTAGCATCACTATATGCATGCAAGATAATATCATCTGATTTTTCATAGCATAACCCATACTCTATGCTTCCTTTCAAGTATCTAAAAATTCTTTTCATAGCAGCAAGGTGTGTCTCTTTATGATTTGCTTGATATCTTTCCACAATTCCAACTGCATTATCAATATCTGGTCTTATGTAAGTTAGATATTGTAAACCTCCAATCATTGATCTATACTTTGTTTGAAAAATACTCTGAATTTCATCATTATTACTAAGATTGTAACCAGTCACCATGGGTATGCCAACAGGTTTACAATCTTCCATTCCAAATTTCTTCAACATTCTCTTAAGATACTTGGTTTGAGAAATGAAAATACCACTCTGGTTTAGATTAATTTGCAATCCAAAGAAAAAATTCATCTCACCAATCATTGACATTTATTTTAGGAATAGTCCCAAGGGATAACTGAGAGGGAGGGGGGTTGAATCAGATATCTACAAGATTCAATTCTTTTTTCAATTAAGTATAGAACAACTTTAAACATAAACTCAACAAGATAACACAGAATTGAACAACACAATTTGGGTAACGGGGAAAACCAAATTAGGTTAAAACCCCAGTGGGAATTAGAACCCACAAATAACTGTACTAGTTTATAATGATCCTTGTTAGAAGATCTTGCAACCCTATTAGGATTTGATCTTTACAATGCAATAAGTACAGAGACTTGGTCAAAGGTCGGAACCTATTAGGAGTCTTTTACAAATAACCCTTTTAGGGGTGAGGACACACTATCCAAGAGCTCACTGCTTAAATGGTGAAGGCTGCAACCTTCTATATGGAAGATATACACTATATCTAATAATGAACTGTTTGAGTAGACCTATTGTCTTGGTCAGTTCCACTAAATTGTAATCTCCTTTTGCTTCTTCACATAGATCTTCAACTAATGAATAATGTAGCTTTATTGTCTAACTTTCTGCTCCGCTCTCTCTTTTCTTTTTCACTTCATTTTCACAATTAGGGATCGCATTTGAACTGCTATATGTATTTTCCCCAAGGATAAGGTCACAACGACTGTAGGAAACACTTCAGGGACTTCCTTGTCAGCTTAACTAAGCATGCAATCAAAGTTAGGACCGTGCAACTCAAATTGAGTGGACACGTCACTTCACATACTTGGCTCTACCAAATTAACTCAAATATCACGCTTCTACTAAAACAAGTTTAGTGCCTTTGGATAATCATCATTAAATTATAACTAAAAATGAATACAAACACGCATATCCAAAAGATAGGAGAAAATCAAGAAACAATGTAAATACGTCGGCTCTTAGTAGATAATCTCCAGAAACTGTAAATGCCAAAACAGATTAACATAACTCAACTAAAACTGCATATCTGAATCTGTGTGTATGAACATTGGATCCAGAACATGTCTACAACATAGATGCAAATGCACAAGGCTCTAGAATATCTATACTGATAATTTCTTATAGGACACTATTGTATATTATATGTTGTCATCAGTGACAAACATATAATTAACTATTTGCACAGAAGAAAATGTCCAACAATTTCAAAATAATTTTCCATCTTTTTAGAGAACCTTTTACTCATTTCATCATTTCCTCCAAAAATGTTATCATCAACAAAAAATTCTATGATTAGAATTCCTTCTTCACTAGTTCTTAAGTACAAATTGTTGTATGCATTACCTTTTCTAAAGCCAAGATTAAGTAGATACCTGTGTAGTCTTACATACCATGCTCTAAGTGCTTGTTTAAGTCCATACAAATATTTCTTCAACTTTCAAACCTTTTCTTCATCTTTTGTTAAAGGAAATCCATCAGGTTTCTCAATGTATACCTCTTCCTCTAGATCTCCTTTCAAAAATGCAGATTTCACATCCATCTGATATAGCTTAAAATATTTATGTGTATCATAAGAAACAAATAATATTACTATTTCCAACCTACCAACAGAAGATATTTTTATTCAAAGTCTATGCCTTCTTGTTGTGAATAGCCTTTACAATCTATTCCTTCTTTATTTCTTACCACTATTCCTTCCTCATCTAGTTTACTTATGAAACCCCACTTAGTTCCTATAAAATTCTTGTTTTTAGGTCTTGGAAGCAATTCCCATTTGTTTTTAATCCTTATTTGTTCCAATTCTTCCTGTATAGCTTTAGTCAAAGATTCATCTCTACATTCCTCAAAAGTAGATTTCAGTTCAACTGGAGAAATCAAACTAATTTTATCTCTTAATTTTCATCTTGTAATCATTCCTCTATTTGCATCTCCAATAATTTGATCTTCAAGATGGTTTTTCTTAGCATATCTTGGACTCTTAGGAATTTTAGTAGGATCATTTGAGTCATCTTGACATACGGGTAAAAGTACGAAGCAATGTCACACTTGAGGACCATTTACGTAGTTCTGGCCGAAATTATTTCGGCCGAAACATTTTCGGCCGAACATACATGGCGCAAACGTGGCGTCGATGTGGCAAATTAGTTCCGGCCGAAACATGTTCAGCCGGACCATTTTCGGCCGAATTTTCATGAGTAAATATAAGCCAACTATGTTCTATCGATGAAGAATTGGCCTATATTTATATGGGGGGGTTCGACCGAACCTGGTTCGGTCGAACCAGGTACGACCGAACCAGCTCCGGCCGAAACTGTCTGTGTGGCATCCTATGTGGCAGCCAAATAGGCAAAAATTTCAAAATTACAGAACTTCTCACTTTGACAACTGATATCTTCATCAAAAATAACCATTTTAAAAATCTAAATATACCCTTTTGTAGAGCTCGGAGTCTAGATTATGGTAATATAATTTTTATTGTGTTTTGATTA
>MU228311.1:123654-133913 GCA_018584345.1 Thuja plicata
ACCCTCAAAAAATTACGGCAAGACAGAAATCTGGTGTTCAAATGCCTTAGCCATTATTTTGGAGGTCCAAGCATAGGCTTGGTCCCACCAAACCTGTCCCAAACCAAAATCCAATGCAAATGGTGGTTTGGTAAATTCTAATTTTAAAAAATGGGCACACGTTTAAAAACGTGTACCCGTTTCTTAAATGTAATAAATCGGCATAAAAAAATGATTTTAAAAAAAAAAAAAAAAGAAAAAAAAATTTAAAAAATGGGTACCCGTTTTTTGAATTTTGGATCGGGTGTCCGAGCCTAAGACGGGTGCCCGTTTTTTTCAAAACGGGTGCCCGTTTCTAGCGGTAGTTTGCAAGCCCACAAGACATCCGCGGAATTGGCACTCAACTTCTTGCACTTACCCCAATAGTAATAACCAGTATGTGTTGCCTCCATAGAAATATATGTTGACATCACTAACAAAACATGAATGTCAACAAAATCACCAGAAACCAATTCCAACATGCCTAACCTCCGTTTAAATCTTTTGTTTGATTCTGACACCGTCATGTCAAGATTTTCCCTGATGGAGATGGTCAATATAGCCACAATCAACCACCCAAAATGGAAGAAATGATAAACAACATGCCACAATGGATCTTTTCATTATCACAAAATCAAATATTTACAATAGATTGTCTTGCAACATTCAACTTACATACTTTTACCTTACATGCTTGATTACAAAACAAATCCACAACTAAACCCTAGAGCTAACCATCGAAAGGTTATCCTAATGAACACTCCCTCTTCCCCCTCAACAAAGATAAACTACCTCAATATATGGAGCCTTTGCAACACATATGTTGGGAAAATTATTTACATTTCCAAGACTAAGAAAATGTAACATGTGCAAATATAGGTCAGGACACAAATCATAATTTCTCAATGCCAAAATGTAGAAATGATGTGTGATCCAAGAGAGATGTTGGCCAAACATCCAAGAACATCATGATATGAGCCACAAAGCTTCACCAATTGGGATATAGCCTTGCGAGATCAGAAAACTCTAATTGACTGTAAGAACTTGAAGAATAGACAAGAATGACCATGAATCCTTGATATCTTCCCCGTGAAGTAGCTAAATGAGGTGAAAACCTAGACATAATTCAACCATGATGTCCACAATATACCTCGAGGTTTGCAACAACAAATAATCCGAAACCAAGGAGGACTACAAACAACATAGAAATAACTTAATAGGAACAAACTAAAAATAAACTAAAAGGAAATATTTTTGGCTGATGCAAGATTTCCAATGACCCAAGGATGCTCCAGCTTTAGACATCCTAGGTGAGAAGATATGTTCCATAGTAGGAAATTTTGAACATTTCACAAGATTCAAGATGTAAATCCCATGCTCATTCTTGACCCAAATATCTTCTTTATCTGCAAATTTCTTTCTCTACAACCCTCGTGTTCCTTCTATCAGATACTTCCATTTACTCTGCTCTATTCTTTTGTGTCTCACATCTGCACAAGGTAGTAAAGAACTCTTACCACCACCTCCTTTCCTTTGCACAAATGATTTGACTCTACTAAAGAGCTTTATCTGATTACCAACCAAAGTCTCATTTTTTCAACTTTACCTCTATGATAATTCAGGACCTTCACATTTTCAAATCCAGTCACTAGATCCTTCTTCAGATCCAAGCCTTCCTTTAGCATAACCTCTGAACTCTTCTACTCAGTATAATAACTCTCTAGAATGCTCAAGTTCCTTGTACTTCTTTGTTATTTGCCCTTCAAGGAAACCAAAGTAAATCTTTGTCCATCTTTCTTTGTTGTGTCTAAGTTAATCCTGTAATCGTGGATAGATCCCCTATCATATTACCAAGGTCTACCCAATAGAACATGTAGAAACAACATCATATAATACCGCAACCCTATAAGGTCTGATGTTGAATTTTACAAACCTTGTTTTATTTTACATCCACCATATGATTATTTTGAACCAACTTAGCCCATAACGAAAATGATTTATTAACCATACCAAATTATCAATACTTCTTCTATCTACAATAAATTTACAATATTTACCTCTTGATTTACATACAATTGTAAACAAAAAAATCCTTTGTATAGGTTCATCTTCCTTCCTACTCAACATGATTCTCCTAAGAATAAGTTACTCCCCATCTCAGGTTCTGATATATTATCCACAAGTGAATCACTAGTTTCCTCCTCATGTTTGACAAGATTCTAATTACCCAACCTTTTTCTAGATCTCTCAAAATATTGAAACGTTATATTTCCTATACAACCATATTTGAAACAAGTACCTTTAAATTTATTTTTTCCACTTCCTTTCCTTTTTCTCCTCTGATCAGGTTCCTCTTCAATAGTATGCTTCTCCTATCCATTGCTAGTCACTTGCTTCTCTTTCTTTCTAGGGTTACTCTGTCTCCTCTTTACCTCATCTTCTTCGATTAGTGTATACTGATCAGAATCCTCCACTATATGTATCCTCAACATACTTATCTTATCTTGAATGATTAAGCTCATACCATTAATATATCTAGCCAAATTCTCACTAGATATGTCTCAGTGTCCAAACATGAATATCATCTTGTAAAACTCCTTAGTGTATTCCTTCACACTCATGTTTTTTCGATTCAGATTATGTAACTTCTTGAACAATTCCAATTCATCTTCCTAAGGATTGAATTTATCTTTTAATCTAGCAACCATTAGCCTCCATCTTTGGATCTTCATTTCATCATTTTCCTCTCTATCCTTTTGCAATTCTTTCCACCATAAGTTAGCACAACCCTTCAACTTATTATGTGCTAATCTAACCTTCAATGGCTCTTTGATATCCTCAAGCTCAAAGTAGTCTTCCAATTCACCAATCCAGTCTATCAGATGCTCACGATGCAATGAAGTATGGGTAATCCCACAATACTATGTCCCACTTTTCGGCCAACTTTGATAATGAAATTAACATTATGAAAAAACAAAACTACCCTTTGAGACACCTATTTCTATAAAACCATTAAGAATTTGAAGATGATGTAAACTTGTGACTTTTAGAGTTTGTTTCTAGTTTCTAAATATATCTTTTTAATTTTTTTTGGAATGTACTTGTATCCATTTTTCCTTCTCCTCCAAAAAATTGTTTGTCTGACAAATCAGCATTTTTTAGTAGTGACACTCACTTTGATCAACATGTTTTTTTAATAAAATTGATAAGAATATAGCTCTTTTGAATTTTGGTTTGTAACACCAATATCTAGAGAATCCAATTGGTTTCATTCAAGTTGGTTGAATATTTTATAGTTTATTTAGTTAAGAAGTAACAATAACTATAATTTGAACATAGGTTCATTTGGATGGCTCTAACTTGGTATGTATATATCAAAATTCATTTTTTTATAGAAAGGTAACATAAATACCTATTTCCTAGATATTTTTTACAATTTTATTTTCTAAATTACTATTTTTCCAGAAAAGTCAAATAGAGAAGTTGCTAAATGGTGAGAGAACCTATGTTTAGTAAAGATTAAAAAAAAATCATAATAAATCGAACATATATATAAATCATAATCATTGGAAACATTTCTCTGATTAATATCATATTTAATTTGGGTTTTTCAAATGAATTAATTTTATGCCCCAAAAAGTTAATGTCAAAGTAATTTTTTGATAGCATTTTAATGGGTGTAGAGGAGACTCAATTATAGGTGTAAGTGAGGAATAGATAGATTATACCAAAGAGAGGTTGATCCAATAGGATTTTATCTAACCATTTTCAATTTAATCTTTCAAATGAGACCTCTCAAGGCTTAAATCATCATATTTTCTTAAAAATATGTAATTTCAGCCAAAACTAGAACATTCAAAAAAGTGGGACACAGTATTGTGGGACCGCCCTTATAAGAAGTACAAACCTCCATTCTATGACTTTTACTTACTTGTGCTATGACTCTAAACTTATTCTCTTTATTTACATGTATCTAAGTCGCTTCAGTCTCAAGATCTTCAATAAATTATTCATATTCTTCCTTTCTCTCAAGATTCCTTTGCAATACAACCAAAGATCTTTGGATCTTAGTCTTGGGTATGTGCAAGATCATGGTATGCCAAAAAGTGGCGATGTGAAAATAATTCCTAATTAGTAGACTGATTAAAAAACAACTATAACTTTCAAATAGTATAACATTTTTTAAATATCTAAGATATTTCACATTCTATGCTTCACCTACCACAAGAAAAAAAGAAAAAAAAATCAATTTGATGAAGTTTAGACTAAGTTAAGGTGGTCAGACATGAGAGCTTTTATATTTTGGAAAAGTTTTAGAAGAAAAATCATAATTAATTATTTACATGGAAAAAAATTACAAAAACCTATGCATTTCATCCAGACATGAGTCTACTACTTATATCTAGAATCTTGTAAAAAAATATTATCATTTGATTGTGTTTAAGGTGGTTAGACATACACCTACTTATCTTTTTAGTCCTAGTTGATAGATTGATTGAAAAATAACTATAACTTTCAAATGGTATAACATATTTGAAAACAAAAAATTGAGTCACATTATATGATTTACCCACTACAATAAAAAAAAATAAAAAATTCAATTTGATGAAGTTTATACTAAGTTAAGGTGGTCAAACACGAGATTTTGTATATTCTGGAAAAGTTGTAGTAGAAAAATCATAATTAATTATTTACTTGGAAAAAAATTACAAAAAAATATGTGTCACATTTGGACATGATTCTACTACTTATATATAGAATCTTGTAAAAAAATGTTATCATTTGATTGTGTTTAAGGTAGTCAGACATATACCTTCTTCTTATCTTTTGCCTGAAATTTTCATGCTACCGCATTGAAATTTGAAATTTTTACCATATAGAATAATATTTTTTCAAAAAAGGGCTAGTATCTTAGAAACTAAATTCAATTTTATATAGATTCTCTTCTTACATATTTTTGATATAATATTGATAACTTGTTCAAATATTTATGTAAACTTGCCTAACCCTGATTTTCTAAATTTTCATTGCCATTGAAGGACCTGTTTGGCATACCACGATCCTGCACATACCCTCCTCATCTCATTTTTAAAGTCCCCCATCATTTGTTTTAACCCCCTAGGCTTTATTCTTCTGGGAAAGATCTCTCCTAATCCTTAAGAGAAACTGTGTTAGCTTGGAGATTTTTGTCAATAATGGGATACCTCAACACAAAACAATCAACATAAAATTCTCTCTTAACCACCTTGCATGAGTATCCTATTATTTGCATGTCAACTCTACACTTTGTCACCCCACAACTAACACATCTAGGGCTTTAGAATCTCATGAACACAAATATACAATTATAGGAACATTAACTCGGCTCTAATACCACCTAACATAGTCATGGCAAGAGTTTCTTTTAGGGAGATGCTCCAAATTATGTAGCACAAGTCAAGAAAATGGAAATCAACCAAACTAGACTCAAGAAATGATAAAAAAAACATACCACAAAATATCTTTGCATTATCACATAATCAATATTTACATCATATTGGTTTGCAACATGTAACTTACATACTCTATGCATACATGCCTAAATAGAATATAAATATATAATTAAACCCTAGTGCTAACCAACTAGAAGTTATCCTACTCAACGCTCCCTCGTCCCCCTCAACAATGCGCCCCCGATTTGGAAATAGCTTTGCGAGATTGGAAAACTCCAACTTCCTGTAGGAACTTGAAGAACACATAGGAATGAGTATGAATCCTTGATATGTCCTCCATGAAGTAGCCACATGAGGTGAAAACTTAGTCAAAATTAAAACATGATGTCAAGAAAAGACCTTAAGGTTCGCAACATAAAATGATCAAAAATTGAGGAGTGCTACCAAAAAATCCTAACTAACTTAACAGGAACAAACTAAAAGAAATAATTTTGGGCGATGCAAGATTAGAAATGAGCCAAGGATTCTCCTGCGTCAGACACCCCAAGTGAGAAATGATGATCCATAATAGGAACTTATGAACATCTTACAGGATTAGGATGTAAAACCCATGCTAATTCTTGATCCAAACATTTTATTTGTCTATAACTTTCTTCCTTTGCAACCTTGGTCTTCCTTTTGCTATATCCTTCCTCTTACTCCACTCTTTTAAGTTTTGACTCACATCTCACAAGGTAGTAAAGAACTCTTATCGACACCTCCTTTCCTTTGAACAACTGATTTGCCTCTCATGTAAGGCTTCATTTGATCAACAACCAAAGTCTTATGTGGTTCAAATTTACCTCTGTAATAATTCACCACCTTCATCTTTTTAGATCCAAGCCTTCCTACTCAACATGATTCTCCTAAGCATAATTGATTCTCCCTTATATAGATCTACTATATTCTCGACAAGTGCATGCTAGTCTACAACTTATGTGCCACAAGATTATGTTTACCACAACCTTTTCTAGATCTCTTGAAACATTGAAAATCTCTTTGTCCTATAAAACCATATTTGAAACAAGTACATTTAAATTCCTTTCTAAAACCTTGTCTCCTTTATATCCTCTAATCAAGTTCCTCTTCTATGGTCTTCTTGTCTTTCCCTTAGGGTTACCTTGTCCCCTCTTTACCTTATCTTCTGCCTTTAGTGCATAATGATAAGCATCCTCCACTATATTAATCCTCAACTTACTTAGCTCATCTTAAATGCTAAAACCCACTAAAAGAAAGGAGGAAATGCAGAGGAAATAAGTAGGTTGAGGTACCCTAGTATATTAATTTTTGTTTGATAGTTTAAAATCATAACATATGCCCAATTTTGTTAACAAAACAGGCCTTTTATTGTTCTAGTTTCATAGTTTCACTATCTGATTATGTCAGTATAGGGTACAATAGTTCCATTTTATCTTGTAAGTATAGTTTGTCTGTAGTATGCTTATTGCAGAATTGGATGTTTGGATATGGAATTCTAAAGGTTTCTGATAGTAGTCTTATTTGGGTATAATCTTCCTAGACTAGTAACTTCAAATGTGATTTTTTTAACTATTACTATTAATAAAAACTCACAATTCACCTATAAAAAAACAAAGAAGACATATCAATGATCAAGATCACATCTAATCAATTTCATAAGTTAATTTTCTCATTATATTGTAAAACTTGTATAGTGTACAATCAAGGATGTCAAGGAACCTATGAGGAGGATATAAATTATGGATATATGTTTAGTATAGTATGTTATAGTCTAGTTTAACCATTTCTTTGACTTGTTCAATCTTACATATTAATTTACATATACCTTACTATTGGTGTAACCATTGTGCCTCTATTGGTGCAAGTGCTAGTATAAATCTAATGTTTAGAATTATATACACCTTCTGAATGTATTATATATCATATGAAAATAAATCATTGATGCATGATTATGACCCACAATAGTATACCTTCTTTTTATCACTTAATGGTAAAATACATAAGTATGTACCTGAATGAGAATATTGTAGCTAGGGAATAGTCTCATAACAAGTTTCTCATTTTTTAGTACATATTTACATAGATTCCAACCTATGTATGATTCAAGTACTAAAATAAAATTTTATGTCATATAGTTGTATTGCACTCGCAAATTCATTGTATGTATGTTTCCCATTTGGGCATTAAAGGCATACTCTATGGCATTAATCATGGAGATGATTCTATAGTTATATTTCGCTCCCAAATACAAAGTATTTAAGTTGGGTATAATAATTACATTAAGTAAACCTATTAAATAAAAGACAACATCAGATCGATCTTGTGTGAAATAGATGAAAGTAGTTGGTAGTACTATTATTATCAGGAATGATTAACACGTTGATTGATCAATGACCTTGAATATACGAACATTATTATGTGATAAATAAAATATTTTAGAGAATTCAACGGTAGAAGTAGATGGCTCAAAATCATAGGCTGAAATGTTACACTCTATAGATAACACTATACATCGAAACATTACAAATCTATGAGCACTAAAGATTAGTTGAATGTTCTTGTGAGTCTAAAATAAAAAAGAAAAATGGATTGATTTTTTCTTTACGATAATAATGTTTATATAACATTTTCATGTTACTCTTATCTCACAACTAATAGCATTAATTATTTAGTTCTATGATACTCTTTTCCACCTCCTCTCATAAAGGGATGTACATGAAGGAAGTTGTTAATATTTAGTTGGTTGCCATATTATGAACAAATTAAGGACATGGTTAAGGATAAATTTTGTGGCATGCATAATCTAGAAGAGACAACATAATAAAACTTAATTATAAACTTAAACAAAATACAATACTCTAGTCAAATCCATAGAATTATGACATAATTAAATTATGATAGTAATATTGATAACTTTGTAATAATTACTAAGTTGTAAAATGTAGGAAGTGTATATGTATAGATTTGATTTAGTGTGAAAATGACAACTATAGTGATGCATCAATCCTCGATAAAAATATATTTTAACACCTTCCGGACTAACTATTCCACCATTACCCATAAGCAAAGTGATTGGAAAGAGCTTTCATCATTGATAGCAATAAAAATAATGTTGGTCTTATGAAAGGAAACAACGATGAGTGTGGTAATGATACGAACATTAGTAAACTCCATAGTCTGAACTATATCAATATTAATAGCATTCTACGAATTGATACTATAATAATGACTACAAAGTTTAATTAAAATTAAATTTAAAATTAAGTATGTTTCAATAGCAGAGCAAGTGCAAAGGCAATTGAGGCCGCTCTAATTATGCTAGTCTCCATGGATTGCAATGAAGTATATATATCGATGGTACTCAGGGTAGCATTGGGCTCTTTATATATGTCGCTCTCTGGCGGATCCGACGGAAATTGTTCAACAGCTGCCTCCGTCAAGACATTCCTTGCGAGAGACGTTCCCTGCCACGGTTTCCACACGCAGGAATACTTGCCGTGTGGGATTTTATTGTGTGGACTCGCGCTGATTGCGGGGATTTCTTGAGTGTTCAATTGAACTACTCCGTATTTCTAAGGTGAACTGTCGTGTTTCCTCGTTTTTCAACAGTCAAGACTTGACTCCAGAGACAATATCTGCTGGTGGTTGTAAAAGGATGACTTGACTCCAAGAGACAATGTCTGGCGGTGGTTGCGAAAGCACTTTGCATTCATTTCAGTTATTCCATTCGGTGATTTTCGTGTAAGTTTCGCCTTCTTCCCCATATGAATATGAATTCAGTCTTCAATTTAATTTGAGGGATATTTCTTCGTGACCTGCACAATAGAAATCAATTCATATGAGATACGCCTTTTGTTTTTTCGCATCACAGTTTTGAATATAACAAATTTATCTTAGAGCTTTTAAGCTTCAGTGCTGTGCTGAATTAACATTCTGTACTGAAGAGGAGCTGAAAGCGTTTAAAATATAATTTGTAATTTATTAATACAGGTTATTCGTTCCTGCCTCCTAGAGGATTATTTATGCATCTGTTTGATGCAAATGAACGATTATTTCAGCCAATAGCATTTGACTATTTTTTCAACATATTTGTAGTATTATAGTTTCTGAATTTATGTATATTTTTAAAACTTAAAAGAAAATTTAATTATCTCTAATTCTATTGGTTATTGAAAAAGGCAAGGAGAAAATTAGAATTAATTGAGGAAAATATTAAAAATTCACATTAGTGACTATTTCTACATCTCATTTAATGCGAATACTTTGATTTGTACAGCTCCAACTTCTCCCGTCACTTCCTTATTTTTCACTTTCTCCCTCTTAGTCTTATATATTGGAAATTGTAATCCTAAACAGCAATGCATCTGCACAGTCACTTGGCCTGTTTGGGGGCAGGAATTGGAATGGAATTGGCATTATCTAATTGTGGATAATGCTAAATTTCATGTTTGGGTCCATGAAAAAAAATGGAATTGGAATTCCGAAATTCTCATTTTGCCCCAAAAATGGGAATATCATCTTCCACCTAAATAGGTGGAATTAGAATTTCAAATTCCAATTCCAATTTTTACAAAAGCAAATTTAAATTTCGTGGGATCTGCGACAATAAAGATGTATATTATATTGCTATATACATGTGTGTGTACATATATCAGCTCATGTCACTTTTTCTCTTACTTTTGTGATCACTCTTATTTATTGGGGAAACTTAGTTTATAAAAGTGAAGAACTAAGTAATTCAGGAGGAAAGGGCATGATAGTGACGTGTATTTGTATAACAGGAGTATTAGT
>MU228311.1:144227-194165 GCA_018584345.1 Thuja plicata
GTGCCAGCGAAATTACTTTTCTCCTCCAAAATAGGTGAGAGGGGTTTATCCTGGGGGTCGCATTTGGGACTTTGGGGTGGGGTAGGGCTCATAGCTCTCTTAGGGTTGGTCAGGGGGGTATTAGCAGTCGGGCTCATATAGCCTTCCGAAGAAAACTTTCTAGAATCGGTGGAATGGGAGGCATTATCAGACGGGGAGAGCTCTCTGGAGGCCGTCTCCAGCATCTTGAGTTTACATTGCTCCTTAGCAATCCTGTTAGATCACCTCTGGCCAGTCCCGCTTAGGTCCACTTCAAGATTAACCAGGGTTTCAGTTATTTTCTATTTTTTAGGCTTACACTCTGTTTCGGGTGTGTTCTCAGCCCCTTTCACATCCAAGCAACCCACCGAGTCTGAAACATAAGAGTCCACCAAATCCTCCTGAGTATGAGTGGGGATCTTAGATGCAAAAACATATGGAGCATTGCCTCCAACTGATAAAGATTTGCTAAAGCGTAATAAAATGAAGGATACTAAATCTCTTTTCTACATTTTCCATGCAGAACATGAGAGCATCTTTCTAAGAGTTACAGAAGAAACAATATCAAAGAAAGCGTGGGACATCCTTCAAACTACATATCAAGGTATGGATAAAGTGAAAATTGCAAAAATACAAATGAACTAAGAAGAGATTTTGAAACTGTGTATGAAAGATTATAAATTTGTAGATTCATTTTGTAGTCAAGTTATTGGTCTTGTCAATCAGATTAGATCTCATGGTGATATTCTTGAACATAGAAGAATAGTAGAAATTTTTTTAAGGAGCCTACATACAAAGTTTTAATCTAGTGTTGTAACCATAGAAGAAACAAACAATCTTTCTCAATTTTATGTGCATGACATCCATGCCTTTATAATTTCTCATGAGCATGTGCTTAGCCTTTCTTCTATAGTAGAAGTAGAGGGAGATCTAACTTTATAGGTAGAGGAAGAAATTTGTATAGAAGTGGAAGAACCAACCCAACCAATTCAAGTGGAAGAGCAAAGTCAAAATGAATCTGAAAGTCAAAGATATGACATATCTCAAGCTCAATGTCATTATTGTAAAAGATATGGTCATTCTGCAAATGAATGCAAAAAAAAGGTAGTTTGATTCCAATAAACAAAGTGCAAATTTTTTTATAGAGAAAATCAGAATCAAAGAAATATGTTTTTAGCATGTAATGGTGATCCAGAGAGTCCATAAGATGTTTGGTTTCTAGATTCATGCTGTACTAATCATATGTCAGAGAATTTAAAAATGTTTTCATGTTTGGATAAGTCTATAAAATCATATATAACTGTGGAAAATGTTTTTGATTAAGTAAAATAGGTTTTACAGGGTTCCTGAAACCTGAAACAAAGTAAAAATATCATTAAGCCCAGTCTAAAATGATACAAAGCAAAAAGACAGAACAAGCCAACAGAGGCCAGAGAAAAAAACATACAGCTTCTACAAAAGTAGATAAAACAAGGTTAGCAAAAAAGACCAGCAACCCTCATGATAAGTGCACCATTAGTGTGGTTGCCTTGGCCTCGAGCAACTCCATGTTGGCCGCTGAATCCTTGATCTTTTGGAGATCCAGTGCGAAGTCCTTGTCCTTAATCTTCTTGGTTCTAGCTCTTGTTCTCTGGCCGGACACTGTTCAGTGTTCTGTTCAGTCTCCACCTCCATGTTGGCCGCCTCGAACCCATTTAATTTTGCCTCTAGCTTCTCGATGATCATGTTGGTGTGCTCTTTTGACGCCTTAAGGATATTATAGCTCTGCTCCGCTATATTCTTTAGGGTAGCTTCTGCCCTAGTCATGTTATCCTCTATCTTTTTCGCTCTACTGCTCAGACTCTCATAATCCTCAGTATTACTATCATTTTTAGCCTTTTCATTATCGTTAACCTTTTTTTTAAGATCCTCCATTTCGTGGAATAACCATTTGATAGTTTTGTAATTATTTAACATGCTATTTTGGGAATTGTTGAGCAGGTCCATCTTAAACTCCCTGGTATTATCACTAAGCACCACCATAGATGGGTCAATAAGCTCATCCACCTTGATACAGCCTCCCTCTCCTTCAATAACCTTGCGGTTTATAATTTATCTGGTGATCCCCATCTTTGTTGTTTTGACATTGAAGTCGCGCCATCCAATCATCTTCCCCTGTTTTGCCATATAACAACAAAACTCGCTATCCTTCCTTTCATCCTTCCCCATGTCATTTGATTGAGAGATCTGAGGGGAAGAGATAGTCTGATTAGTTTCTTGGTAATCTTCTTGGAGCTTCCTCTTCTGATTGTGGTCTGAAACAGGGGAGACACGATGAGTCTTTTCCTCAAGAGATTTTTGGTCTTCTCTCAAACTGCTCTTCTTGTTGTTGTTATTTTTACCCATCGTAGGTTTCTTTCTCTTTCTGCCTTTGCTGCTAGAAATAACGTCCTAACCATCCATTTCCGTACCTTCCTCATTATCATTATAATCTTCCTCAGAAGAAATAACCAGGGTACTATATTTTTTAGGGGTTTCCAATTTCTCCTTTTTTATGCTTTGCAGACCGACTCTACACTTTTTGGATGATGAACCCTGAATGTTATTTTTCATTTCATACTCAACATTATCCTCATAATGCAGACCATCACTATCATCTGTCTCTGAAGGGATGTAGTGCAAACCAGAGGCCTCCATCTCATCTTTTTGAACCACCTCCTTCCCAAGGATTTGGGCCTTAAAATATTCATAGACTAAAATAAAAATGCCTTTATGAACAATAGGGTTAGAAATGATCTTCTCTCTATACCCATTAATTTTATCATTTATAGAAGCATACAAATAAAAGGGAATAGACACCTTCATTCCATGGTAAAAATTGTTCAAGAGGAAAAAATGGTAGGTTCAGATTCTGTCAAACCTGGTGTCCAACATAATGTAGTAGATTATGGATCTTAACACAAACCTCCACAATCTCTTCATCCCTTCAGGAATGTAGTGGGTGCCAACCTTGGTCAGCTCTTTCTTTTCATCCTCATTTCTAATAAAGTCGCTAATCGCTGAATCCAAAAAAATTTGGTCTCTATAGAATTTCTTTCCAACAATAGGGATACCCATGACTGCAGAGATAACCTCTTCTATCACTGTAAAATTTCTTCCTTCAATCTCAACAGTGCCTTCATTCCATCTTTTGATGAACATTTTCATCACAGTCGGCTTCCCACCGTGAAGCCTCTCGATGAAGGTGGAAATTCCGTCACTTTGAAGGTAGTTCCAAATCTTGGTTCGCCGCCTCCATTTTTCACAATCTTTAGCAGACTCCCTCCTATGCCTTTCCCCTCCCATCATAAGAAATGTAGATCTAGATAGGAAGAAACATAGAAGAACAAACCTTTTTTCTCCAAATTGTTCTAGAATTTCTATTTCTTTGCCTTGAATGGTAAGTTTTTCCAAAGTGTCTGGGCACCCAGTAAGTGTGCGGGTGTGATTTGTAATGATTTCCTTTCCAACCTGTCTCTTAATTTCCATTAATGGAAAATGCATTACCATTCAAAGTGTTAACAATCATGATTAATGTTAATAAAACCCTCCTTCCCATGGATTCGGTCATAAGCAATGAAATCCAATACTTCACATGGGAGGTTTCCTCCGTTAAGCCAGCGAGTCTGCCTGTCACTTCTCACTCCCCAGTTGGGAAACTAGTCACCAACTTGGTTGCCTTCTCTAAACACATGGGATAAATGAACCTTATCAAAGGTGTTCAAAATGGAGTGGGTTTCCTCAACCATATTAGCTATATTCCACGATGGTGAATGTTTCAAGTTAAGATAGTTGATTATGTTGCATGAATCACCTTCTAACCAAAAATTTTTGATTCCCAAGTCATAAGCTAATTTATTCACTTGGATAGCTCCATTCGCTTTCGTGTAGTGATTGGTTAGTGTTTCCAATGGAAGGCTGATAGTAGCAATGCCACCACTTCCTACCCTTTTAGGATTTCCCTTGGCCACTCAGTCAGAGTTGTCTTTGGCCCATCCTTTCGGAGGACAGCACCATGTACAGTGTTGTCTTTTATCTATGGTCTTCAAGGGATTACCAACTTCATCTAAACTTGCAAAAGGATTAGTATTCCCACAAGTAACAAAATTTTCAAAAAGAGCATGGTGTACCTTTTCAAATAAAATTTTGGAATTGACACTATAGTCCCTAAATATGTGGTTATTGTTCTCTTTCCAAACACCCCAACAAAGGCGAGGAAGCACACATGACCAAATTTTGTGAAAGGCAGCTTTTTTGAAGGGAAAGGTCCAATGGGCGAAGAGGTCCTTAACAGAGGAAGGGAAGCACCACTGCAGGCCAAAAAGAGACAAGAAATACTGTCAGATAGACCTAACAAAGGTACATTGGATAAAGATGTGGTCCGCGGACTTAGCTTCGACCTGACACAGAACACACCTGTTGGGGATAGGGATGCCACACTTGATAAGCTTATAACTAGTAAGAATGCGGTTTTGAAGTAAAAGCTAGTAACTCTAGAAAATGTTAATAAAGTGTCATTAATGGGAAAAAAAATGTCAACATTCAAACTAAGTAGTGGGAGAAAAATATTATTTCTGATGTTTATTTTGTTCCTAGATTAAAGCATAATTTGATGAGCATTGGACAACTTGTTCAAAAGCGATATAGAGTTTCTTTCCAAAATAAAGAATGTATAATATTGGATCTACTTCCAAGGAATCAGTTAATAGCTCATAAGTTCAATTGATGAACAATAGAATGTTTCCCTTAAAGATTACACCAAAATTAAGGGTTGAATTTGCATAGGACAACACACAATCATAGTAGAAGTAGGGGAATCTAACTTTATAGGTAGAGGAATAAATTTGTATAGAAGTGGAAGAACCAACCCAACCAAATCAAGTGGAAGAGGAAACAATCATATTTCAAGTCAAAATCAATCTCAAATTCAAAGATATGATAAATCTCAAGTGCAATGTCACTATTGTAAAAGATATGGTCATTTTACAAATGAATGCAGAAAAGGGCAATTTGATTCCAACAAACGAAGTGCAAGATTTTTTTATAGAAAATCAGAATCAAAGCAATATTTTTTTAGCATGTAATGTTGCTCAAGAGAGTCAAAAAGATGTTTGTTTTCTAGATTCAAACTGTAGTAATCATATGTCAGAGAATTTATAAATGTTTTCAAGTTTGGATAAGTCTATAAAATTATATGTAACTTTGGAAAATGATAATAAAGTGCCAGTAATGAAAAAATAAATGCGTACATTCTAACTAAGCAAGGGGGAACAGATTATTTCTAATGTTTATTTTTTTCCTAGATTAAAGCATAATTTGATGAGCATTGGATAACTTTTTTAAAAGGGATATAGAGTTTCTTTGAAAAATAAAGAATGTATGCTATTGGATCAAGTTCCAAGAAATTGATTAATAGCATAAGTTCAAATGATGAACAATAGAATGTTTCCCTTAAATATTACACCATATTTAAGAGTTAAATTTGCACAAGATAATACACAATCATAGTAGAAGTAGAGGGAGATCTAACTTTATAGGTAGAGGAATAAATTCGTATAGAAATGGAAGAACCAACCCAACAAATTCAATTCGAAGATGAAACAATCTGATTTCAAGTCAAAATAAATCTCAAAGTAAAAAATATGACAAATCTCAAGTTCAATTTCACTATTGTAAAGGATATGGTCATACTGCAATTGAATGTAGAAAAAGGCATTTTGATTCCAAAAAATAAACTGCAAGTTTTTTTAGAGAAAATTAGAAGCAAAGCAATATGTTTTAAGTATGTAGTGTTGCTCAAGAGATTCCAAAAGATGTTTCATTTCCAGATTTAGGTTGTATTAATCATATGTTAGAGAATTTAGAAATGTTTTCAAGTTTGGATAAGTCTATAAAATCATATGTAACTTTGGAAAATGATAATAAAGTGTTAGTAACATGGGAAAATTAAATGTCAACATTCAAAATAAGCAGGGAGAGAAAAAGATTACTTCTGATATTTATTTTGTTCCTAGATTAAAGCATAATTTGATGAGCATTGGATAACTTGTTCAAAATAGATATAAATTTTCTTTCAAAAACAAATAATGTAAAATATTGGATCAACTTCCAAGAAATCAGTTAATAGTAAAATTTTAAATGATGAATAATATAATGTTTCCCTTAAAACGATTACACCAGATTTAATAGTTGAATTTGCACAAGACAACACACAATCATCTCAAGAAAATATCACTCCAGATTTATCACAAATACCTTTTCAATTAGAAATAATAGATGAGAATTGGATTTGACATTTAAGATTTGGACACTTACATTTTGGTGGTCTAAATTTTTTTTTATATAAGAGCAATATGGTAAAAGGTTTTCCATTGATAGAAAAATGAGATAGAGTATGTGAAGAGTGTATTTTGGGAAAGCAACATAGAGAAACATTTCCTATTGGAAAATCAATTAGACAAAGACACCCTTAGAGATAGTTCACTCGGATTTGTGTGAACCAATATAGACACCTTCAATTTGTGGAAGTGTTTATTTCTAGACATTTAATGATGAGTACTCCAAAAAGACATGGGTATACTTCTTAAAGCATAAGTCTTATGTTTCTGATATTTTTTCAATTAAAATAATTAGTTGAGAAGTAAAGTGAATATTATATCAAAGTTTTAAGAACTGATAGAGGTGTTGAATATAGTTCAAATGTGTTTCTAAAATTTTCCCAGGATCATGGAATACACAAGCAATTTACTACCAGATACACTCAAGAAAACAATTATTTTGCATAAAGAAAGAATAGAACTATTATGGGCATGGCTAGGAGTATGTTAAAAGCTAAAAATATGTCAAATACGTATTGGGAAGAGGCTTTAGCATGTGTAGTCTACATAATGAATAGATGCCCAACAAAAAGTGTCAATAATATTATTCCAAAGGAAGCATGGAGTGGAATCAAGTCTATTGTATCTCATTTGAAAGTATTTGGATGTGTGACATATGCTCATGTCCTAAATGAGTAGAGAAATAAATTGGATAACAAGCGAGAAAAATGCATATTTTTTGGTTAAATCGAGGATACAAAAGATTATAAGTTGTATAATCCTATAACTAGAAAAGTGATAATAACTAAAGATTCACAATTCATAGAAGAAGAAGCTTGGGGTGGAAGCTTAGAGAAAATAGTGAATTTTTGATCAAGTTTTCAATAAGAATATAGAGAAGTTAATTACAACGAAACTCTTCATGGAGATCCATCAAGCCCATATCATTTAGGATCTACTCCGATTGAAACATTTTCAAGCTTAAGGAGACCAAAAAAAAGAGTTTTAAGGGACATCTATGATAAAAAATGAAGGTGAGAATAATTATAATCCAAATTATCTTTTTTCATTATTTTCACAAGTAGAGGATCTAGTTCATTTTGAGGATGCAATTAATGATAAAAATCTGAAATATGCTATGGATGAGGAAATTGATGCTATAGAAAAGAATCATACATGGGAATTAGTAAATATTATAGAAGGAAAATATCTAGTAGTTCTAAAGTGGGTTTATAAGACTAAGATAAATGTACATGTAGATTCACAAAAGAATAAGGTGAGGCTTATAGTAAAAGGATACTCACACCAACCTAGAGTGAACTACAATGAAACATTTGTTCTAGTGGTTCGTCTAGACATAGTAGGAATAATATTGATAATAGAAGCTCAAAACTAGTGGTTAGTATACCAAATGGATGCCAAATCTGCATTTTTGAATAGTTTTATAGAAGAAGTATATGTGGAGCAACCACAAGGATATGAGTTTTTAGGCCATGAAAATAAGGTTTATAGACTCAAAAATGTACTCTATGGACTCAAACAAGCTTCTAGAGCATGGTATAATAGAATTGATTCTTATCTCTTATAGGATGGCTTCAATAGGTGCAACATTGAGCCTACACATTAGACAAAGATGAATGAACAAGGTCAAATTCTAATTGTATGTTTGTATATTTATGATTTGATATTTACAGGTGATCTTTCAATTGGCATATTCAAAGAAGCTATGAAGAATGGATTTGAAAGGACTGATCTCAGTCATATAAACTATTTTATTGGCATTGAGGTAAATAAAATTGAGAATGGTATATTCATCTCACAAGATAAATATGCTAATGAAATTTTGAAAAGGTTCAATATGATAAATAAAAAATCAGCACCAACATGAATTGTGATAGGTTTGAAGCTAATAAAGCATGATCAGGGATTGAATCTTGATCCAATATTCTATTGGAATAACTAATGGAAAGTTGGGACTCAAAGGGGAGGGGTGATTATTAGCAATAAAAATTTTAACCATAATTACTGATTATACAATAGACTGCTGCTTGTTGATTACCAAGTTCATAACCTTGAAATAAAAGTAGTATAATGCATATAAAACCATAACATCAAAACATTAAACAATTGAACTCATAACACCATGATTTTTGTAACACACAAATCCTTTGTTAGAGGATAAAAACTGTGGTGGGGATGACACCCACAACCTTCACTAACTGCAGTATAAATGGTGATTGGTTAGAGCTATAGATTTTAGTTATTTGTCATAGCTTACTCAGTTAAGAGTATATATAAGACTTGTTAGATCTACCAGGTTAAGGAGTTTTACAAACTCTACACTTAGAGATGTACCATTTTAAAGGATTTACAAATATAAGATAGGTTAAGATCTACCAAGTATTGGGATTTAAAGCTCTCAGTACACTAATATCAATAACTTAACAATGTCTATACAAATGCATCAAATGTAAATGTTGTTCAAAATATATGTGCTCTAATATGTGTTACCTCAATTATGAATTTGTAACATTGTTCTATTCTGCTCTACTGTAGCTGAATTTCTGCTTCGTGCTCTCAGCTGAGCTCTTTATTATTCAATAAATCCTTTAACATCAATAATAATTCTTTGCTATTCTTCTCTATATACTCTTGTGTTTTTTATGTCTCTCACACATACAAAATTAATCCAAGATATGTATGAGTTTTACCTCTTAATCTTCTACGTTAGGTATGCTGTAAATTTCTCTTAACTATTAGATCTTCTTTCTAGCTTGGTAACCATGTCACTTTTACCTTGGTACTTGTTATTTTTTTGAAAATGATAAACTTTCAATTTTTTGTGTTATCTCTTACTTAGATCTTCACTTTTATTTATTCAAATTGTTGATCATGTAAAAATTGTTTTCAATATTTGTATACATGTAATTAATCCTCTACCAATCATTAAATATGACATGATCTCATTTTTTATTAACTGTATAACTTAGCCAAATAAATCCACAATACTCAGTTAAGTTTTCTTCATTACTCGGTGTAATATCAGCTCGGTGTACTACATGCACTCGGTGTAGTGTGTCACTTTGAAATTGTAGACACTCGGTACTTTGTCAACTCTGAGTTTTACTGACTTGTCTTATAACTCCCTTTCTCCTTTTATCCATTGATTCTCCTTGACTCTATGACTATGTTTAAACTAATGACAACAAAATATCTTATAGAGATAACAATCTCCCCCTTTGGCATTAGTTTAACATTTTTGACAAAAACTTCAAAGTTGTCAAAATTAGTAACCCCCTTAGGATGTTACTCTCTATACATATCTTTTTTTTAGTTCCAAATATATACTTTTTTGTTTATCAAGCATATATATCTCCTTTTTTTTTTTTTCTAAATAAGTAATATATCTATCCTCCTTTATCTCCCTTTATCTGACTAAGATATATATCCCCCTTTTTTGACAATAAGTGCCAAATAGTAAAACTTATTAACTAAAAAGATGTTTATACCTCTATTGTATGCTTGAAAGTATAGTCTCCCATGTATCTCATAGATTCTGAAGTATAATAATGTATTCTATAATATATGTCAATAAGAAACCTATGGTGTCTAGTGAACTTATACCAGGAAAAATTGCTAGTTATTTGGATTTCTTCAAGTGTATATGCATTGATTGGATATGGGGAATCAATAATGCTAACAATTCAAGCAGTTCCAATATAATATTATCCTCCTCCTATCTCAATGAAAGTTGAACTCCCATGAGTTCTTGTATCTTTGAGTAGTAAGTTTGGAATGCTCCACACTTGGTGGATAGTTGCTTAAGCTCCTCATTCAGGTCTTTCTCCATATATGCTTCCTTTTTCTTGATTTCAAAAGTAAAGTTTGAAAGGTTACATAACTTTTGAAACCTTGAAATGATGGATGTTAGTTGCTTTTCAACTTTAGAACATAACTTGGAAATAGTTACTTCTCTATGTCAATATCTTTCGTTAAGTCTTCCATCAATTTCTTCTCCTTTCTCTCCTTATGAATATTCAACATATACTCTTTCATATCCTTGTTTGGTTCTTTGATTTATTGGGATAAATCACCAACTTTGTCTAGTAGGGGTTCAAATTTATCAACAGTTGATTCAGGAACAATGTCCCAGGTGAAATATGTCATTCACATGCTCATGTATATTTACCTTTTTCTTCTTTGCAATTAAGTTCTCTTGTTCAGCCTTTTGATCTACAATCTTAGCATAAATAGATAATTCTCTAGGCTTCATTGAATTAGGTTCGCCTTTTGGTATTATAATTGGCTTGCTCAAATAAATGATTTTCTTTCTCTTTTTTCTCTTCTTCTTATCAATTAATCTTCTCTCTCCAGTGGAGTGTTTGGAATGTGATGTCTTAGTTGCATCTAGTGACTCGATGTGGGTACCGACTGTACTCTCTCTTACTTTTACTTCATTTTTTTGTTCACCTTTCTGTTTCTCCTCATTCTTTTCCTTTAGATTTGATTCCTTCTGTAGTTCACTTTTAGTAAATGTTGTCTTCTGTATATTATGATCCGTTGTTGTGTTAGTATTTTTCTTTTGATCATTGGTGTCAGTTGGGGGTACCATCTCGGTGTTCTTTCCTTGTTCTATCTTGATGGCCTTAGGTTGTCCATCCTTATCCTTATCTATATCAACTAGTGTCTTCATTTCCATGTCCGGTGTATCTAGTACAAACTCAGTATTAACAATATCATCAATTGTCTAGCTTTTTACTTGTGTCATAATTAGATCTTTGATCAACAAAGGTGCATTATCAATATACGTACAATTAGTATCCCTCATTTTTGTATCCATGACATCTTTATCTTTTGATAGATCTTTTGCAGGTTCTTCTTCCTCAAGTATATCTTCAATGATAACCTTTGCATTGTTAGTAATTAGATCAATAAGATCTATTTTCTTTGTGCTTCCATTTATTTGATTAGAAATGTTTGCTTCTTGTTCCTTCTCTGCTTCACGATACTTGGTATCATCTATATACAAAATATCCTTCCATTTTGGAGTTTTATACTTCTCTACCGATTGTATGTCTCCATTCATTAAATCCTAAGGGCTCTCACATTGACTAGAAATATCTTTGAATGTTTCTTTAATTCTTCACAAATATCATATGGTGCAAGTTTGGGTATAGTCTTTAAAAGAGATCTCTCTTTCATTTCCTTTTCTATATTCAGTGCATACTTCCATATTGCATCAATCTTGTTGTAAATTTCCTATGCTAGCTTGTCTGCAAGCTCAATATGTGTTACTTTTTATCTCATTAAAGTTATCACAAAGAAATATTCAATCTTATTCTTATCTTCTTCATTCCTCTTCTGATACTTTACTTCCCTAAAGCCTCCAAATCCTCCTGATTTCCTTAATCGATCCATAAAATCATCAATACTTTGTGGAACTCGTGAGAGCTCTGCAACTCGTACATATTTATTAGGCTCATCAAATTATGTTTCACTCTCATTTCAAAGTAGTAATCTTCTCCTTGATTTTTTAGGTCGTTTCTTGCCTCTAGTTTTCTCATAAGTCTTTTCTTTCGGTTGAACTATCTCTGCAACTTTCTTTTATTTGGTTTGTACCGAAGATCTAGCATTCCTTCCAGTTCCTTTCTTTCTCAGTGATGTCAATTGTATATTTTTCTTATCAACTAACATATAAATAATTGTTCATTCATAGTGTTCTCATCCAGTGTGTTATCAACTCCAAGAGTTTTTGATAATGTATCAATCATTTTACTTACTTTCTTTATTGACCTAGGTACCAAAATTCCTTGCTTGATTTTATCTTTGACTTCCTCATAGGTTCCATTCCTTTTTCTCATTAGTATCTATTAGTTTAGATAATAAATCTTCTATCTATTTTTATCCAATATTTATATCCATCTCATATACCATTGGTTAAATCCATTCAACTCTCGGTTCTACAGCCTTAATTATACAAACATCACTATCAACCTCAAAAAATGTTATCTTGATACTTAGCAATTAGTTGAGGTGGAACTCTGTATCTTTTATGCACTCTATCTTGGAATTTTAAAAAGTAATTAGAATGATTGCATCAAATTTGTCTCCTAGACTCTATATATACTCATGTATTTAATAAATAATTGGCCTATCAGTTTTCCATACTACATCTACAATGGAGGGAAATGAATTCTGGTAGTAAAAGAAACTACATACCAACAATGAGATAAATTTCAATGTGTTGGTCTTTTCCTTCCTAATCATGTTCATGTTGTCATGAATCTTCTTCAACAAAAGTTCACAGAGATCTATCTGTAGTCCTTTCTTTACTATCTTGTAAGTCAGGTCTACTACTCCACATGGTACACTATCAACTTAGGATAATTGAAATACTCGGTAGGATATGATGTTGCATGCATACCTTAGCTCAGGATCTACGAGAGTAGAAATAATCATTCCTCTGCCATCGCATTATGCCTTGGTTAGCTTGGTGAGCTTACCTTTTTCAATTTGATTGATTGCCTTTGGTCGGTCTCCAATAGGAAATCTAGTGATAATGTGCAAAACATCCTTATTTATCTTGATCAGTTCATCCAACCACATGAACTGGTCATGTACTCGGCTGAGTATCATCCTCACTCATTCGGGCTTAAATTACCTTGATAGATGAATTGCATGTTTCAATCCTTTCATCTTAATATGTGTGTGCTCATCCTTTAATTTACCATCATGCACAACTTACTGAAACAAGGACAAATCTCAGCTTCACACAGATCTTCAATTGTGCAATGAATAAATGTGTGGATGTCTTCAATCAATAGAACTCACAGTGGTATTGAAGATAATTCTCTTGTCGTATCAATCTCTATGGCTATAACAGGGGGAAACTTGTATTTAGTGTTTATAGGTTCAACATTCTTTACTAATACTGGTCTTTGCATCCTCGGTGTCATGATAATCTTCTCCAAATGTTTTTAAATAATAAACTTGGGCATGCTTGATAAAATATGACTTTGAAAACACAACTCAGTAAATCGGATAACTCATTGTTTGAATTAGGGTTTTTAAAAAAATTAATCTTGGAGAGTCTAAACTTCTGTTAAAATCTGAGATCATTGCTTTTGTAAATATTCAGAGTGATCACTTTGCACTATGCTCAAATGGTCTTCAAAATTGTTAGGTTCAAAATGAATAACATATTGACCTATTTATAGATTTTCCTTGATTAGGGTTTCCCATGGCTCTCATTATTTACATTTAATGCACTTTTTGAGTCCATTTTACCTTTTTACCTATAACATAGTCACTTTGTTTAACCGACTAAACAAAATAACTATACATTACAAATTTCAATCAAAATTTTTACAACTTATCTAATACATCTTAATATGCTGACATGGATCTTAACTCTATTGCTTAGGAACTGCAATAAGATTTATAATAAACATACAGTTCCTACATACCTCTCATCGATTAGGTGGAGCTCGGTGCACTAGACTCGGTAGAGATGGTGCCATCTGTTCTTCAAAGTTAAGTTCCATCTTCTCGAGTCTTTCTCCTCAATTTTTTGTTCATTTTTTCTCTTATTTATTCAACAATAGATGGTGCACTCTTTGTAGATTGATCCTCAGTTGGTGCATCTCCTTGGTATCTGCAATTACTTGAAAGGTGTCCTACCCTATGACAATGGAAATATGTCATGTCAGGGTTCCTCCACAATCTTTTGTTAAACCTTTCATGCATTAATATGCAGTTTGTTGTAATGTGTCCATATCTTACACAAGATAAGCATGAAATCCTTGTATTATAATCCCATAGTATAGATGTTCATGTTCAGTTAGTATTTTCATTGTCTTGATTATGCATCCACTTTTCATTTATTTTCTTTAATCTGCACTCTTCAGTCTTGTGACCATACTCATTGCAATTCTTGTAGTATCCATCAAAATTATGTTTCCTTGTGTTGTTAGCAAAGTTAGTTCAACACTCAAAATCTTGATCTCCATACTTATTACATATAGAACAATAACCATCAAATCTAAGTGTACTCTATACTTTGTCTTTTTTTCTTCTGTAGACATTAGAAGTGTGTCCAGGCTTCCCAAAATAATTACAGCTTGGCTTCTTTTGTTTTCGTGGGGGTACAGTACCTTGATCTTTTTGTGCATCAGATGATTCTCCTTTCTCGGTAGTTTTGTTCTCAGTGAATCCAATTCATGCTATATCATTTGGTTTCTACTTATTCTTAACATATTTTCCATTGATTTTAGTACTTCTTCATTTCTTCTTAGTATTTCATTTGCATCCTTCTCATCTTTCAGTCTTTTGTCCATTCTTTCAATTTTGACTTTCAGTGCTTGATTCTCAAATTCTTTTTTGGGTACAATCCTGATTTGCATTTAGAAGTTGGTTAGTCATATTGTAGTGAACTTGGGTCATCCTAAAGATTTCATTATCTTTCTCACTTAACCTGATTTCAACTTCTCCTTTTTCATCTTCTACAATTCTATTTTCATCCTTAGTTGGTCTTTTACCTTCAATCGGTTTGGTCATTCTTAAGATCTTTCTTAATCAAATCTAGCAGCTCGATAAGGGATTCATTCTTTTCAAGTGATTTCTAATAGTAGTCACAGACTCATTAGTTACACTTTCTTTAGATGCAGTCTCAAGTGTATCAACTTGTTCTTGTGTAACCTTCAGTTCATTATACAATTTCCTTCTTATCCTTAGAGTTTTCTGAAGTTTCTTTCTCACATCTATGATTAGCTCCTATGCACTCTCTAGCTCAGATTCAATATGATCAATTCTCTAAAACTGTGTATAACCTTCCATGACTAAGATGTTTAACTCTCAGGTGCTCAAACCTTTAACTCAAGTATACAAGCTCTAATACTAATTGTTGGAATAACTAATGGAAAGTTTGGACTGAGAGGGGACGGGTGAATCAGTACCAATAAAAACTTTTAACTACAATTACTGATTATAGCATATACTGCTGCTTTCTGATTATCTAGTTCATAACCTTGAAATAAAAGTTGAAATAAAAGTAAGGTAATACATGTACCATAAAACCATAACATCAAAACGTGATTCAACAATTGAGATAAGACCATGATTTTGGTAACGTATAAATCCCTGGTTAGAGGACAAAAATTCTAGTGGGGATGACACCCACAACTTTCACTAACTACAGTATAAAGGGTGCTCGGTTAGAGCTACAAAGTTTAGCTATTTATCACAAACTACCCACTTAAGAGTATATATAAGACTTGTTAGGTCTACCTAGTTAAAGGATTTCTACAAACTCTAAACTCAGACATGTAACCTATTAAAGGATTTACAAATGTAAGATCGGTTAAGATCTACCCAGTATAGGTATTTAAAGCTCTCAGTATAATTTTATCAATAACTTAACAATGTCTCTAAACATTCATCAATTATAAATGATGTTTAGACTCTATGTTCTCTGATATGTGTTACCTCAAATCCAAAATTGTAACATTGTTCTGTTCTTCTTTGATGTAGCTGAATTTCTGCTCGATGATCTATGCTCATCTCTTTGCTCATCTCTCTGCTCTTCAATAACTCCTTTAACATAATAACAATTATTTTTTTCTTTTTCTCTGTATCTCCTCTTGTGTCTTCTGTGTCTCTCACACATACAAAATTCATTCAAGATATAGATGAGTCTTGCCTCTTAATCTTATGTATTAGGTACGCTCTAAATTTCTATTGACCATTAGATATTCTTTCCATCTCGTTGACCATGTCACTTTTACCTCGGCACTTCATGTTTTTTCTTGAAAACAATAAACTTTCATTTTATTGTTCAATCTCTGCCTTAGATCTTCACTTTGATTTATTCGAATCATTGATCATGTAAAAAATATTTTAAATATTTGTATACAAGTAATTAATGCTCTAATAATTATTAAATATGATTTGATCGTGGTTTTTATTAATTGTATAACTCGGTCAAATAACTCCACAATACTCTATTAAGTATTCTTCATCACTCTATGTAATATCAACTCAGTGTACTAAATGCACTCTGTTTAGTGTGCCACTTAGTAATTGTAGACACTCAGTGATCTGTCAACTATGTGCTTTACTGACTTGTCTTGTCCTTGCCTTTCCCCCTTTACCGATTGATTGTCCTTGGCTTTATGACTGTGTCTAAACTAATGACAATAAAATATCTTATATAGACAACATATTGTACAAAAGACTTGTTGCTAGTCTAATGTACTTTATGGCGACAAGGCCAAATATAATGTATGGTGTGATTATTATTTCAAGGTTTTTAGATTCTCCAAACAAATCTCATTGGAAAGAAGGAAAAAGAATTTTGAGATATGTGAATGGAACTAGAGATTATGGAATTCAATATTCATGTTTGGATGAGTTAAAACCCATTGGGGACATAGATAGTGGTTGTGCATGTAGCATTAATGATAGAAAAAGTAAATCTTGTTATGTATTTCATTTTGGAATAGGTGTAGTATCTTGGGCATCTAAGAAACAACCTATTGCGACTCTTTCATTAGTAGAGGTAGAGTATGTAGCAGAAACAAGAGAAACATGTTAGGAAATTGGGATGTGAAGAATGTTAACAGATTTGAGGCATAAACAAGAAAAAGAAACAAAGATCTTTCTTGGTAATAATTCAGCAATTGCACTATCCAAGAATCTTGTATTTCAAAATATAAGAAAGAATATAAAAACCTGATACCATTTCATTAGGAAGGTAATTAACAATGGAGAATTGTATTTGGATTATTGCAGGTCTGAAGATCAATATGCATTAAGTGGTGTATTCTAAGTGATGTTTGTGATTAAGGGGGAGTATTGGAAACTCTAGTTCCCACCATCAATGGATCTGAACAGTCAATAATGGAATCAAACAAGGAGTATAAGTTGCAATGTTGAAGATTTCAAAAACCATTAAATGATCCTTATATTTATTTTCTTTCTTCAAGGTCCATCTTATCATGATTCTTTAGTGTGTTGTAAATCAGATTTATGATATTGTCAATAATTCATATGTAGCCATGTTAAATAATAGAGAAGCTCTTAAATGTTTGGATAAGAATTTAACTATAAATATAGGTGTTTCAGCAACATAGAATGCAATGTGATGAAGCAAACAATAGCTTTGTTTTACATATAAGAGAAGAAACTCAATTATAGTAGTAGAAAGTCTGTTTAAGTTTATTTTCTATGTAAGAGCCCCAACTCTCTATTATTTGTAAGAGTTTGTTTTTAAATTTTAAGAGCAATAGTTCTATATTATTATGTATTGCATTGAATTTTTTTATATTTGAGTAATTTGTTTGTGTGATGGAAAGATGAGATTTTTTTTTGAATCTACATATTTGAGTTGAATGACCTATGCATTTCTTAGACTATCATTTTTATTGTCTAGTTAATGGAAAGAGCTCAAGCTCCTTATTAATCAATTGAGTCTGTGTGTAAGTTAGTTTTTGTATTGGGAATATTCCTTGTTCTTGTATTTCCTTCATTGCAGTTATATCCATACTGTTGTTTTTGATTAAAAAAGGAGCCAAGACAAAGGGGCTGACCTGAATAGTCATAGCCACCACAAGAAGTGCAGAATACCAGCAGAAAACCAGCACAGCACGGGAGTCAAAGCACCCTCACCCAATACCCTTTTTCAACATAAAAAACCAGAAAATAAAACTAACACCACCACCATTGTTTTTCTTTGCCTAAACCGCCATTGTTTTTCAGGTAGTAAGAGTTGCAATAGCTACAGAGCCCCCAAACCTGTTTCTCTTTTGACAATTTCTCATCTTCCTTCAGGCTTAGGATACTATCAATTGACACATGTTCTGTTTATTTTACCTTCTACATACCGTTTACCCCTATATTATTTTATAATTTATTTTAGCCCTTTTATAATATAGTGCGCATATCTATTATTCTGAGTATTGTTTATTAATAGTCCAGGAGAAATTTAGCGTTTCCTATCAATAGTACTTATTTCTACAAGTTCCATAGATTCTAGTAAAACAAAGTTATTTTCTATAACAAATGTAAAGCACTAGTGCTACGTTAAATAAAAATATTCTAGAGGGATCTTGAGAAAAGTAGGAAGGGAATGTTTATTCAGATATTATAATATTCACACTAGAAATAATAGTTAGAGACACTCGGGTTTTAAGAGCAAAGAATAGAGAGGATTTGAATTTTTTAATGAAATTCTTCTATTGCATATTGTAAAGTAAAAATATGAGTAAAATTCAATTGCCTAGATTATATTTATCGTATTTTTATGTTCATTTGATCGGGCGGTCCTATTGCATCTATTTTTTTGCACTCTTTAATACAATTTTTTCTTCGAATATTTTGGTAAGCAGGGGAATTTAGAGCGTAGAAATTAAGAATAGCCTACTTGGTCATCTAAAAAGGAAGGGGACAATGGACATTGAAGTAGAATATTTTTATGGTGATGTATTAGAATATTCAAAAAGATTCTGGCTGGTAAGTTTTTTTTTTTGTGAAGGGGTTAATTGGAATACCCCCACAACATAGGAAGGAAGAATACCAAGATTCAACCACCAAAGGACACCCTATTAACACTAAAGGATGTGCTAATGTTTAACCTTCACAAAGGGGAAAATTAATTGGATTAGCTTCTTCCTTTTTCTACAAGAGGGGATTGAAATTAATATGCAAAGGAAATATATGAAAATAAAGTGATAAAAATAAGAAATGAAGTCAACTTAGATTGAAAATCAAAAGATAAAGACCTACTGGAATATTATGTTGGAATCTAGAATAATTCACGGTTCGGAAGCAAAAAACTAAGATCTACAAAACCAACCTAGAGGAAGATATCCACCCATGACATGCAAGATATCCACCCATGACAAGGAAGAGGTTGACATCTACCTTCTCCACAAGTTCTTCATAGGTCTGGCTCTGTAACAGTAACCTATTTCCAAAGGCTCCAAATCCATATCTACAACTCTGAAAACCTGAATTTGTAAGAGGGGAAAATGGCGTTTATTCCTGGAGAGGGGCTTGCATCATTCAAGCCCCAGTTTAGGAATTAGCCTTAACCTTAAAATTGAGATAATAAAAGAGAATGATAACAAGTAGTAGAAGTAGATCTAATGATGAAGCATATCATATCAATAAATATGCAATGGTTTAAGATGAAATCAATTATGTTGATGCAATAACCTTTACTCAACACCAAAAACCTATAATGGAAATTAATGAAAATCACTTAGGATGATAAAGTAGAGGTGATGGCTTAGGACATACACCTCTTGTATAAGAGAAAATCCCAGCCAACACAATAATTCCGTATAACAAAATAATGTCACATGTTAAACAAGTGCCACTACACTAAGGAAAGTAGATCCTTGGAGAGAGAGAGAGAGAGAGAGAGAGAGAGAGAGAGAGAGATTTCTGCGTAAGGGTAAAGTCAAGAAAAAATATAAATCATTATCACTTTGCAAGAGGTATACTAATCAAAGAATAAGTTGTAACAAATGAGACAACAACATATACACTTTAAAATATATCATATATAAAGTATAAATCATTAAGGAAAGAAGAGAACAAAAGATGATCATGAAATGTAAAATATGCATTTTTATCAACAATATCTCATAATAACAAGCTATAGAAAGAAGGAAGAAAAGAAGGACAGGGTTGACAAACTAACCCCCACAGGAAGTGGTATCTTATACAAGATATGCACTTCCTAGCCCACATAAATTATATTTAGAAAGATATCTTAAAGGAACTCATACATTGAAAGGGAGAAATAGATCCCAAAGGATAAAAATAGAAACAAACCTTGCCCCCAGCTAAGGGAGAAGGAAAAGAGATCTATTGGGTTTCTCATAATGCTCATTATGCCACATAATAGGGGGTTTTCCCACTAGGGAAGAAAGAGACTAAGTAAATCCATGAAGAAGTTGTAAAAACTTAGGTATATAAGGGATAACTCCCCTATCTTCCCAATCTCTTACAAATAAATTGAATTCCTCATAGTCAGAAAACATATGAAAATCATTTTAATATAATGGAAAGGACATAAAAATCTATGAAGAGCATCTTTTGGCATAGGTTGGATTTGTTCTTTGAGCTTCTATAAGTTGAACCTAAACTCTCTTAGCCACCTCTTGATGAGTATTAGGAGGGGTAATGAAAGGTGTTGGTAAAAGAACCTGGAGAGGAGGTCTACATGGAACCTCAAAAAATTGAAAGTTCAAAATACTAAATCCTAACCCATATTTATTTTTCTTAGAATAAATTTGAATAGGGAATTTAATGCATTTTTTCATTAATACCAAGTCCTAAACCTTTGTAATCTCATTTAGCAACCATATTATATCTTTTTTGTAAGTATCTTGCAAAGCATACGAAGGAGGTGAGGGATCATGAGGGTCATAAGAAAATATTGTATAGGGTGGGATTTTAGAAGAGTAAGGTGAAGCAACTTGTTATTTTCCTTTAATTCAATCATGAGGAGGTGATTGAGGTGAAGGTTCATTAAAGAAATCTTGAAAATCATTATCATAAATCATGTTTTGAGCTTGATAATACATTTGAGAATCATTGGGACACAAGGGTGGATTTTTATGGATAGGATTAGGAAGATTAGGATTAGGATTAGGATTAGGATTAGGGAGGGTGGGCATAGGATTAGGAAGGTTAGAATCATCAACCAATGTTCTTATGTGTTCCAAAATAGTGATAAACCAACCACATGAAAGTTTTATAATGGTCTTGAAAGTAGGAAGGTTTATGTTTGTTACCCTCATAAGAGCATAAGAAAGGAAAGCATGAAGAGACATGAACATTATAAAATAAAAGAAACTATCATATATCTAATAAGTGTTATAAAGACATACAAGGAGAAGAATGATAAAAAGGATAGCCACACATCATAAGCTCTTATAGATCTTCTTTTTTACAATCTAACACTAAAGCAAAGGAATTATAATATATCGAGTTTACCAAGATGTGTACCCACAATCATCTTCACATCTGGTTAACCAAAATGTGTAGGGGGTAATTGTAACACCCCACAACATAGGAAGGAAGAATACCAAGATTCTACCACCAAAGGAGGCCTGATTAAGAAAAAAAGGAAGTTCTAATGAGTAACCTTCACAAAGGGGAAAATTGCTTACATTAACTTCTTCCTTTCCCTACAAGAGGGGATTGAAACTAACATTAAAAGGAAAGGAAAGGTCATTTTATAGTCCACTATACTAGTCATATGTAAAGTGATAAAAATAAGAAATGAAGTATGACCTAGAGGGGGTATGATGACTTGCAGGGTATATGGTGACATGCATATAATCCACCCAAGAATAGGATGAGGTCGACATCCACCTACTCTCCAAGTTCTTCCAAGATCTGGATTTGTGATAGGAACCTATTTGTGAAGGCTTCGAATATGGATCTACAACTCTGAAAACATGAATCTGCAAGAGGGAAAGAGGGTTTTATTTTTGGAGAGGGGCTTTCTTCTATCAAGCTCCAGTTTAGGGATTAACCTTAACCTTAAAATTGAGACAATAAAAGAGAATGCTAACAAGGAGTAGAAGTAGATCTAATGATGAATAACATAATACCAATAAATATGCAATTATCTTTAATATGAAATTAATTAGGTTGATGCAATAGCCTTGACTCAAGACTAAATACCTAGAAAGGAAATTAATCCAAATCAAAACCTCATGTATGTGTATGTTTGCAATTTTCCTTGATAAAAGTTGTAGATCTTGAAGGTATGAATGTGGATCTTCCATACTTGATGTCCAACACCACTATCTCCTTAAAGAAAGAAGATAGATCTAGAAGAAAGAATGCATGAATGATACAAATACTGAATGCCTAGAAAATCTCCTTCAATTTCTTGAAAACTTGTATGCTTGAATATTTGATCTCCAATGGATGCTTTGAATGCTTGTAAGAACATGAAATTAATTTCTCAATTGTTTATCTATGATTGTGGATTACTTGGATGAAGTTGTTTTTATTTTATTTATATGTATATCTATCTTCATAAAATGAAGTGAGTATGCCTCCTTTTATACCAATCTAACAACCAAGATTGAAAAGGGTCGACTACACAAGGAAGGAAAAGAATTCAGAACCCCAAAATGGGCCTAGGATCCTGAGCATTTCCACCTTGGAGGAGGCCAATCTTGGCCTCACGCTAGGGGCTAGCAAAACCTCAGCCTACCCCAAAGGGGTTAGGCCAACTTCAGCCTCGCACCGAAGTGGAAAGCCTCAGGATCTTGGGCCCGTTTCAAGGTTCCAAATTATTTTCCCGCCTTGTGCACTCGACCCTTTTCTAAAATTGGTATAAAAATGGCCTACTCACTACATTTCATGGAGACAGATATACATATACATAAAAAACAAAAACATCATCCAAGTATTCTACAATGATAGATAATTAATTGAGAAATAAAATTCATGCTCTAACAAGCATTCAAGGCATCCATTGGAGATCAAACATTAAAGCATACAAGTGTTCAAGCAATTGAAGGAGATTTTCAAGGCATTCAAGATATGTATCATTCATTTGTTCTTTCCTCTAGATATAGCTTCTTTCTTTAATGAGATAGCGGTGTTTTCCATCAAGGAGGGAAGATCCACATTCATAACTTCAAGATCTACATCTTTCTTCAAGGAAAATTACAAGCATACAAATACATGAGGTTTTAATTTGCAGTAATTTCCTTTCCAGGTCTTTTGTGTTGAGTCAAGGCTATTGGATCAACATAGTTGAATTCATCTTAAACATAATTATATATTTATTAATATAATATCCTTCATTGTTAGATCTACTTCTACAACTTGTTAGCATTCTCTTTTATTGTCTCAATTTTAACGTTAAGGTTAATTCATAAACTGGGGCTTGACCAAGGCAAACCTCTCTTTAACAAAAAAAAAACTTTTTTCATCTTGTAGATGAAAGTTTTCAGAGTTATAGATCCAGATTCAGAGCCTTCAAAAATAGGTTACTATCATAGATCTAGATCTCAGAAGAGCTTGTAGAGTAGGTGGATGTCGACCTTGTCCTAGTCCTGGTTAGATTTTTTGTATGTCACCATCCACACTCTAGGTTTTCATACACGCTATAGGTCAACATAAACTTGTGGCTTCCACGAATCTGGGTTTTGCAGATCTCAGTTTTCTGCTCCCAAAACCTGAATTATTTCAGATTCTTACACAATATTCCAGCAAGTCTTCAAGTGTGTATTTTCATGTTAAGTTGACTTTATGTCTTATTTTTATTCCTTTCTTTTCATAGATTTCCTTTCCATATTCGTTTCAATCCCCTCTTTAAGGAAAAAGAAGAAGTTAATCCAAGCAATTTTCCCCTTTATTAAGGTTACGCATTAGCACTTCCTTTTGTGTTAATCATGCCTCCTTTGGTGGTGGAATCTTGGTATTCTTCCTTCCTATATTGTGGGCATAAATAGATGCAGGGAGAAGAATGACAAGATAGATACCCTGACACCATAACATCTTAGATACCTTCATGTTTACATTCCAACACCAAAGAGAAGGAAGTATAATACGTCAGGTTTACCAAGATGTGTACCCACAATCAGCTTTACGACAGGTTCACCAAAGTGTGAAGGGGGTAATTGGAACACCCCACAATATAGGAAGGAAATATACCAAGATTACATCACCAAAGGATGTCCAATTAACACAAAAGGGAGTGCTAGTGCATAACATTCACAAAGGGGCAAATTGCTTAGATTAACTTCTTCCTTTCCCTACAAGAGGGGATTGAAACTAATATGTGAAGGAAATCTACAAAAAGAAAGTGATAACAATAAGAAATGAAGTCAATTTACCTTGAAAATACAAACCTAAAGACATGCTAGAAGATTGTGTCAAAATCTAGAATAATTCAAGGTTGAGGAGCTTAGAACTAAGATCTGCAAAATCTAGAAGCCTAGGAGCCTCAGGACTATGTCAGCCAGGAGGGGGTATGATGACCTTTAGGATGAATGATGACATGCAAAAAATCCACCTAGGACTAGGATGAGGTCAGCATCCACCTACTCTATAAGGTCTTTGGAGATCTAGATCTCTAACAATAATCTATTTCTGAAGGCTCCAAATCAGAATCTACAACTTTGAAAACCTTAATCTACAATATGGAAAAAGGGGTATGTTAGAGAGGTGCTTTCCTCAGTCAATCCCCAATATAGGAATCAACATTAACCTTAAAATTGAGATGATAAAAGAGAATGCTAACAAGTAGTAGAAGTGGATAAAATGATGAAGCATATCATATCAATAAATATGCAAGTTTTCTTAGGATGAAATCAATAATGTTGTTGCAATAGCCTTGACTGAACACCAAAAACTTAGTAAGGAAATTAATGCAAACTAAAATCTCATCTATGTGTATGCCTGTAATTCTCCTTGTAGAAAGATGTAGATCTTGATGGTATGAATGTGGATTTTCCTCCTTGATGGCCAAATCCACTATCTCCTTAAAGAAAGAAGCTAGATCTAGAGGAAAGAACGCATGAATGATACAAATCTTGAATGCCTTGATAACATCCTTCAGTTGCTTGAACACTTGTATGCTTGATTGCTTGATCTCCAATAGATGCCTTGAATGCTTGTAAGAACATGAAATTGTTTTCAATTGATTATCTATGATTGTGGATTACTTGGATGATGTTTTTTTTATGTATATGTATATCTATCTCCATAAAATGAGGTGTGTAGGGCTCCTTTTATACCAATTTCCTGACCGAAATTGAAATGGGCCAACTGCACAAGGTGGGAAGAGAATTTGGAACCTTGAAACATGCCCGGGATCCTCAGGCTTTCCACCTCGGGGGGAGGCCAACCTCGGCCTCACCCCAGCAGCTAGGATGACCTCGGCCTACCCCTATGGGGTTAGACCAATCTCGACCTATACTCAGATGGTTTCTTCGTGGCATTTTGTTCTTGGCGTCTATGAGAAAGGGAAAACATAAGTAGAAATACACAAAAAAAATAAGGGAAAAAGGGCACATCCAATCATGATGGAGGCATTCAAGAGGGCCGAGGACATCCCATCAGGGAAGGATAAATGGTCTTATCACGGGTGCTTCCATTTTAAGATGATACAGTTTTTTTATTACAGTCAGAGTAACTTTCATGGTAGGATTGTTTTGAAACATTTACAAACAAATGCATCTATGGAAATGAAATTCTGGATAGGTCAATTGTTGCCACCATGCTGCCTGCCTGTGTGTGTAAATTGGAGTTGAACCCCTCTCTTCTAGAGGTCTCTTCCCCCTACTCTTGCATCCTCCTGTGTATGCGAAGATGATGGATCATGTTAGAACACGATACCTCAACTTCCAAATTTTGAATTTTTTGATGGAGGAAGAAGTTCCTTGTATGAAGTTTGGCCATTTCATTATTGAATTCTTCTCTCCAGCTTTTACATTCATGTTCTCTTCATGTATATTAATATTGACCTTATGAAGCTGACTGTGAAGGCACTCTGAACTATTCTCGTCTTCTATACAATGAAGTGTCTCATGCCCAAGCTTGGAGCCGATAAGGCAATATTATATTATTTATCCAATTGTGAGCAGTTTGGTTAAACACGAGAATTTCACAACCCTGCTACAATGATATATGCTTTCTTCAATAGTTCCGAATTCAAATTCTCACCTTTTTAGCACTTAGCCTTCTGCTAGAATAGAACTTTCCAGGACTGCATGCATGAGCTCGATTAACAATAGTTTAGCCATTTATTTTCAAGTTCATTCAAATTTCATCTTAAACCATTGTTGTGCTGTGCAGGAAAACTATTAGAAAAGACAATAATACATAAATATGGCATCAAATATATCAATGATCATTTTATAAGATTCAACACTATTTGGCATGCTACTCATGTATTCTTTCTATGTGATTTTGTTTACAATTGTGACTGGTTGTCAATAGTTATTCAAAACTATTTCTTTGGAGTGCATGGCGAAAAAATCATAGAATTACTTAGTGTTACTTTAGTATGCAAACTTGCAATATTATGTTGCCCTATCTTTCTGTCTTATTTTCTGTGGTTTCCTTATGGAAGTCATTTTCTGGGGAAGCAAGTTAATATGAGGTATTAGTGTCGTAGAATTCTCAGAAAATCTTACACTTATGTTATCAAAAATTAGAAATAAAAATTGTATAGTCCTACAGATTTTTATTTTAAATATTCTTATGGAGAAGTCTCTACAATAAAACTCAATGATTTAATTAATTAAAGTCTATTTCTAAAATTGATCCAAAATATTGATACAAAAGCTAATTATATACAATTGAATCCAGAATTGTCACTTAGAAGATACAAAATGGCCTACATGTTTTGGTAGCCTTCATCCAAGCTCTGGAAGAAATTATATATCCATGTGCATGAAAGAACTCTGAGATTTTTGTGAATCATTCAGAAGACCAACTTAAAACCACTGAATATAAGTTTGAATGTGTGCTTAGGACCAGTGGAATTGTAAGTTCTTTACTAAGAGGTACTTTGTGAGCAACACCAATTCAACAATTGATTAAGCCACATTTGAGCAACTACATCTTATTTAAAGTTTCTCATTCAGAACTGGTTTAGATTTTTCTATTTAATTCTCTTATTTAATTGGTAAGGAATTTTAAGAGGCAATCACTTGGCATAGTAGATTTAATTGGGTGGGTCAAAGGTAGGATACACAAAACTATTTCTTTTGAGTGCCTGGAAAAAAATTCACTGGATGACTTAGTGTTACTTTAGTATGAAGACCTACAATATTATGTTGTCTTATCTTTCTGTCTTATTTTCTGTGGTTTCTTTATGGAATTCATTTTCTGGGGATGCAAGTTAATATGAGGTATTAGTGTGGTAGAATTTTCTTAATATCTTACAATTACGTTATAAAAAATTCGAAATAAAAATTGTGTAGTCATAAATTTTTTTATTTAAAATATTCTTATGGACAATAAAACTCAATAATTTAATCAATTGAAATCAATTCCTAAAATTGATCCAAAATGTTGATCCGAAAGCTAATCATATACAATTGAATCCAAAATTGTCATTTAGAAGATACAAAATGCCCTTCATATTTTGGTAGACTTCATCCAAGCTCTCAAAGAAAATATATATCCATGTGCACGAAACAACTCTAACAGTTTTTGTGAATCATTCATAAGATCAACTTACAACCACTAAATAGAGTTTTGAATGTGTGCTTAGGACTAGTGGAACTGTAAGTTATTTATTAAGAGGTACTTTGTGAGCAACACGAGTTCAACTTTGATTAAGCCACATTCGAGCAACTAAATCTTATTTAAAGTTTCTCATTCAGAACTGGTTTAGATTTTTCTATTTAGTGGGCTCATTTAATTTTCAAGGATATTTTTCTATTTAGTGAGCTTATTTAATTTTCAAGGAAATTTAAGTGGCAATCATTTGACATTTGACATAGGAGACTTAATTGGTGGGTGAAAAGTAGGATATAAAATACACTCATTTGTATATATTATATGCATAATTTTCTACAATTTAGCATGTATGTTAGGAGTAAAATGTGGAGTTGGTGGTCTCATGTAAATTCAATTTTGTTTAAGCAGCCACTTTAATTACTTTAATATAATTTTTAATTGTTTATTTAGATGCACAAATTAACAAATTATTATTGATTTTGCTTGTAAAAATTGGAGGTAAAAACTGGAGGGAAAATTTAATAGAAAATAAAGGAGGGAAATTTTTTTATGAAGCCACGTCATTATTTTCAATAAGTAGTTGCTTCTTATTTTAAGCCCCCCCATTTTCCCCATAGCTTATTTTTATTTGCTACAAAATAGATGCTCCCCAAAAATAGGAAAAGATTCAAAATTTCCTTTTCCCACAATTTTTATTTTGCATGGGAACACTCTACTGCCACAATTTAAGCAGAAAATTATTTAAGCAACTGCATGAGGACATAGTATAAGTGCAGAAATTTTATAGCTGATCTTAAAAGTTTTTGTAGTTTGAGGCATTAATATAATACTTGGAGCCTCTATTAAATAGATGTCCAACTTGATAAGTTAACTTATGGTAGCATAGTGGAAGCCCCCATCATTATACGAGCTTTTTATTGAGGTACAAACCTCGATCAAAGGGCAATGGTAAGCGTATTCGCATTGTCTTCAGAATAGGGGATGTGTTAAGAAAATGAAAAATTATTTGTAATGGCTGCGACAACAAGAACAGAACGTTTTCGCCATTTCATTATTTTATGAAACACATTTATTTTATAATTTAAATAAATATGTCCAAGATCTAATTCTGTGGGTTTTTTATTTTTCAATTTTCAATAAAATAGACTTATACCTAATATTCAGTCGGTCTTTTCAGAACCCCTTTTTGTTTGGGCGTTATGCTTTTGCAAGTCTATTTCCTAGTTCTCTACCCACTCTTTTCTGATTTTTTTCAATTTTGGGAATGATTTATTTAGCTACCCATGGAATTTTCCAATCATAAGTTGGAAATGTATTTAGTTAATTTTAATCTTAATCTGTAGGATTGTAACATTATTAGAGCATAGCTTGGTGGAATCAATAAAAATATTTACTACGCGTCTCATATTTCGTGGTACATAAATGTAGCATTTTTCAATGGTAACGTTACCTATGGAAAATACTATGTTTTTCAGGCTAAAAGTTCAAAATTTTATCAAGATGATATTCACTGGGAAGTTTTAAGAAATCCATCCAGCTAAGAATGTTTCAAGTACAATATTGGTGCTTGTACTGTTGTACATACTCAAACTGCTTCCTCTGCATGACAATATAAGTTTGAGCATGGAAAAGACTTCGTAGAATGCTTGTACATAGTTTCTAGATATCTTAAACTTTGGCTAGAAAATGACACATTGTGGCAAGCACTGCAAGGGTTTGGGAAAGGGAGTTTTGAAATTTCTTTGGAGAATATTATTAGAAATGCAGTTATCTTTACAGAACATGTCTGCCACAAAATTATAGCTGCCATGCATGAGGTGCATGTGTTTAAGAGGTAGGACAAGATTTTCTAAAACTTCCACTGAAGTTTCTAATTTGTGGTATTCTATCAAAGGCTTACTTGAGAAACATTTTTGAGATACAAGGAATGCTAAGATAAGATGCCCCTGTAAACAGCCTATTCTTGTTGGCTTCAAAGTCTTCTAAGAAACTCTGAGGTTTGTAGGCTTTTCCACACAACTTTTAATTTACTAATAAACAATTATTTTGGTATGCTGCTATATTGTTAATTTGTAAAAGAATTCTTAGTCTATTTTGTTGTCCCCATTGTACAAAATTCAATTTCATGATTTTTGTTGCTTCTTTTATGTTAAAATAGTTTATACAACAAATATACATTTTTTTCCTTTCTTCTCCACAGTCAAGGTAAATGATTAGTATACTTGTGAAAATAAACATGTAATATTTTTTTCATAAACAATTGGAGTCCATTATCAATTCAAGAAAAAAAGATCAAGGATAGTGCAGTATAATCCAAAATCTTAAAACAAAAAATACTCGGATAATTATCCCCAGAAGGAAAAGGAAGACAAAAATTATATTCATGTCCACAAATAACTAAAGATTGATGGGACCTTAAAAAAAAAAAGCGCAAAATTTGAATTGAAATAACACGTTTTCATTGCATCTGCAATAAGCTCTAAAAGATTAACACTGCAAAATAGGCAGCTAGAAGAATAAAAACTACCATTTGTCATATGCAGTTTTGTCAAAAAAAGGTCATAACCCTCTATTGATCCTTCTGCTATAGTATCAGACGCATCACTCTTAACTATTGCAATGTTTTTTTTGTAGAAAGGAGTGGCAAACACAATTTTTTTGTGAAGCTCAGATTGGCACTGTTGTAAAGATTCAATGCAAAGTTGTTTTGTAGCTCAAAGTTGCACTGGCGTAAGCTTCAGAACACATAGAACCACATATAGGCCTTTTCGATATGATTCATACGTATAAATAGTGACAAATAGCTCACAAGGGCATTGATGTTTAAATGCCCCACCAGTTTCCATGTTATATGACATCTATACTTCTGAACATGCATATTCTGGAACATTTATTCATATTGTATACAAACTACACAAAATCCTTACTCTACCTTGCCCTCTAAAACAAATATATGACTGTCATGTATAAAAAACATGGTTACGTTATTAGATGTTGTCAGAAGAAATATTACAAGAAATTCTATGATAACGAAATGAAATCTCTAATCTACAAGCCTGACTTGGTCTAATTGTGAAGATGTATGTACTACATAATAGAATTTAACATTTAAATGTTATTATTGCCTTCTAATTTTTTATTATGTTCTTCGAGATCACCAGGGGAGATAATGCAAATCTTGATTTTCTAATTCCTACTTCTGGAGGTATCTTTAGCAGAGAATTGTTGTATTATAATTGTTACAAACTGCGAATGGATCTATTAGAAAACTTGGGACATTTAGTGCAGTTCAAGTTTCTACTTCATAAAATTTATACAACATGCAATAAGAAATTCGAATTTTCTTGATTTGCTAATGATTAACCTCTTTCTATTGGCAGGGTGAGGGTTGCGAATGAGCTCGGGAGTGAAAATGGAAAAAGTGCAAAATTCGGAGTGATTCTGGCAGTAACAACCTCCACGGCAATCGGTCTTCTCTTTAGGGTTCTCACGGTGTTATTTTGCATTAACTTTGCTTTGGTTTTCACACAGAGTGAAATCATTATTGAGGCAATATCCGAATTGGCATACTTCCTGGCATTCACTATTCTCCTGAACAGTGTGCAACCGGTTCTTTCAGGTTATAAATAATTTCTTTCTGGTAGTTTTGATCTTATGAAAACACAAATGCTTAATTTTTGAAAGAATCTTGTACATTGTTCATTGTCACTGACAGTTCTATATAACACATTTTTGCTTACAGGAGTAGCCACTGGGTTAGGATGGCAGTCAATCGTTTCTTATCTGAACATTGGTTTCTATTATGTAATTTGTGTCCCGCTTGGTTTGGTTCTTGGTTGGGTATCTCACCTCAGAGTATTGGTGAGTGACAATCCCCTACTTAGAACTAATCAAACTTTTGTGTTAAGGATTAAAAACTTAGTAATATGATTTCAGATTAGTGTGCGTTTGACAAAACTTATGGTCCAATTTTACAGTGTCATTTTCAGATGGTATCAATTTTCCACTCCTTGTATAATTGCCAAAAGTTTTCTAGATTAAAATCTGTGGATTTTTACAATCGACATTTTGGATCATATTGTTGAGAAGTGAAGGCTAACAGTCATAATATCTTTTGTTTCATTGTGACTTTTCAATTTCCAAGACTCTTCATTATGTAATATTATTGGAGTCTTTATATATGCTGCTCCTGCTCGTTTGTAATTGTTCTTTTTACATTAATACAATACTATGCACTCTCGAAGTAGCCACATTTGTGGTAAACCAAGATAAATCTTGGTGTTGTGTATTTGTCTTCTTTACTTTGTGTCTACTGTTTATTTTTAGCTTTCAAATCCTTTCAATTGGTATCAGAGCACAAGTTGTGCAGATTGGAAATCGGGGTTGAATTTCCGGAAAGATGGAGGATGCAAAATTTGAGAGTTTTGCAGGCAAGAACTTCAGCCTGTGAAAAGTGCAGATGCGTTCCTTGCTGATCAAGCAAGATTTATCAATCGCACTCGATGGAAAAACTAAAAAACCAGCTGCGATGTCAGATGAAGATTGGAAGAAGATTGATGATAAGGCGATGACATCAATCTTTCTTTCACTATCACAAAATGTCTTGTTCAATGTCTTGAACGAAAAGACAACAAAAGAAATTTCGGACAAACTTTAGAGCATGTATGAGACGACATCAGCCGCAGATAAAATCTTCATTATGAAGAGAGTCTACAAGCTGAAAATGAAGGAAGGGACTGCGATGTCAAATCATATAAATGATTTAAACACTTTATTATGTCAAGAAACCTTAGTTGGTATGACACAAGATGACGAAGCCAAAGCCGTCATCTTGTTGTGTTCCTTACCTGGCAGTTTGGATTGCGTAGTTACAACTGTTAGCACTTCAAATTCCATGAAGAAGCTGGTCTACGATGAAGTGGTTGCCACTTTACGTAGTGAAGATATGAGAAGAAGTAACAAAAACACCTCATCCGGTGATTCTCTTACCATGGTCAGCACCAAGAATAGAAGAAGCCAACATAGAGGCAGAAATAATTACAACCGGTGGTCACAATCAGCTAGAAGATCATAGTCTAGAGGAAGAGAAGGCAGTTGTTCGTTTTGTGACAAATCTGGCCATGTCAAGAAAGATTGTAGAAAATACAAGAAGGCACAACAAAAAGTTTTAGATAGCGGAGTGAACATAGCTCATGATAGAGATGATGGCATCTTAATTCTTTTCACAAGCGACACAACATCCAAATCTTGGGTCTTAGATTTTGGTGCTTCCTTACACACCACTTGATGTAGGGATTTGTTTACAAATTACCAAGACGGTGAGTTTGGAAAAGTTTATTTGGGGGACAATAATTTCTATAAAATTATTGGAAAAGGTGATGTTGTTTTGCATTTAGATGGAGGAGTTAAATGGTTTTTAAAAGATGTTTGGCATATTCCTAAATTGAAGAAAAATATGATTTCCATGAGTTAGCTATATACACAAGACTTTCTCACTACTCTCACAGATAAATGGAAAGTCACTAGTGGTTCTATGGTTATTGCAAAAGGCGATAAAGTGGGCAACCTTTATGTTGTTGAAACTATTGGTGAGGTGGGAGCTTCTATGACTCTTGTTTGTAGTGATCTTTCTCTTTGTCATCTAAGATAGGGTCGCATGAGCAAGAAAGGACTTGAAGTTATTGCTGAATGGAGATCAATTACCCGGTCTTCAATCCGTAGATTTGGAGTTTTGCAAACATTGCCTTTGTGGGAAACAAAAATGGGTCAGCTTCTTGAAGAATTGTCATGACAAGAAGACAACACCGTTGGAGTTGATACACTCAGACGTGTTCGGTCCTATAGAGGTAACCTCTCATGGAGGGGTGAATTACTTTGTCACTTTTCTAGATGATTGTACAAGGAAGGTATGGATTTATATGATTTCTCACAAATCGGAAGTGTTTTCAAAATTTAAAATTTTCAAACCACTTGTTGAAAATCAAAGTGGTCATAAGATTAAATGCTTGAAAACAGATAATGGAAGAGAATTTTTCTCTTTGGAGTTTGACAATTTTTGTGTAGACCAAGGTATTCAAAGAATTAAGATTATACCCTTCACTCCCGAAGAGAATGGAGCAGCGGAAAGACTCAACCGAACTATCCTTGAGAAGGCACGATGCATTGTTTCTAATGCTGGTTTAAGCAAGGAATTTTAGGCCGAGACTTGCAATACAGATGTGTATCTAATTAATCAGAGTCCTTCATCTCATTTGGATTTATGTATCCCAGAAGAGGAGTGCTTGGGCAAGTGATTCTCATATTCTTATCTCCATGTGTTAAGTTGTCAAGCATTTGTTCATGTTTCTAAAGAAAAAAGGAGCAAATTGGATTCTAAATCTCAGCAATGTATCTTCATGGGTTACGGTGAAGATCAATTTGGTTTTTGTATGTGGAATTCAGTTGAAAAGAAAATTGTGAGGAGTCGAGATGTGCACTACTACACATGGGGGGTTTTTACGACATTTTTTAAAGACAAAATTAAAATATTGTCTTAAATATATAAATTATTATTTTCATTATTATAAATGTAAATAGAAACTATTAGTATTGTCTAAAATTAGAAATTGAGACAAAACGCCATGCATTTTCATTTTCGCAGTAAGAGACAGAGGAGACATAACACCATGCATTTTCATCGTAAGAGGCAAAAGAGGGCAGGATCAGGAAGAGAGCCAGTCAATTTTCAGAGGAAAAGCAGGAGATTTCATAGCAAAGTTTAATGGATTGCATACTAGAGATCCTTCATTTGGATGCTTTCCAAAACCTGTCTGGTTAGGTTTTGCACATGACAGGAAACCACTTGATCTTCTCACTCCATCAGCAAAGTAGATTTGACCAGTTTCCCCTCCCCCAATCTTTGGAAGGACAACGCTCAAAAAAGTGGTGAGATACTAGGGATTATTTCTCCTTCTGCATTAATTTTTACTGGTCATTCGATTATGATATAGCCCTGTTGAACTGGTGTCTGGCATGAATAGAGTCCTGGGCCTCTTATATGTAAGGTCGTGATCAGGCCGCACCATATGAGTAGAGGTGTTCTATTTTCCATTTCACACTGTTTACAAGCGTGTGTTTCAGGTATGTTCAATGTTCTTTCTTCTTCTACTAGGCTCTTATGACCACAGTTATGAAGGGCCTCAACAAGATGCACTGTGTAAGTAATGTACTGCATGCAACACAAAATTCTTATAACACTCATGGGACGTATTTCCCATATTCCTGAGACCTACTCCCTACACATTCGCAAATTGAAGAAAATAGTAAAGAACAAAGCTGTAATGAGGGTTTCATTTAGTTCGAACCCAGATTTGATATTGATATCTATATTCACCAGAAAAGAACTTCTACCCAAACCCTTACCATAACCATTCAAAGAAGACAGGGAAAATGAAACTTTTTAAAGAACCAGTCAGTTACCCAATTTCAAAAAGAGGATTATGGATGTTGGGAAAGGTGCATGCTTCCTGCTACCTAATTGTTTTACCCAGAGCGAACACTATTTTTCCTATTTTTGCAATGGAGTAATCTGCTAATAAGGTACGCTACTGGACACTACTAGAGAAATGTTTTATTTTGCTGCTCGAAAGAGTTGTTATCATGTGAGAATATTCAATTTGAAAAGATGATAAGAAGCTTGTCCCCGACTTAGTTCTGAAAGGAGTCTACCTATTGTACTCTATCTTTCTGATAGTATGTTGAACTTCTTTTTCTTGCTAGATATGATTACAATCTGGAATTGATTGTTTAACTGTCTCTTAATGTTTTCTCTAAATGTTTTCAATAGCAGCTGAAACCATCTTGTAGTTCTGGCAAGAGCGTTATCTCCCAAGTAAAATAAATGATGTCACAAATGTTCTTCAATTTTTTTTTGTAGCAGTTAATGCAAGCATTATGAACTATCATATGAAGGAAGTTGTCTTCATAATCTGTTGTGCTGAAACCTACTTTATCAGTTTCTTCCTTGTAAGAAAAATCTGTAGTTTCAATATCAACTATCAAGGCTTGAATGATCGTTTAGCTTTTCTTCTATGATATTCTATTGAAGGATTGTCATTTAAATAATCTGCAGTTAAATTTGATATTGATATGTGTAAGACCAGTGATATTAATTGAGAATAATTGAAGGTGAAGGTGGTTGCTCTGCTCGTCATATGTTTTGAGAGTGATTTTTGGATGGGGTTGAAGAGAAGGTTGTAGTTTATCTTTGATGTCTTTTAGGAAGTCTCTATCTTACTAGATATGGATCACGTCATTCGGTTCATCATCACTATGGTGAAAGATGGCTGATAAGTTCCCAATGAGCCTCATTGATTTCATGTGGTGGAACCAATGTGTTTGAGAGAAAGAAAAGGGGATATATTCTAGGGTTGAGATGTGGTAGGTGTCTTATATTTTTGGTGTTGGACCATCCATATCCTCTATCATTTGCAAATTTTCCTCTTCATGAGGGAATTTCATTAGTTGCTACATGGTGATAGAGGGTAGATAGTGGTTGCCCTCATACAAGGTGTTATTGTTCTTCATGAAATAGTTCATATTTTTTTTATTAAAGTTATGTGGTTCTATTAAGAACCCCCAACCCAAAGTACAAGCTAACACATCTATATATATATATAACAAGCTAACAACCAAAAGCAACTGAAGTATGAAAAAACCTAACCCAACAAACTGACTCATCACAATAACAATTTAAACCAAAAAGCTATACATTATGGAATAGTTGAGACTCCCTAGTGAGCAACTCCTAATCATGTCTTTTTCTCCATCAATTGACTATAGAAATGGGTTCTCCGCTCATCAAATGTTGTCACTGCAGGGTTTGATTTTATGTCCTTGAAAAAAGGGTTATGCAACCCCTTGAACTGCACAGCATGAATGATCTCTACATGTTTCATTGTCTTGTTCAATTTGCTACCTATTCACTGAAATGAAAAAGTGTTGGATATCTCCAACCCACTTGTGCAAGACTAACAAATCCCTCATAGCCAACCTCAAGTCTCGATCAAAGGTAGTTAGCATTTCCATATCTTAGGCAAGGTACCCAAATTCAATCTCCAAATCATGTAGATCCCTCAAATCCACCCCTTCACCACTACTTCCCTACCCAATTTTTCAGAAAAGATTGACAAGACTATCCTCCATAGGGATGTGTGTTTGGCCTTTAAATTTGCATCCTTGTTCCCAGTGACATTTCTGAGATGCTGCAACGAAAAGGGATGTCTCTTTTCTATCACCAAAATTTTGCAAAATTGTGGGACATAATGAAATGACACAAAACCCTACAAAACGTTTGTGGGATTTTCGGTCACGCTTAGGATGGCCAGGGATGTTTGAGATGTTACTTGATTGTCTTGAGGATGTCCAGGCACCTGAGATGCCCCCGAGTGCCCTAGGGTTTTCTAACCATCCTCGGGCCTAGACAGAACAAAGTTTTTTTGACTTAAAAAAGACTCTGTTTTTTTAAAGAAAAAGGTCTATGAATGTGAACATATAAATCCAAGTTCTATATAAGCAAATAAGATGGTTATAGTTTGGAAAATTTTGAATGCCTTTAGTTCAATATTAGACTAGTGCTTTACAAGATGTTCCACTGGATGTACAAGAAAGAATAACTTGATAGTGTCTATTCATCTTAGGAGGGTATTTATTTCTGTAAATCTGAGAAGGACATTTATGTGTCTTGAAAAAGTACAGATAACTATATAAATTCCTAATTACATATTTTTCTTGACAATAGAGACTTATATTACAAAGCTAGTAATATTTTATCATATAGTGTAGACCTTTAAAGAGGAGCCGGGAAAGCCACAACAACCAAGGGTCATTCTTGAAATCCTTTTTGAAAACTTCAAATAGGATCTAAATCTCCAGTTACAAAGCTTTGTTTTTTGAGAAATGAGGCATTAGTGATATAAAATAACTTGTAGAAAATCCTACACACACATTATGTATGTACACATACACATGAGCTTCTATCCCCAAAATATTTCCCTTGCCATTCCATTATGATTGTCCTGCACAATATAGCACCAAGTTCACGCTTGGAGACCAAAGAATACCATTATCTGCTAAGCTTCCCTCAACAATGATTTTTTTCATTTGGTTAAGCATAACATTAAAACTTAAACACTGCCACCAAAATTGTCTAGAACACAATTCAAAACTCGTATCAATGAGTTGTGAGTACTTAATGCCCGGTTTGAATCTGCCCAACATCTTCAATAAAAATAAATAAAATAGAAAACATAGACAGGCTAACACATAGACAAGTTTGAAATAGATAGGCTGCAACACATAGACAGGTGTGAAATAGATAGGCTGCAACTCATAGACAGGTTTGACAAACACATCTAGCAAATTTTATTTGCTGGTATATTTCTCTGATTTAAGAATGAAATTTTGTTTATAACAGTTTAATATATGCTCTCATTAAAACTGTATATGATCTGTCCAGGCCATCTGCTATCCAATATTGTTTTTTCCTCTTATAGTTCATTACCACTTAACTTTTTTTTTTTCCTTTTGTATTTTATTAGCACTTATTTTAAGTTTGAGTATTTTCTGAATATAATTACAAGGCTGGCAAGCATTAAAGTTCAAGTTTAACATGTTCTATTTGAGAAATTTTATTTGTTGGTATATTGTTCTGACTCTCTATGTGCTGGACATCTGCTAAAGTCAATATCTTCTCTTATGAACATCCCTCAATCAATATCCTATCTTTTTCTTTTTTTAATTCCCTAAAATTTTTGAACTGTTAGTGAATCTGATAGCAGTTATATTATCATACTTATTGCATGCATTATCTTTTATATGATCATCATTTTCAATGTAGACGTTTATACCATGTCTGATGGTGGATATTGAATTGAACTGGTTTGTGAATTTGACCTTTGAATGCCTAATTATTGTGGACATTTGGCTGATTTTTTATTGAATGAAATTGTACTCGTTAATTAAATATTGATGGAGTTGGGCCTCAAAATACAAAATATAGAACTTGTATTGATGTATTTGGACCTCAAGATACAAAATATAAAAATTGATCTTCGCGTTTACTTTATATATCCAGCTGGTAATGTAGGCTGAAAGTGTCCACGCAGATACTGACCACACACTTTCTCCTGCTCCCCCACCTTAGGCAGGGACTCTAGCTGCACACAGCTCTTGTTTAAAAAGAACTCTAAACACAATTTTAGATATATTAAAAAGCATAAACTCCATTAGTGTTACCCAACATTTTTTTTCCAAGACTGTTTGCTTTGCAGCCTCTACAATTTTTTTAATAGATGGGACTGACATGCACATGCACTCTGCACCATTTATCATTTGCAAAGCATTCTCTTCTGGTCAAAGAAGTACAATACGTCCATAATCTCTCCTATATTCTTTTAAACCCTCAAATAAAACCTACAGTACAAACCAAAGCATGAAATTAGGTTTCAATCAGTGACAATGTTGTTGTATGAAGTTTCTACATGTATTATCCTGTGACAACAATATACAAAAATATAAAAAGACAATGTTGATATTTTATGCAATAATTTGTGTAGCTGGGGATGTTATCAATGTTTGAAATTGTAGAGTATATGATATGATTATTAATTATCATATTCCTTCAAACAAGTTGTAAAACATAACCAATCTAGCCAGCATGCAAACTGTTCGACAAAATGTCTATGCAACAAACATTGTCAAAATTGTAATATTTTTGTTTAGAAAAAAATGGACAGTATATTAGAGGTTGTTTATAGGGGCAAGTTGGTTAACAAAAGGGACTTGGATGCTATTTCAATACAAGTATTTAGGCCTTTGTTTACATGTGCTGTGTGATTGTTATGCAAAGTATTTTGGTGCTAGTAGAATTGAGAACATCAATATAGCATAGGTTGACTTCTTTTGGAATATGGGTAGAGCTCCCAATTGGTTTTCATTTATTGCTGTGCATTTGAAAATACAGTTCAAGTAAGCTCAAGTTGTCAAAAGTTTTTACATGGCTTCGTATTTGCTTGATATATTTGTTAGAATCTACAAATTAGATGACAACCTAAGATTTAGTGCGAGAAACGGAGCTATAGAAATTGTAAATAGAGATTGTTAAAGAAATCAAAATAGCATTACAAAGTTATTCTTTGAGAGAGTAATATACATGCTGGAGAAGAAAAAAGAGCATTATATATAGACTAAGTGATAGTGGGGTAGTGACAAATAAAACCAATAGGGAGAGTATACCAAAAGTATTTAAGGGAAGTGAATTTAATTCCCATGGCAGTTGCTAACAGTTCACACCACTCACATTTATACTCACTTTAGAATCCTGTTTTTGTATAGGAAGGGAGGACACTGGGAAATATTATTGCAATAGCTTGAAATTTTCTACACTTATCAAAAAATCTACTTTGTGCATGCCCTGGCATCATGACAATTAATGAAAATTAATTTCATTGAAGCATTTTGTGAAACAATGTACAACCAGTTAGAGCACCTTAATATTATTAGAACACAATATATAAAATACCATGTATATGTACATTAATCTACCAATTCTTAAAATTTTGGATTGGGTTTGTTACTTGTAGTTGTTTCTATATATACCTTTCTTGAGATGACAATTTTCATAGCAATCATGAAAATCCTGCTCTGATTTGAAGTTGACAGAATTCCGAAACCATTTATTGCATGTGTTTACGATTTCAATTGCTTTGGATGCTATCTACGTACTTTCAAGTTAATTTTTTGATGGTTTATGAATCATGATCTATTTTCATTAAGAAATTTATAGAAATGTTTGCTTGTTGGTGTGCAGGTGACTGGTCAATCGAAAGAATCTGGTTTAATTTTGCAGCCTTCACTTGTTGTGTAGGCAAGACAATTTGTAATTACAATGTTTCTAATTACAATGTTACTTATGGATATAGCTTGAAAGTTTTTAGACTTATCAAAAATTCCACTTTGTGCATGCCCTAGAATCATGGCATTTCATGAAAATAAATTTCTTAGAAGCATTTTGTGAAACAGTGTACAACCAGTTAGAGCACCTTTAGATTATTAGAAGACATAATATACAATACCATGTATATACACTATTCTGCCAATTCTCTAAAATTTTGGATTGGGGATGTTACTTGTATTTGTTTCTATATATGCCTTTCTTGAGATGAAAATTTTCATAGAAATCATGAAAATCCTGCTCTAATTTGATGTTGACAGAATTTTGAAACCATTTAATGCATGTGTTTACCATATCTGATAGTACTTTGGGCTTTTAGTTTGTGATTTTTTTGCTTACAGTTTTCTTCCTTCTAGAAAATATAGAAATTGTTAAATATGATTTCAATTGCTTTGGTTGCTATCTACGTACCTTCAATTTCATTTTTTGATGGCTTATGAATCATGATCTATTTTTATTGAGAAATTTATGGCAATGTTTGCTTGTTGGTGTGCAGGTGACTGGTCAATCGGAAGAATGTGGTTTAATTTTGCAGCCTTCACTTGTTGACTGTTGTTTATTTTTGACACAACTTGTTGACTACTGTTTATTTTATTCAGGGTTGTTAGAAAGCTAAAGTTGAAGATTTAGCATATAAAAGTTTCTCTTCCACTATTTTGCGTGAGTGATTTTTTTTGTGGGTTACATGTTTTCCTATATTTCAACGCCTATTTATGTAATGATCCTAATTAGCATCCACACACTTATTTTTGTATCTTTTTATTAGGATATCTTCTTTGTGTCCATACGCAATGGTAGACCAAGTATTTATGTTATTGTCTTTTGGTACCTACAATATCATTTTAATAAAATAAAATGCTAACGTAGGCTTTTATACATAGCACATGTAATATTTCATACCATTTTTATGATGGAAAGATTGGACTAGGTAGTGATAAAAAAAATAATGTTTTAGAGTAATTCACACAAATTATGGAACTTCTTTGTGACATCACTAAAACTCTCAAAATAAGAAAACACCTCAATAAAATCTTACTATACTACTGCATTACCGAGAATGTAAAAAGGACAATTAATTAATCTTTGGAGTGTAATGTTAGTAGTGATTTTTTAAAGATATATTACTTTATTTCATTTAATAAAATGATGCTCTTCACCAATGGGCATATGGAGAAAAAGAAGACTTGTGAGATAAGGGTTGAGCGACATGTTTTGGAGAGAAACTTGTTGCATAGATGGTGTTTAACTATGGTCATATGATGAGACAAATGCTATCATTTTTTATTATTCGATTGTTTTAAACAATGATACAAATCATTGTAACATATTCTCTCAAGCTACCAACAGGATATTCAAGCACTCATATTAGGTTATTGTTGTTGGTCTTTTACTATATTTGCATCAGCATAACCTTTGATAACCTACATTTCCGTCTTTGGTGTAGGTGTTACAATGTACTTCTATAAGAACCAAATTTCTTCAACCTCCAATGTGTTTGTTATGCATTTGCTTTGAAAATGTCTAAGAAAAGGGTGATCCAAAACAAGAAAATGTACTTAAACCCCCATCTCTTCAAAGTTAAAATTTGTTTGTCAATTTGTGTGCTAATAAATTCTATATAAAAAGTGACCAAACTTTCCACTTTTGTCTATCATACCTTAAAGCCATGTTTTCAAAGTTTTGAATTTCTCAAGTTGTAACATATAATGTACCTAAGAGTCATGTTCTCTTCAAAAAGATGTAATAGTTGATTTAAAAGTTGTACTATTATTGTTGATAGTACATGGTGCATTCAGGGAAATTGCACATCATCATCATCAGAATATTTAGATGAAAGGGTAGCAAGACCTACACCAGGGACAGACAAATACTACAATGAAAAGATATATTTCACTTCCAAAAGGTTCCAAAATAGGAAACTAAAGAAGCGATGACTTATTCGTATCCACAGATTTAACTATGGAGTTTACAGAGAAGAGGTGCACTATAATTAACAAATTGGTATTCTTATAATAAATAAATGTGCATATTATTTAATACATTATTGTTGATCATTTCAATGGTTTTTTAATGAAAAGTCACTTACAATTCCCAATAATGTTAAAGAACCAATGGATGTCACTGATGATATCCACTCTCAAGATGAAGATCAAGACACATTTATGGATGGAGCCACTTTGCAGATAAATGAGGATGGTATCAATGAATTTATCCAAGACTTTTGCACATCTTCAGAAGAAGTAATTGATTCACCCATAGCTCAGTTAGCTAAGACACCTCTTTTCCCAAATGCAGACACTTCTATATTGGCGACAATTATGTTGTTATTGAACTTGAAGGTTACACATGGATTGAAAAACACATGCTTTACTGATAAATTAAGGTATAATTCAATATTATCATAAATCAATTCTCTAGATGTCTTAAATTTTTTGAATATTGTGTATACTCATAAAAATCATTTGTTGCGTCATGTAGACTTTTGGCAAACAAAATACTTCCAAAGGAAAATAAGTTACCTCGTTCTGATAGAGAAGTATCTTCAGTAATGAAAGATATTGGAATGGAGTACAATACATGTGATGCATGCCAAAATGGCCATATATTATACTATGGAAATAATGCAAATTTGCAACAATGTCCAGTGTGTCACACAGGTAGGAATCGTCAAGATCAAGTATCCAGGAAGATTCCTTATAAAGTACTACGACACATTCCACTAAAACCAAGGTTTGAGAGGATGTTTAGATGTAAGGAGTTTGAAAAATATATGGATTATCATGCATAGGGGAGAAGCCAAGATGGTGTCATGCGTATGGATGCGGATAGAAAATATTGGAAAGAGATTGAGGAAAGATGGCCACATTTAAGAAATGAGCCAAGGAATGCAAGAATTTCTCTATCAATGGATGGTTCCAATCCTTTTCGAGATCTTAGAACAACATATTCTGTTTGGCCAGTTTTAATTATTAACAAAAATCTTCCCCCTTGGATGGTAATGAAAAAGGAGCATGGAATGTTAACTCTTATCATACCAGGTACAATAATACATGAATGCAGAGTGATTTCTTGAAGATTATATAAATATATTTCAATTTAGTAAAAACCTTGATAATTTTTTTTGTTTACTCAAGGAAATATCAAGTAAAGGATATGTATGTATACATGGAGCCCCTCATTGATGAGCTTCGTGAATTATAGGATGGTATAAATATGTATGATCAAGACCTATCAATGATAAAAACTTCCTCTTTCATGCAATTCTTATCTAGACAATTCATGATGCCCCGGGGCTCTCTATTTCTTATGGTAATATATTATAAGTTACATTTGTAATTATTGTGCTCGTTGTACTATATACTAAGTATGGGTTCCATTCTTATTTTAGGGCTACAAACAAAGGGGAAACATGGTTGTCCATCATGTGGGAAAAAAATTTTATATAGGAAGTCGACAGATCTTAATAAAATTTTATATGATGAGTATAGACAATTCTTACCACAAAATCATTGCTATCGAGTGTGTGAGAAAAATAAGTTCAATGGAAAGGAAGTGGAAATGAGGAAGCCAAGAAGGATGAACCCTACTAGGTGGAAAGCCATGTAGGACAAAAAAGAAGGGATGAGATTTCCACCAGGAATAAAAAGACTCTCTATTTTCTACAAATTAGAATATTATGAGAGCTTACAAATAGACCACCTACTTGATACTATGCACATAGGGAAAAATGTGGCAGAGTTCTTGTGGAAACATCTAAATAGAAGCAACGTTGAAGCAGAAATAAAGTTACAAAAGGATCTTCAAGTTGCCAATATCTTGCCAAACATGTAGATGCATGGAGACAGCTCATATGTTCATGTTCCATGGAATTTTACATCAAAAGAGAAAGAAAACATCAATGATACAATGAAAAGCATAAGATTTCCTTCTGGCTTTGGTGAAACATTAAAAAACTTATTCCGGAGAGATGGATCAGAGTTCTCAGACCTAAAAACACATGATTGGAACAATTGGATAAAGCCAACTTTATATCACGTCAGATTTGTTGGAAGAATAATTATAAATTTATATATCTGAATGATAATATTAGCTGCAACATATTTTAACATGGTTATTTGTTAATGGTTGTGCAGTACGTGCTGCCTATAGGAATACCAAGCACTTTTGACCATGATTTCACGTTAACTATTTACAAATTATCCAAATATTTGAGGTATTTTGAATATATCATGCATAATATTCCACGACTCTTATCATTTTAAGTGCATCATTTCTTATGGCTTTATATGATTTTATACTTTTAGTTTTGATGATATCATAAAGATTTATTGTAATTTGTGTTAATACTTGTAGGTGGGAATCATCTAAAGAGATACATCAGGATGAATTGAAGTATTGGAAGAGGAATATTTTACTTTTGATGTGTGATATTCAAATCTTCTTCCCTCCAAGCTTCTTTAATTCTCAAGAGCACTACCTTGTACACCTTGTAGAATAGATTGATTTGTGCGGTCCTATTCATATTCGAACAATGTGGCTCATGGGGAGATATATGAAAGTTTAAAAACAATTTGTGAGGCAAAATGCTCGACCATAAGGTTCCATGGTTGAGGGGTACATGGTTTTCCAAGAAATGCTTCATTTGAGTGAGTACTTACCTAAGCTGCAGCTTGAAGCACTGCAATTACAGAATTATAACCAACCTCAATCATTTGAAGGAGAAAAATTAGAGGGTCATGGGACTTCAAAGAGGATAAAAGGTATAAAAAATGTTTGAAGTAGTTTTTATCATAAATTTTATAATACATATCTTTTTTTTTTATCTTAAATTTTATAATACATGGCTTTAAATATTATTAATTCATTAAACAATTCTATTTTTCAATGTACATGCTAAGGAGTGGGAGGCATTATATTTGTATATTGCATACAATTCTTAATTTATGTTGGAATGGATAGAGAAGTATGCTAAACAAAAGAAATTGGAGGATGAAAAGGCATGGGCCAATATATATAATAAACATGGTCAAAACATTGCTTGAGGACTGCCTCTAAGAAATTAAAAAAAATGGCCAGAGAGATGCTCATGGAATTGGCTAAAGGCCAATAATGAACATGAGGCAACAAAAGGGAGGAATAGAGTTACATCAAAAAAGTTGAACTTTGGTAAAGGATCTAAAAATGGGGAGGTGATACATATATATGAACATATTGGAGATGTTTTATAAATTTTGTTTTATCTTTTGTATCATCAAATCTAATTAGTTAATGTTTATATGAATCTAGGTAACATGTTAGAAAGGAATGTGGAATTTTGGTCATTATTTTCGCATCTAAATAGTTAACAAAAAGAGACAAACTTATTATTGTGGAGTTTCAACATCATTTGAGGTGGAATGTCATTCACCTGCAAATGATAAACAACCATTCACAAGCACACATTGCTATTATCAAGAAGTGGACGATATTATAGAGCTTGATTTTGTGTCTTTCAAGAAATTTATTTTTCGTGTTGAATGGTAGAAGCTTATCAAAGTGGGTGAAGAAAAAACTATCTTTCTGCACAACAATGGATTCTATATGATTAATACATCTAGCTTTGAAGCCACTTCTGAACCTTATGTGTTTAAAAATCAATGTGATCAGATTTTTCTCATTCCTAATTTCAAACAACCCCAATGGTCATTTGTGATTGATTATGATCCAAGAGGACGAAGAGTAACATTTGTTGAAGACATAGAGGACTATGATTTATATGAAGACATAGAAGTCCCCCCTGAAGACATAGATGGCCAAGATGAAGATGATGAAATTTTTATTGTTAGTGATGCATATGACCAAGATGAAGATAATGATAAGTTTACTAAACTGTTTGAAGGACACATGAGCAAGCACATGTGTATCAGGTCCATGAAGATGACAAATTTATTGATTTTCATGTATCAATATTTGAAGGTGATGAAGACCATGAAAGTGATAGTCTTAATTTATTTGTGGATTTAGGTCCCATTATTGATGGGGTATCTATACCAGCCGATAAAGAAGTTTCATGTGAGGATGACACTATTTGATCACCATGTTCACTTTAAGATGGTTGTGAAGATTCAATGCAATATAATTATATCTTTACATGTTAACTATTATATTTTTTAATCAAATAAAAAGGTAATTTCCAGTCAAACACTCCCATAACTTTGGTTTCTTTATGTCTTCTCTTTGTTGCTTGTGCCTTTCTTGAAACTTCTTGTCCTTTCTCATACTCTGGTGCAAAGAACCCATGAGTATTAGACTATGCACATTTGTATAATATTTTAGTTTATATATAAGCAATAGATCATATAATCACCTTTAAAGAGTCTTTTTTGTTTAGTTGTATTTATATGTCAACAAGGTCTCAGTGATATATTGTGATTCAAGAGAGGTTTGAAATATACTTTCCCGAAAAAACACAAGTGACATCCTTTCATATCTAGGAATACATAAACATATATGTTGCTGAAACAATTTGGATATTTAAATTGTATATGTGATTTGAAGGCACATTTTGATCACATACAGTAATGATTCTTCTTCCATAGTGGTGCAGGAGCACCCTAAGGTCTTCAGTTAGATCTTTAGAAATTTTTGCTTCTAGGTTGGTTCAGCCACCCATCCATGAATAATGACTAATCTATAAAGTCCTTAGTGTGTTTTGATGTGTTATTAGAGTTAGGAAATGTTAGGGTTTGTATGTTGTTGGGTCTAGTTGGTTCTAGGGGTATAGAACCTAGAAGTCAGCTCAAAAGTCAAAGGGTTGACCAAAGTCCCAAACTGGAAAGATTTTTTTTAGTTTTTAATATTATTAAGTCATTTGGGGTCAATTGGTAAGGTTTGGAACAAATTAGGACCCTCAAAGTAGAAAAATTGTCATTTTGACAAAAGTTGTCAAAGTTGTCATGACAACTTTTAAAAGTTGTCATGACAACATTTCCTAGATTTTAGGAATCGGCTCTTATGGTGACCAAATCTTGACCAGAGGGTTTAGATAGGTGGGATAGGAGTATATAAGGTGATTTCAACCCTAATCTGGTGGTTAGATTGGACATTATACGAACTGGTGTTTAAGAAGGAACAATTTACAGTGTAATTAAGTTATAGAACCATCATCCATCACTTTATTGGATTGAATGTATTGAATGAAAGAATGGATAGTGTCTGAAATTTAATTCCTAAGATATTTGTAGCATTATTTTTGTATATTGTACTTTATGGTTAGGTTTTGTTTAAATTATTGCATTTTGTAAGTTCACTGGCCAGTTTTGGTCCAGTCATATAAAGAATGGATTTCTTTGGTGTTCTTGTTGTTCAAACTCGATGAACACTTGGAATCCATTAGATCCTTATATATAATTTGTACATATGGCTTGTGGAGTGTGTGTGTGCAGGAGAAGCTTGAAAACAATCAGGCCCTAGGAGAGTACTAGCTATTCTGGCCAGGGTGACTGAGTAGTGCAACAACAATGGAGGTTGCAAGTTGATTGGTATGTGCCAATCAATTATAGGGGAGTGTAGGGGCATGAGGTTCAGACATTTATGTGAAAGGAGGAGTTCAAAGGAGCTCATTCGATTAGTGGAAGGAGATCAAGAAGCCAGACCAGCCATCATGGCCTAGAAACCCTTATTTTTGGGTGGTTTGGTAGAAGCCCATTGTACGGACAAAGTTGAGACCAGAGACCTACAAAATAGTGAAGGGGATGAAAAACCCACAAAGAATATGTACTTTTTTTCTAGGTTTGTTAAGGGGTTTTAGGAGTAAAAACACATTTTCAGTGATTAGGAGGGCTAATAGGCCTAAAAAGGCTACAAGGCCTAGAAGACTTGATTTTGGAACTCGATTGGAAAATGGGTGAAGGGTTCACAAAATTGAATCCAAAAAGATTGGATTAGATGTAAGGGGATTTCATAAATATATCATTGAGAAGTTGACACCATTGGAGTAGCAGGAGGCTAGTGAAGCCATGGATGCAAGAAATTTATGGAGGAGAGAATAGAGAAGAGTCTGAAGTTGGTGGGAAGTTCCTAGGGAGTTATGGGATTAGGAAAGATTACTCTATCTAGGGTAGAGAAAGAGACCCTAAGAAAGACCATGTGAAGGTCTTGGAGAGAGATAGAAGGCTCTAGGAGAGGAGCTCCCCATCAGATTGGTATCAGAGCCATTAAAAAGGCTTGGGAGTGGATTAGTGCATGACAAAGTGGAGTGAATACATAGGTGAGAACATCCTAGTGACCAATGCAGAGTTGGCCAAGGATTCGTCAGAGCAAAAAATCAAGAATAGGATTCTTGAAGAGGCAATGGAGGAAATGAAGATCAAGATGGTAGAAGGACAGAAGCACAAAATTGAGTGCCAATTCCACGGAAGTCCGCAGCCAAAAAAAATTGGCAAATAGAAACGGGCACCCATTTTTTAAAAAGCGGGTGTCCATTATGGTTCAGGTGCCCAAGCCGTAAATATAAAATGGGCACCCATTTTGGTTCGGGTGCCCATGCCAAAACGGGCACCCATTTTTTAAAAAATGGGTGCCCGTTTTGCAAAACTATTTAAAATTTGTTTTAAATCATTTTGCAAATCATTTTCACAATTTGCAAAATGTGATTACATTTTTCTCTGGACAGGTGCCCATTTTTTGGAGCTACCACCAACCCCCCTGCTGCCATTTTTCAGACTATAGGTACGTATTATTGTTTTTTATTTGGTTTTTATTATTTTTTTTATTAAAAATATTTTTTATTGTTGTTTTTAATTAGTTTAATGTTAAAAATGTACATTATGTTTATTGTTTACTATTTAATGTTTAAAGTTTTTTTTAAATAGGATTAAAATAAATTGTTATATTTAGTTTGAAATTTTAATTTGTAAATTATTTTAGAAAACTAAATAGAAAACTTATTTAATCCTAGGTAGAAAAATAAAACCTAAACATAGAACGACAACTGAAACAAGAAACCCTAGGTAGAAAACTAAAACCTAAACACAACTGAAACAAGATTGTAAACCCTAGGTTGAAAACACAAATGTAAAGCTAGACTGAACTTCAAACAAAAAAATTGTAAACCCTAGGTCTAGAAAATAAACAATAAACTCTCTCTCTCTCTCTCTCTCTCTCTCTCTCTCTCTCTCTCTCTCTTAGAACTAGTTTAATATTTAATGTTCAATACGTATATTATGTTTAATGTTTGAAGTTTGTTCTTTTAATAGGATTACAGTAAATTAAATTATGTTTAGTTTTATTTTACTTTGTAAATTAGTTACAGAAAATAAAAAGACTTTCAAAACTTAAAACCTTAGGTAGAAAACCTAAACCTAAACCTAAACACAACTGAAA